>CM038710.1:36764571-37277071 GCA_021613375.1 Megaleporinus macrocephalus | reverse complement strand
GAGTCCTTCAATCAGTTTTGGACACATTTTTTATAATATTTCTATAACTTTTCTTACGCAAGAACAGTATTTAATCTCTAAATGTAAGGGGAAATAAAATTAACTGTTAGACTTGATGGGTAGACTGGATGCACTGTGCTATATACTACCAGTGCTATGAATTATGGCAGGAGGAGATTAAGTTTCTCCTTTACTTACACACACACACACACACACACACACCTTTAAATACTCCTCAGGAACATCTGAGTGTCCACACACTTTGACCAAAGACCCGCACATGCTTTATCATAAAGACCAGTAAATATGCATATATATTCATCAGACCGCTGGTGGCGAGAGATGCCAAATATGGGCCCCTGAGAGTCTGTGAACTGGAATTATCCCTGCAGATGAAACGTGGCAGCTCACTGAAACCTCAATTTACGTCTGATACTGAACTCTCATAAACTCATGAAATAAACATATCTGCCAGTGGCCGGCTAGGCAATCAGCGTGTTCTCCATGGAAACCCATTTGGGCTCATTGTCACATTTTCAACAAACAATAACAAAAAAATCACTTCTATAAATAGAGAACAGCTCTGTTCTCCTCACTCAGCACAGTGTGTGTGTGTTAGTGTGTGTTCCAGCTTCTGAACCATCATTAACGTTCACTGTTTTCCTGCTACCTCGAACAAACAAACACACACGCTTGTTTTTGAGCATGGTCTGGACATGAGATTCAAGATTCAAGAGTTTTATTGTCATATGTACAGCAGAACAGGCAGTTACACTGTGCAATGAAATTCTTACTTTGCTGCTCCTCCATTCACCAGTAGATAAAGATAACAAATAAAAGAAATAAAAAATATATACAAAATATACTAAGTATAACAATATAAGTAGATAAAAGTATTTTTATAGTTAAGGAATAAAAAATAAAAGTTATGTGTGCTTTTATGTGCAAAAATGAAGAGCCGCAGCCATAAAGTGCAAGTAACAAATGTAAACAATAATGTTTGTGTGAGTAGTGAATGTAAACAGTATTCTGACAGTACAGTGAGTGTAAGGTGCAGTTAAAATCAGACCAGTTAAAACCAGTTCAGAAAGGAGAGGTTAGAGAGGTAGTGCGTGAGGTGTTCAGAAGCCTGATGGCCTGTGAGTAGAAACTGTTTGTCAGTCTTGTGGTCCTGGACTTCACAAGCAGGCCATCAGGCTTGTGAACACCTCACGCACTACCTCTCCAACCTCTCCTATCTGAACTGGTTTTAACTGGTCTGATTTTAACACATATGAGGTCACACATATGTGCTATATGTGTTTTATGTATAAACGTATCTATACTAGAGATCGACTGACATGGGGTCAGGGTCAGCCTGCCGATTTTCTTTGGCCGATTGTTAGAGCAGATAACTAGAAGTTTTCTGCTTTATTTGCTGCTAAAATGTCACACTATTAATAAGAAGTGGATGCACAACATTTCTGAACTTAACATCATTTATTGAACACTGACTGACTGACTGAAGTAGAAAAAACTAAACATTTTTATCTGCCCCCAAAAACCAGTCTGACCATATTACTGCTGACAGAGTGTAAGATACATCTCTTCATACCCCAAACTAACAAGTTATTAAGAAGTGCATTGAAAGATACTTCCACACAGCTCACATGTTTGCTGCAGTTACAGAGAGAGCCTCACTGCACGCTCAGGTTTTTATCACGTTGTAGGAAAAACTGCAGTTCTTTAAGGTGGTGAGGCCCTCAGTGTGAGAGAGAGAGAAATAGAAACAGTGCGCGCGACGCAAGAGACAAGGGCACAAAAACAGCGCGCGCAACGCAAAAGAGAGAAATAGAAATGGCTCGCCCGATACGAGAGAGAGGAAAAACAGCACGCGCGACGCGAGAACGAGGGGAGAAACAGCGCAATACGACAAAGAGAGAAAAAAAACAGTGCACGCGACGCGAGAACGACAAAGAGAGAAAAAAACAGTGCACATGACGCGAGAACGAGAAAGAGAGAAAAAAACAGTGCACGCGACTCGAGAACGAGAGGAAAAACAGCGTGCGATACGACAGAGAGAAAAAAACAGTGCACATGACGCGAGAACGAGAGGAAAAACAGCACGATACGACAAAGAGAGAAAAAAACAGTGCACGCGACGCGAGAACGAGAAAGAGAGAAAAAAACAGTGCACGCGACTCGAGAACGAGAGGAAAAACAGCGCGCGATACGACAAAGAGAGAAAAAAACAGTGCACATGACGCAAGAACGAGAGGAAAAACAGCGCGATACGACAAAGACAGAAAAAAACAGTGCACGCGTCGCCAGAACGAGAGGAAAAACAGCGCGCAATACGACAAAGACAGAAAAAAACAGTGCACGCGGCGCCAGAACGAGAGGAAAAACAGCGCGCGATACGACAAAGACCCTAATGTGCACGCAACTTTCTTTAGCTCCGTTTGGCTCGAGTGCTGGAAGCTGAGTAATATATGGGAAACTCTGGCTGCTCCAGAGAGACTCACTGTGTAACAGTAATGTGTTAATGTGTGTATTACACTAGAGCAGTTAGCTTTAGCCCCGGAGCTAACCAGTAAAACATCCGCTCTGGTTCACATCTATGGCCGTAAATAGAAACACGTAACCGCCTCATTAAAAACGTCATTGATCACTAAAAATGATTTATTTTTACTTGTTTGGCCGAACAGTTCCAAAGGTTTCCGCATGGGGTCCTTTACATGCGGCAGCAGCACCTTTCACCGCAACAATAACAGGGGCTGCCCGCGGACAGTGCTGCGAAACACTGATATCGGCCGATGGCGATATATAAAAAATGCCAAATATCGATATATCGGTCGATCTCTAATCTATACACTGTAACAATGTAATGTTAGTGGTGTTAGAAAAATATTGACTATTGAATATACGCTCTATATACACTGTCCACAAGCACTCATGAACTTGAGTGACGTCCCATTCTTAATCCATAGGGTTTAATATGATGTTGGCCCAAACTTTGCAGCTATAACAGCTTCAACTCTTCTGGGAAGGCTTTTAGGAGCGTGTTCTAGAGGCGCCTTTGTGAGGTCAGGCACTGATGTTGGACGAGAAAATCTGCTAAAGCATTAAGAGTTCCTTTCACTCTAACTAAGAGGAAGAGACCAACTAACAGTGAATATGTGTTATACACATGTAATTATAATGTCCCATGTGCATATGCAAGTACTTACATATGACATCATAATACTGCATGTATTTTACATTTCGCTGCTGTCAGAACGAAACCTGGTATCTGCAGAATGCTAACTTTACAGGAGAAAGAAAAACACACTTTATTTTAATGGCAGTCGGTGTAAGCAGGTGATTTTCAGGATCATTTTGGTCCATTCATCACAAATTCAACAGGGAAACAGGTACTTGAAAAAACACTCAATGCGACACCACAGAAATAAATAAGGATGAATAAACTGGAACTGAACGGATACTGTAACACACCCTTTTCTGGCAACCCGGGTGGAATTAATATTTTTATTATATTTTTACTACTTCTATTACCATTAATATTCATTTTTTCCCTGTTAATGGCACATAGATCTTCAGTACTATGGATGCTGTTAGAATGACAATTTGTATTTTGCATATTGTAGAAAAAATCAAAATAACCACAAATATAAAAAAGAAAAAACACTCAAAAACTTAAAGGTTTTGTTCCAACAGCAGCGATACATACACACACACACACACACACACACACACACACACACACACACACATATATATATATATATAGGCACTGTCCAATAAAAAACAAGTATCTAAAATCTAATGGAACCAGAATTTTTTTTTGCTTTTCTATTGGTCCATTCATCATGAAATTGTGTAAACGACCACTGGCGTGTTCAAATGATGCAGACAAAAATGGGGATACATGTTTTTCATTGAACAGCAACGAGATATATATATGTAGATATATATATATATATATATATATATATGTATTTGCATTTGTTTGTACATACATACATTATAATATGACCCACATTTAAGTAAGTATTTATATGTATTAATACGTCTTACATAGTATATATATATATGTATATATATCATCACTGTCCAAAGAACATCAAGTATCTCGATTGTTTTGTAATTTTTAGTTTTCTACATAACTGTACACTACAGCTGTCTTTTGCATTGTCTCAGTATTGCATGATGATTGAGCCAATGAAACTGCTCCATAAATGCTTTAAACTAAATCTCTTTTTATTAACGTACACTGCAAGTAAACACTGTTGTTGTCTGTAAAGTCAGCATTTCGAAGATACTTGTTTTTCCAGACAGCGACAATATGTGGGTCCCTATATGTAACAAGAATTTTGTGACTCTAACCTCAGTTACCAAATCAGTTTTTAAAAAAAGTAACATATAGCACTTCACGTTAGGACCAGTTTGCGGCTCCGGGGTTTCCTACATGTATGAAAACAGACTAACACAGAGCACAATCACACACTTACTCATGTATCTTCCAGAGTCTTCGAGGTGGAGGGAGGAGCTCCCGTTTGTTGAGGGGCACGATGCCCAGGGCCGCCTGCATCACTGGAAAAAACTTTTTGTACTTCATCTTGTCCTGTCTGCCTGCTCCGACACATCTGACTGCCCCTTCCTGTAATGCTGGACTAAATCCAGTTGGGCCAGCCTGGACAGTTGTATTTTTCCATTAAGCAGAAAGAGCTAAATTAACTCCAGCACTGACAGCTCAATACAAGCGCATGTCTAAACCAAGCGTATCCTAATGCAGATCCTTAGTACATCCAAAACAACACTGAGATTCATTTGGAGATCTGAATGGGCGTCACTCTTACATAATTCAGAGTCTTTATGACATTAGACAAATGAAAGCCAACCGGATGAGGAGGGGAGGGGTGGGCTGGTATGGGGTGGGGGGGTAATTGTGGTACTAAGCCTGTCCAGATAATGCAGACTGTCCTTTTTCTGTAATCCTTGAACTTCAGCTTAAAGCGGCCTTTTCCGCATTTACCGACTGACCCGTACAATAGAAAATGTCCCTCAGCGTCCGCCACCCCCACCTCACCGAGAGGAGAGCACAAATACACATGTACACATGCACTTAACAAAAAACCATCCAAACAAGCTTAATCGGCTGTCGGAGCAGCGGGGTTAAGGGCAAAGAGCCAGCCTGAGCTTTGCAAAATGAAATTATTCAACTGGATTACGTTTTGCATTGGTCTCAACGTTAAGAGAAAGCAGGCATGAGAGAAATTCCGAGAAAGAAGTTAAAAATAATTCACTATCTCCGCTCACACACGTATGAAACACCTTATAAGGATCGGCAACGCAGCTCTTATAGCTAACTGATACCTTAGCATGGGACTGGGGTGCCCACTGTTGTAGCTACACAAAGAAATGAACTGTGCGAAGTGGAATGTGGACAGTACTGGGCTAATCTGTCTGGTCTCTGTCTGCTCACTTTAGGCTGTAAACCACTGACCACAGAGAAAAGCCAGGAGAGAGAGAGCTCAGTAGCTGTGATAGCTAGTTAGCTGGGGGCTGCTCTGTTTAGGCTGGCACGGTGGGATGACCAGACGGTTTTTAACTGGGAATCAAAAACACACCAGAAAAAAAGTGCTAAGAAAGTCCTGGCAGCAGAACAGACAGACGCTTGAGCTTGTTCTGGACAACAGAGTGGGCCACTTCTACCACATGCTGGCCCAGTTTTATGAGAAGCTAGCAAGCTAGCAAGCCTTAGACGCAACAGCACCCCAAACATCTTTCCAAGAGGCAACCCAGGGATTAAAAGCAAGTCTGGGTGAGGTTTCAGGTCTTGAATCATACTACCAGGTACAGGTGTGCAATCTACTTGAATGTAGGCTAACATAACATCTACATATAGCGTGCTATAGTGTGAAAAATCTTTCACCCGTCCCTGGTTTTCATTTTAGTCTGGTCACCCTAAAGCAGGGACTGTACAGCAGTGAAATATAGAGACATAATGATTTAATGTCTGGAGACTCTACAACTTAGAATTAAATAGCAGAGCTTTAACGTGAGGGGTCAAATCTGACAAAAAAAAACAAAACAAAAAAACAATAGCAACAGTCAATCCGCCGCTACAGCAGTCACCGATGTAGCTCCACACCTACTGGAAACTGAACAGCAGCTGATAATTCCACTCGAATAGATACACAAGACATTGCATGAACCAATAGAAGCACTAACTATAATAACAACAGCAGGGTAATCTAATGAGCCTACAAAAAACAGACAAGGTATGTGTGACTGTCCTTGCTAAAGACATCATCCCGCAAAAGGTTACCGTGATCAGGCTTACGTTAATACAGGTCTGAGAGACATGGCCAGTTTTGAAATCCCATCCGATCCTGAGCTGGACGCAGGGATATTTTTCTCTCTTTGTAAAAGCTCTGCTGCAGCGTGAGCCGGGACAGCGATCCAGATGTGATCCTTTTATGTGAAGCAGATCAGGCCAAAGCCTGCCTCGTTCAACCCCACGCACACCGGTAACTGTCCACTTTCCACACCCTCCCCACACACGGATAGATTTCCTCTAATGCTTTTATAAAACACCATCATCTGCCCACTACTTACATTATTATACTAACCACTGCCGTGATGGCAGCATGGCTGTGGAGCGGTACGCTACATAATTATACTGACTTAGGAGAACACATCACTGTAACAGTACAACAACAATCTACATTTCACCCTCATATACATATCATATACATATACATACATCTGAAGTTGTTATTTGACTGGACTATCACTTTACAGTGTAAGCTACAGTTGTTGCTATGCTATGTTATCCCAGGTGGTTGCGAAGATGTTGCTAAAACAGCTCAGGTGGTTGCGAAGATGTTGCTAAAACAGCTCAGGTGGTTGCTAAGATGTTGCAAGGCCATTAAATGGTATCCCAGGTGGTTGGTAAGGTGTTGCCAGGCCAGTGCTATGTTATCTTGGGTGGTTGCCAAAGTGTTGCTACCCCACTGCTATTTTATTTCAGGTGGTTTCTAAGGTGTTGCTAGGTCGTTGCTATAGTATCCCAGGTGGTTCTAAAGGCAGTGCCAGGCCATAACTATGGAATCCTATGTGATTACGAAGTTGTTGTTGGAGTGTTGCTATGTTAGCCCATGGGGTTTCTAAGATGTTGCTAGGTCATTGCTATGGTATCTCTGGTGGTTGCTAAGGTGTTGCCAGGCCATTGCTATGTTATTCCAGGTGATTGCTAAGATTTTGCTAGGCCATTGCTATGGCATCCCAGGTGGTTGTTAAGATGTCATTAGTCTATTGCTATACAATACCAGGTGGTTGCTAAGATGTTGCTAGGCCATTGTTATGGTATCCCAAGTGGTTGCTAAGGCCAGTAAAAAATGGATCTGCGCAGGCCGTCAGTTTGCTCTTCTAACAGAGCGATTATGTATTAGAAGTATTTAATAAAGATCCAATTAAACAGACCCCAATAACTCTGACACATTATTTAAGGTACATCACCGTCCAGCAGTGGTCTCTACAGGTCAGCAACCTGCTAATGAATGTCCAGCGTTATTCAAATCAATAGCTGAGCTAAACCGTATGCAAGGACTGATTGATGTGTACAAGGTCACTTCTAGATCCATCAGTAGCAGCCTGTGGGAGAATGAGGAGACGGAGAGAGAGACACAGAGAGAGAGAGAGAGAGAGAGAGAGAAAGAGAGAGAGAAGAACATCTTCCTCATTTGATTATAAGTCATGATCCTCTGGCTGGCAGTCAGCAGGTTTCTGAGAGCAGCCAGCACTCTGCATTAGCTTCGGCGCACGCGTGCAGTGATTTTGCTAAATCTAATGAATGCACTGACACAGGCAAACGGCCGTATACGTCTCTGTCTCCACGCGCACGCAGGGTTAGAGCAATGAGCTGAGAAGACAACAACAACAGGGTGTGCTCATGCACGACCACAAGCCTTCAGACATCAGGCATCCGTCAAACGCAAACAGGCTTACAGCAACATTGATTAACTTGAGACACCAGCAAAGTCAAATCAATTAGTGAATGTGGTGCGAACACAGAATCAGATTTAGATTTGAGGGCCGGCGATTGGAATATTTAAGCTGGGTGATAAAGTGTGCCCTTTCAGATTCTGAGGGTTCAGTTCTTTTGCTTGTCCATGACATTTCAAGAGCTCTAAATCAGACATGTGAAACCGAGGCCTACTATTTGACTGAGAGAAAATGAAGCGCCTGCCAGGCCCCTCTTCTGTCTTCCACTCAGCACATCAGTGATAAAAGGATTAACATTTATAGGTTTGTGTGTTACAGCGTTACAGTGTTAAATGATGATGTGCCTATATGTTTACAATCTAGTGCTGAGGGCCATTTGCTACATGTGTAATTAGATAATGCAGCATCAATTATAAATGGATAACATGCTTTACCAAGTAGGAAAAGGATTTCTAAATTTATACTAATATAATACAATGGCAAAACTAAATTTCTGCTAAATTCATGAATACATACTACTGATAAATTCATACTACAATGTATATAATGTATATAATACAATGGCAGTACAGTATAGTCTTGTACAATATTACATAAAACATACATATCGTTGCTGTGCAATGAAAACCAAGTATCTACATTTTTTGAAATTTTTAGTCTCCACAATTATCGACATAATTCTATTATTCTATTAAAATTCTATTATTAATAATTCTATTACCCTACATGGAAAGTAAAGAGGGTTTTTGTCCTCTGCTGTAAAGTTATCATTTTAAAGATCTCCAATTGTTTCAAAGTTTTGGTTTTCTGCATCATTTGAATGCAGCAGCTTTGGTTGATATTATGTGAGCAGTTCATGATAAATGGACTAATAGAAAAAATATTTAAGCCTACTTTAAAAGTAAAGAGTGTTTTTGTCCAATGCAAAATCAACATTATACTAATGAAGATATAATGACAATAGCAGATCATTTACTCACATCCTCGGGGGACACATAGTTTACTCAGCTTGGACTCTGAGTTCCCTTTTAATGTCCTTTAGTGCACCAGATTCATACAACCCACATTCCGAAATATGCAATGCAGTTTCCACTACAGGGGTCTCCAATTCCCCAAATCATACTTAGTGCAGCTTTACATTAGTTGACATCACGGGAACTCACCTGCTTGTGTGTAAACCCTGTAGATGAGATGTCACTGAACAGATTCCTTTGTCTTTGTCTGGTGCCAGATAGACTGAGAGAGAGAGAGAGAGAGAGAGAGAGACAGAGAAAGGTGACTGTGTCTGCCTGTTTAATTCATTAATCACTGTGTATGAGCTGAGTTCTCTCCTTCTTAAAGAATCTAATAAGTGAAGAGAAAATGGGTCACAATTAACTGCCTGTTCTGACAAGCTAACAGTTCCACTGTTAAATCAAAGCATATGAAACGGACGGCCCACATCAGGGGTGTTTAATTAGAGCTTAGAAAGGTCCAGTTAGAGGAGATTTGCCAAGCTCCAGACCGTCATCATTTCTAACTTGTTTTGATTCGATGGCCTAGTATCAGCATCTTATACCATAAGCAACTGAAAGACCAACAAATTACACATACCGTTCAGTATGTTTCAGTATATTTACTGTTTACATGCTGAACTGAAATGCTGAACTTAATAAAAGCTTTGTTTATCACTTTAAGTAATAACAAGGGCTACATTTAAAATGCTTTTGAAAAAAAGTGCATCATAAAGTGTATATTTATAATAAAAAAGGGAAATAAAATGTTTAGTCTTGTTTACTGAATTTCACATCTTAACAGTTTATCTCTCTCTTGTATTCCTCCACACTTTCTCTTGTCCAGTGAGAGCAGTGAGCTCTTGGTTGTCCAGCCAGGACTTTAAACCTGGTCTGAAATTGAGTTAGGACCATTCTCACACTCATATGAGATATCTGGGCGTTTCTTTGTGGAGTGTACATCTGTTTTGCTCCATTCCTGGTTGAAAAGTTGTTTTTCGTCGTCTGACTTGCTTTTTTCTCCGACTGCTGCTTCCTGTCTGTGTACGCCGAACTCCTGAATCTCCACAGATCTGAGTGGCTGAGGAGCATGTTTGGTGATTTTACTACGCACATGATTGGTCTGTGAGTTTACTGTGCCGTAAAGCCCGTATACCGTAAAGACAAGAAAAATTCCGTCGCTTAAAATAAACACTGCCAACATTAAATCCTTCTTAATAGATTATCAGTTTGGGTCCGCATTGGACAATGTCTGGGTCCGGACCTGTTCTAAAATATGCACTGTTCTCCAATGGCCTACAGTCTCCAAGCTGTAAAGAAGGGGTCCGTAACTTTTTTTACCCCTGGCCCACCTGCCCACAAAGCACAGCAGCCTCCAGGAAAAAAAAACAAAATAAAATCAACATAATTTTCTTCTTCTTTTCTTAAGTGCTGACACTGAAACCTGAGAATTAGGATTCAAGAGTCTCGAGACGTCTCCTTCTTTATCAGTAGTTTATCTGTTTGAGTTTAACCACTCGGGCTGATGATGCTTGGCCAAAGATACACTCCATGATCCGGCAACCGAACTCAAGCGCAGATCTTCACTAGTATATTAAAGTTTATCTGTTGTGTTTAACAGTCGATCGTGCTTCAGGAATAATATGAGAGTCTGTGAAGAGTCAGACGCTAAACCAGGCAGATTGTGCTTGAGCATAGTCCTTGTTTTATAGAACGTATTCCTACCAGCATTGAACTGATCCAGCGGTTTTCCAGACCACAGCACAGCCGTTTGGTGCAGATCTAAATATAAATGTTCACACGTGTCACAACAGAGCAAACTAAAGAAAAACGTGTGATATGTCTACACCAAGCAAGGTAGGTGTGAAAGTACTCTGAGGAACCTCTCCAGCAACAGCTAGCTAACTGTGAGCAATGTTTTTATTTTTACATCTCTACTAATATTTATATTGGTTATAACAGCCTTTTCGATTTTTTATAATTATTTATTTAAAAGTACCTACATTTATTATTTAGATGTATTAAGTTCACTCCTTTTGGTGATGTTACCAGTCTACCCTAACTACTGCCTCCTCATGAATACAGGCCCACAGACTGATGGTCCATGGCCAACAGGTAGAGAAGACCCTGCAGCATATTATTCACAATTATCATCATATTGAGAATATTAATATTCTAATAAACTATGAATGTAGAAATAAATGTGAAGAAGCTTTGGTTGCTAAATGATGAACAGAATGAAGAACATTCTATGTTATTCCTAACTGAAGAAGAACCATACATAACCTCATGTAACGCATCTTGAAACCTATGAATGTAATTGCTTTTATTTATATAGTAACTACTGCCCTGCATATGTAAATACACTGATGGCATGTACTTGTGTCCTGTGAGTCGGACAGCCCTGGTATTACTAGTTTTCACATTGATTAGAACATAAACATTTTGAAAAATGGTTTGCAGAGATGCTATACAGAATGTTGCCTCGCAGTAAAGTGTATGTGGCAAGGCCGCATCAGCTGGCATCTCAGCAAGAGTATGGGAGGGGTGTCAAGGACAGAATCACCTGGAAAAAAAACACCCTGCAGCTGGAAGCTGCTGCTTTGTGCCAGCGAAAGCCGCTATGTGAACTCTCCTGGCTCGGCGTGAGGGCATGTGGGTGTTAAGGGTTTGGTCTGGAGGAGGAGGGAAGTGTTGACTGATTGCAGGTAGGGGGCACGACCTCCTGTCACAGGTACACTGGGCCAGCGGTCACTGCATCACTGAGAAGGACACTGATCATGTGGAATGGCCGAATCAGTGTAATACAATCTGCTTCACATGCAGCTTCGCACAGCTAAGGTATGCACGTGAGCATGAGCACCACCTTGTTTCAACACACACTAAAATAACCACACACACACACACACACACACACACACACACACACACACACACACACAGACAATGCCACAGTAATCTCACTGTAAATAAACAGAAAGGCAATTATACACAGTACAAAAAAAATAAAAATACTCATACAAATGCAAAACGCATACTATGAACTATAGATTTAAGGTGGGCAACATTACAATATTGCTTTTCCAAGAGTATTGTGGATATTGGGCTTATATCATAAAGGTTCAGGCATATATATAAAAAATATATTTATGGCTGGGCAATATGGAAAAAAAATCTTATCACGATAATTTTTCAATATCAGCCGATATCGATATATATCACGATATGGATGAAATCACTATTGCCTTTTTACATTAAGTGAGAAGTGAAGATATCAAAAAAAAAAATCCTCTGATTTATTGGTTTAGCAATTTTTTTTTCAGTAAAAAAAATTAGGTTATAAATTTTTGGTTATAAAGTCAACTTTGCCTCAGCGTTCTCACTCAAACTCCTACAATATATATCTTTATTGATAACGAAATTACATCGATTAGCATAACGTGTGTCGATGCGTCACAAAGATGGCCGCACCTGTAGAAAGCATAGATTTATCCAGAGCGCAAGCTGCAGCTACAAACAATCACTCGCATGTATCTAAAGTTGTGGGAGTGTTTTACACAGAAACACAACAGTGTGGTGCTCTGTCAGCTCTGCACAGTGGAGATGATCACAACAGTACAACTGCTATACACGAGACCTTGAAGCTCAAACATCCCATAGAGCTTCATCAACACAGCAGCAGGACAGCACCTGTTTACCTGTTTATCTAATCTTAGCAGATTATTTTAAGATTATTAACACGTGTAACATGTTTCTTTCAGTAGTAGTTTTCTGTCATTTCTGTCAATTTTGTCTTATTTTGCCTGTAGTAATTAAATTTAGCTACCGCTACTGCTCATGTTGTATCTCAAAACTTGGACAGACCTTAATTCTATTGACTTTCTATCGACTACGTCTTATAGTTATATCGAGGAAACGTTATTTTGAGATAATTATCATTATCGTTTTATTGCCCAGCTCTAATAAATATATATATATATATATACACACACACACACACACACATAATATGTGGATCAGACATTTATTAAAGAGCAATGATGTGTGCATATGGTAAGCTCGATTTATTTTTTCTTTATATGCTAATCTAATTATTTCTATTTGTAATAATCACGTCATCATATATCAGATTTTTGTATGGGTGATGTAATCTGATTATATTTAAGGGCCCATGTCATTGCTTGTTTGGTCTAGAATGTAAACACTGTTAAATATAAATCCTCCATAAAGAACATCCCCAGATCCTTCAGATTCTCAGGTCCATGCTTGTGAACTCTCCTATTCAGTTCATCCAGCAAGTTTTCTTAGGGGTTTAGGTCAGCAGACTGAGATGACCATGAGAACTAGGTTTGAGGAGTGCTTTGAATCACTGTCGCACTGAAACCTCCAACCATGCCACAGTTTAAGGAATGTATTGAACTACGTTAACGTTTTGTATTTGTTTGCATTCTAACAATTGGGTTGGTTTAACCTTCTGGGCCGCAGTAGCTTATGCGGTCAGTTGTTTGGGCTATGAATTGCAAAAGATTGGAAACCCCTGTTCCACAAGATAAACAGAGAATGAAAAATAGTCATATGACAATGAATTGCTACTATTTTTGGTACTCAAACTTACACAAAGGTCCTATTTGGACAACAACAAACCACAAGAACAATGTTTATATACAGCTAAATTAGCAACAAACTGTTCAGCTTTACTGTATAACCAGCAGAATCTAAATGTGAGCGTTTATAATTCTGGTCTTGGTTTACAGACATAATACAAGTATTCATCACAGACAGTGTTTGTGACTGAAAGGTTTGATGAAAATAAAGATTCCACTCCAGCTTAGACTCCTATTTAAATCTATCTCCCCGCCTAAATAAGCATTTCAGTAAATCAACACATGGTCACTGTTATTCCTGAAAGATGCTTGCAAGTCATCGATACTCACAGCAGAGAGGGTTTTAATCAACTGCAGCTGGTGATTTATTTCTCACAACCTGATATAATTCAAGTCTGTTGGTCGCACACACACACACACACACACACACACACGTTATGCTGCACACAGACAGGCAGGTACATATACAGTACTGTGCAGAAGTCTTTCATTTATTTCACAAGTTTGTGCAAAAGCATCTTTGATCAGTAGATCAAATCTACCAGCAAGTCATCCAAACGTGTTTCGATGTAAGGAATAAGACTTCTGACCTTGGTAAGGCCTTATATTGTGAAAAAGGACATTATGGCTGACAACTGTTTATAACGACCCAGGTAAGCCATAAAACAGAAAATATGAATGGGAATAAACTACAGTTATATTTCAATTCTATAGATTTTCTATTTTTCTATTTTATTTATGTCCATCATTGCACTTCTCTCAGCTCTGCCTAATCTTGCCTGTCTGTGTCTCTTGTTTTAATCCCGGGTCGTAGCCATGCGCTAGTGTTTGTGTTTCACTCATGTGCTCCTCTTGTCTCCGCCCCTCACCTGCTCTGAATCTGTGGGTGTGTTGGAAATCGCCTACTAGTCAGTAAGTACTGGATTAGAGTCAGTACGTACTGCTTGAGCGGCAGACTAGTAGGTAATTTCAGTAGGAGAGTTTTAGTAGCCACACAAGCTCTGACGTACTACGTCCGCCATATCGCCAGCGTCCTGTGACGTAAGACGTCAAACCACCACCATAAAAGTCCTGCTATTCATTCAAAGCTCCGTTTACAGATTTAGATCCTGTTTGTGACACTGGTCTGTGTTTTTGTCTGATTATGTATCAGACGGTGTTGAGCTGTAGCTCAGAGAAGATGAAACGGGAGGAATGTAATCATTGTTTACCTCAGCAGTAGCGCTAACTCCTGTAGCGGCAGTTCACTAGCTGTAGCTGCGTACACACAGCCGACGTTCAGCTTTTCACTGGTTTTTCCTCCACTTTGAATTCATCCGCGGCTCCAGATGAATCATGGGATAGCACAGTGTGCTGTGTTCACCCACATAAAAATGGCCGCTGATTTAGGTCATCCAGGTACCGTTCACCTACTACTCGATGTCTACTGAGTATTCAGACATACTAGCCGCGCTCGCCTACTGATTCACTACTGAGTATTCAGACATACTAGCCGCGCTCGCCTACTGATTTCACTACTGAGTATTCAGACATACTAGCCGCGCTCGCCTACTGATTTCACTACTGAGTATTCAGACATACTAGCCGCGCTCGCCTACTGATTTCACTACTGAGTATTCAGACATACTAGCCGCGCTCGCCTACTGATTTACTACTGAGTATTCAGACATACTAGCCGCGCTCGCCTACTGATTCACTACTGAGTATTCAGACATACTAGCCGCGCTCGCCTACTGATTCACTACTGAGTATTCAGACATACTAGCCGCGCTCGCCTACTGATTTCACTACTGAGTATTCAGACATACTAGCCGCGCTCGCCTACTAATTTCACTACTGAGTATTCAGACATACTAGCCGCGCTCGCCTACTGATTTCACTACTGAGTATTCAGACATACTAGCCACGCTCGCCTACTGATTTCACTACTGAGTATTCAGACATACTAGCCACGCTCGCCTACTGATTCACTACTGAGTATTTAGACATACTAGCCGCGCTCGCCTACTGATTTCACTACTGAGTATTCAGACATACTAGCCGCGCTCGCCTACTGATTTCACTACTGAGTATTCAGACATACTAGCCGCGCTCGCCTACTGATTCACTACTGAGTATTCAGACATACTAGCCGCGCTCGCCTACTGATTTCACTACTGAGTATTCAGACATACTAGCCGCGCTCGCCTACTGATTTCACTACTGAGTATTCAGACATACTAGCCGCGCTCGCCTACTGATTTCACTACTGAGTATTCAGACATACTAGCCGCGCTCGCCTACTGATTTACTACTGAGTATTCAGACATACTAGCCGCGCTCGCCTACTGATTCACTACTGAGTATTCAGACATACTAGCCGCGCTCGCCTACTGATTCACTACTGAGTATTCAGACATACTAGCCGCGCTCGCCTACTGATTTCACTACTGAGTATTCAGACATACTAGCCGCGCTCGCCTACTAATTTCACTACTGAGTATTCAGACATACTAGCCGCGCTCGCCTACTGATTTCACTACTGAGTATTCAGACATACTAGCCACGCTCGCCTACTGATTTCACTACTGAGTATTCAGACATACTAGCCACGCTCGCCTACTGATTCACTACTGAGTATTTAGACATACTAGCCGCGCTCGCCTACTGATTCACTACTGAGTATTTAGACATACTAGCCGCGCTCGCCTACTGATTTCACTACTGAGTATTCAGACATACTAGCCGCGCTCGCCTACTGATTTCACTACTGAGTATTCAGACATACTAGCCGCGCTCACCTACTGATTTACTACTGAGTATTCAGACATGCTAGCCACGCTCGCCTACTGATTCACTACTGAGTATTCAGACATACTAGCCACGCTCGCCTACTGATTCACTACTGAGTATTCAGACATACTAGCCGCGCTCGCCTACTGATTCACTACTGAGTATTCAGACATACTAGCCACGCTCGCCTACTGATTTACTACTGAGTATTCAGACATACTAGCCACGCTCGCCTACTGATTTCTCTACTGAGTATTCAGACATACTAGCCACGCTCGCCTACTGATTCACTACTGAGTATTCAGACATACTAGCCGCGCTCGCCTACTGATTTCACTACTGAGTATTCAGACATACTAGCCGCGCTCGCCTACTGATTTCACTACTGAGTATTCAGACATACTAGCCGCGCTCGCCTACTGATTTCACTACTGAGTATTCAGACATACTAGCCGCGCTCGCCTACTGATTCACTACTGAGTATTCAGACATACTAGCCGCGCTCGCCTACTGATTTCACTACTGAGTATTCAGACATACTAACCGCGCTCGCCTACTGATTTCACTACTGAGTATTCAGACATACTAGCCACGCTCGCCTACTGATTTCACTACTGAGTATTCAGACATACTAGCCGCGCTCGCCTACTGATTTCACTACTGAGTATTCAGACATACTAGCCGCGCTCGCCTACTGATTCACTACTGAGTATTCAGACATACTAGCTACGCTCGCCTACTGATTCACTACTGAGTATTCAGACATACTAGCCACGCTCGCCTACTGATTCACTACTGAGTATTCAGACATACTAGCCACGCTCGCCTACTGATTTCACTACTGAGTATTCAGACATACTAGCCACGCTCGCCTACTAATTTCACTACTGAGTATTCAGACATACTAGCCGCGCTCGCCTACTGATTTACTACTGAGTATTCAGACATACTAGCCGCGCTCGCCTACTGATTTCACTACTGAGTATTCAGACATACTAGCCACGCTCGCCTACTAATTTCACTACTGAGTATTCAGACATACTAGCCGCGCTCGCCTACTGATTTCACTGCTGAGTATTCAGACATACTAGCCGCGCTCGTCTACTGATTTTACTACTGAGTATTCAGACATGCTAGCCGCGCTCGCCTACTGATTTACTACTGAGTATTCAGACATACTAGCCGCGCTCGCCTACTGATTTCACTACTGAGTATTCAGACATACTAGCCGCGCTCGCCTACTGATTTCACTACTGAGTATTCAGACATACTAGCCGCGCTCGCCTACTGATTTACTACTGAGTATTCAGACATACTAGCCGCGCTCGCCTACTGATTTCACTACTGAGTAGTAGACAAGTAGACGATTTCGGACGCACCTCTAGTCTCCTGATTTACCAATAGACACCTGACTATTCAAACATTTTTTAATTCTGACCTCAAGTGTAAAGCATATTGCATACTATACGTTATAGACCACTTACTTCATAATTAGTTATAAAGTACATATTACATACAACAGATGTATAGTACCTGGAGAATATAGATGTATGTTTGATACTATAGATAAAACAGCCTCTCTAACAATAGACAGTATAACAACAAACATTTCATTCATTTATGTTATGCAAACATACTGTGTTGAGTGGTGTATGCCAGGGACGGAGTGGGCCCCTTTTTCAGCCCGGGGGTTTCATGCCCAAATCTGCCCACTTTTTTCATGGAGGAGAAATCTGAATAAATGAAACAGCAATAAGCTCTGAAAATGTCTTTTTACTGGGTATATGTTCAGGTATATGTTGGTAAGTTAACAGAAAGCACTTCACTGAAACATGTTTAGTATTCGGACATACTATCCGCGCTCGCCTACTGATTCACTACTGAGTAGTAGACAAGTAGGCGATTTTGGACGCACCTCTAGTCTCCTCCTGTTCTCAGCTGTTCTGTGTTTTCTGTGTTGTTAATATATATCCTCTGTTTTCCTCGTCTTGACATTTTGCAGTCTACCCCTGATCTCGTGTTCCATGTTTTGTAACTATCCTGTAATTTGCTTGTTTATTGTTTTCCAGGTTTGTTTTTCGGTTCGTTTGTTCTAGTTGTTTTGTTTAGTTTCTCAGTCAGTAGTTGTGTTATTTGTCACCATGGACTCAATTAAACCTCATCTGCATGTGTAGCCGCCTCTCCAGTCTCCACCCTCCATCGTTACAACTTCAAATGATGTTTAGATTTAAATGAAAAAGGTACATGAACGGTTTTACAGCCTATTTCGCTCATGTTTGTCAGGGGGCTTTTATTAGAGTTTTTCAGTCTGGCGGTCGCAGCCCCCCTAGTAGTGGTAGGGGGACATTTTTGTTGCTAAATTTGACTACTATATAGAGACATTTAACCATTTAACAATTTTAACACGCAAATACTTTCATTGTTAATAAAGTAATTGTCATATTTAGGTTGAGTTTAGGTTTTAATCACTGTTTGTAATGACTCCTGACCTTGGTTAGGCCTTGTTTTTCACAAAATTGCTTCAATTTAAAAAAGCCACCTAAAAAATTTGGAATATTTCTTCTTCATTTCATAAGGATTCCAAAATTTGTCTGCGGTTTATTCCTAACATCAAATGACAACTATCCAGGATTTTAAAAAAGCGGTCTCAGACTTTTTGACACCACCAAATATATAACAAAAAATACAAAGAAGCCCCGACAACTTAATATAATATAAATTCTTTCAGTATTTATTGTTTCCACTTTTTACCTTTTCAAAGCCTCCATTCTTTCTAGGAGACTCAAAGACATCTGCAGGCATATTTTTCACACCTCCAAAGTTCATTCTTAGAAGTTGCTGCATGTTCCCAAGACATTCAGTGATGTTGAGGTCTGGACTCTGGGGTTCTGATAACACCAGCAGCTTCCAAAGCACCAACAAGAGTGGTGCTCACTCTCTCTCTAACTTGTACTTGGTGGCTGGATTGACAAAAAAATAAATACACGAAGGATGATCTTTTGCACTATTCTGTATATACCAACTCCTTAAAAGGGCATTTGGTTATATGTGTTATAAATAGGTTTGATACACACAGATACACTTAATACGCATGTGTTTCCTTTTTATTTATTAATCTCTTATAGTTTACCCGAGCCATTATGAACACTAAATGGTCAGTCGTGACTTCCTGTATGAGGTGACTGTTCAGAATCTGCAGTGTAGAGAACATTGCCTCCCTGCCAAAACACAGTGAGGAGGACAGTTTGACTGGCCAAAGAATCTTCAAGGAGAATTGCACACATTAGTGTGAATGTCAAACTACAATCAGACCCCACCTACACTATCAGAAGCTGTCTGGGAGGGTGGCCAGAAAAAAGTCTCAAGCCGTCAAGTACCAACAACCTCAACCATGTACAGTTTGCTAGATCTTACTGGAGGTTTCCGTGGGACCGCATTCTGTGGTCAGATAAGACGATCAAACCTTTTTGGCAACAAATACTAGAGGTGAGTTTGGTATAGACACAATATAGTAAAGTATGTTACTGGAACTTTCATGGGATCTGTGAGGTAATGTTTTGGGGCTATTTTTCCTCCATGGGCCGGGACAACTTGGCCAAATACATGATATAATAGAACATAAAAATCTGATTGCCTCAGCCAGAAAGCTTAAAATAAGCCATGGCTGGATCTTCCAACAGAACAGTGACCCGAAGTAAACCTTAAACTCGACACAGAAATGGCTCACTGACCACAAAAGCCTGATTTTATTCAAAAAAATCTAAATTCTGACCCCAGGTGTAAAGCATATTGCATAATTTCTGTTATAGACCACATACCACATACATCATAATTACATATGAAGTACATATTACATACAACAGATGCATAGTACCTATAGAGTATAGATGTATATTTGATACTATAGATAAAACAGCCTCTCTAACAATAGACAGTATTTATAGACAGTATCTACAACAAACATTTCATTCATTTATGTTTTGCAAACATACTGTTTTGGGTAGTGTATGCTATTAAATTAGCAATGCTGTCAAAGAGCTGACAGTTGATGGAGAGCGGTAAGCATGGTAAACTACCACAAACAAACAAAAAATACTGAAAAAAACTTCTGGGCAACCTTTAGAAATGCAAATTTTTACATGGAATGCATATCTTATTTGTTATGACCCAACCAAGACTAGTGAAAACTGACCTGTAAGAGAAAACAAGGACGCAACACTTACAACACACACCAACTACACATGCAGCCTGCATACTGATAAAGATCAATAGATGTAAATAGAGGGAAAGATGGACATGGTGGTTGGGGGTCATTTTTGAGCAAAAAGTTCAAAGTACACCACCTATAGATTCAAGGCAGCTTGCTAATCCATAAGTTCTTTTAATATAGTCACCTGGTACAAAGCTGAATGTCAAAACTCTGCTGTAATTGGACTGGTATCCAGTGTAGCTTCAATCTTATGCTATAATAGGCCTATTCAGCTGGTCAGGTCTAAGCTGCAGGCAAGAAATCTTGTCCTTCTGCTTTATAATGCTCAGTGAAATTACCTAGAAGTCAGGTACAAGTGGGCTTATTACAAAAGACTGCCCCCACTCACCTTCAGCTTCCAGAAGCAAGACCCTTAGATTAGCACCTCTGACAGCTTTCTTTTTCCCCATACATACATACCATACATCAGCTGGGTTCATCTGTCTGGGAAACTACATTTGTTGTCTAAAATATATATAATAATAAATATATAATAAATATAAAGTTTCTAATTACATACTATTAATGTCTATTACTCCTGAAATACTGACACATACTGCATACTACTGATGCATACAAAACAAATACAGGCTTAATGGACTTCTGTATCATTTGAAAACAACAGCGTCATAGATGGACCAATAGAAATGCTCCAAAATAGCACGGAAAAAAATCTGGTTTCACTCACTTACATTAAAATAAAGAGTGCAAATAAAGAGTGCGTTTAGCCTCCTCAAAAAAATTGTAATTTTTTGGATATATGTTTTTCTTTGGACAGCAACATTACTAATGCATAGCACATACTAAATACAGAGGCATACTACTGAATGTAAAATGATGTATTGCACATAGTACAGACACACACATAATCAATAAGGTGCATACTACATACTGGTCATGCACGCAAAACAACACTACATGTGAACATTACATTACACTGTACTTTGTAACAAATATAGATTCATAATACACACTATGGAGCCATATTAAATACTATAAATGTCTTCTACATTATACACATGCAAATTTCATATAAAATACAAACATACTCTAAATATAGATGCAAACTACTTAATGGCGATATAAACAACGTACAAGATATAAAAGCATATGATTTACTACTGTGCATAAACCATCTACCACTGTAGATGCATATATACTAAATATAGATGCATAGTACTTACTGTATACACATACAATATACAAATACAAAATATCTACTACAGAATATTGTGCTCTATATACTACAGATATAGAATACTCACTACTGGTGTGTGTTAAATGCTACATATAGACACATTGCACTACGCGTACTACATTGTACAGTTTAAATGGGCAATATGACAATATTTTATCATTAACATAAGCACTTATGTTACTGTATTACGCAATACTTCCAGAGAGCCTAATTAGTCTTGTTTAATTGGATTTAGTACAGTAATTATGTGGAATGAAAACTATAGTTTTTGATACACATGTATAGCGTCTAACCAAAACAGACAAATACTAAATATGTATCTATACATAGTTTATTTTTATAAAACTGATTCTGAACTGTAATTAAAGGACACAGTGAAATAGTCCTTGTGGCTTACAGTCATATATTTATGCACATACTAGTCTACTAAAGTATCGTGTGATCCCGTATCGGGGTCACAAGGGTGAGTTTAGAAAACACACTGACCAGCACATTGGCATTTCTTCTTAATTACAATAGGACTGCATGCATTATTACAGCTACCAGGACAGAGCTCGCCTAAAACCTCCAGCAGACGAAATGTATGTTTTCCTCCTCAACAGCAGGAAGGTTTAATCTTGGGAGATGACAGCAGGGTTCAGTGCCGAGGCACAGGGCTGACGAAAATTTAGACAAATTGCTGCATTCGTTGGAAATTGGAGAGATTAATCTCTCATCTTTGACAGAGACTCTGCCACTTATTTGTCTACAAAAGCAGAACCGATTTCCTTTTGCCTGTTTCTCTGCTTCTCCTCGTGATGTTATCAACAGCATAATCTTGAAGGGCCTTCAGTCTCCCGAAGCAATAGCCCTCACAGCTTAGCCTGTTTGGCTCAATCACACGGAAGGATCAATAAGTTATCAGCCAACACGGCTTAGCTACTTCATCAGCTATCAGATGAGCAGTGGCATTTCAACAGAGACCTGGTTGTTGTGATAAGCTTAAAAAGAGATGGACATCCACAAAACATGAGCTACACAGTTGTACTAATTCCTCTCATCAGTTACATTAACCACAGTGCAAAACCACCTGAAGCAACAGCAAGCACTCTAAACTCCAATCAGAATTGTGTGTTATAGTAAAGGTTAAACATATAGAGTTATAACAGAATAAGTTGATGAATAAAATGTTGGTTTTAACCTCTTAGTTTTTAAGAAAAAGAAGATTTAAGCTACCAAAACATCTACCTGGAGTTGTATGTATGGAGCAACAGTCACATTATTATGACCACGTCCTACTTTCAAGGACTACCATGTAGGTGGCAGCGTATGGTCTGAGGAATAATTTATGGCATTCTCTAGACCAGGGCTATTTAATTAGATTTCAGTAAGGTCCAGTTAAGAGGAAATTTCCTCAGGCCAAGGTCCGGACCCTTGTAATTTCTAACTTACACAGTATGATTCAGTGCTGTATCCTGTATAGTGGAGTTGCCTAATATCAGCATTTTGTCATCACACATTACATCACACAATACAAATACAATTCAGTATATTTCAATAATATTTATTGTTTTAAATGCTGAACTGAATTAATTATTTATAAAACTTTAAATAAATGTTTTTTTTCTCACTTCAACTTAAAACAAGGGCTACATTAAAAATGCTTTATTTTTTAAAGTTCATATTAAAGTGCTTATTTAGAGGAAATGTAAATAAAACGTGCAGTCTTCATGTTACCTGAATTTCACATCTACACAACAGTTTATCTCCCTCTTGTATTCCTCTCTCACACTTGTTTAGTCAGTGTAGTGAATTTTTTTTCCTGCTCAAATCCGATTGGCTGAGGAGCGCCTTTGGTGATCTTACAACGCATGTGATTGGTCTATGAGTTTACTGCGCCGCAAAGCCTGCATACCGTAAAGACACGTAAAGTGCCGCTGTTTAAAATAAACACTGTCAACATTAAATCATTCTCAATAGATTATTGCTTTGGGTCCGCATTGGACAACGCCTGGGTCCGGATCCAGACCGCAGTCCATCTATTAGTGACCTCTGCTCTAGACCCACTCATCCATGTGGAAAGCACTCTCAACCGATTTGGGTATGAATCCATACTTGTGACACGTCACACGGCTATAAATGTCCCACATGGGTTGGAAGAACTGACCAAGACTTCCAAGTACTACCCTGGACCCCAAATTCCACAGGCTTCCACTGAACCCAATTCAGCATCTGTAAAACCACCTTGATGGTCATGTTGGCTCTATGGATGCAGTTGTGGGATGCGCTGCAGTCAGCATGGCTCCGGATACCTGTGACAACCTACCAGGACCTTACTGAGTCTCCCAGCCCGTCCTTGCTGTAGACGACATGTACTCTGGATATTAGCTGGTGGTCATAATAATGTGACTTGACTGTGTACATTTGTATACTATGTCCCCCTAAATTTTTACACACTGCACCTTTAATGTTTAAAATGTAAAATAAAACTAGTGGACTATAATAGTTACTGGAGGACATATAACTGAGCACATGTAACTAACTGTGTAACTACTCACCTCTGACCTTCATGCAGTTTGCTAGGGGAGCTGGTTTGAGACACGCCCCTTGTGCGTTTGGAATCAGGCCACTAACGTGTTTTACTACCTCTGGGTCGATTTCAGACACGACCACTGTTTATAAGCTTTCGTGGTCGGCGACTATGACCATAGCAAACTGTCGAGCTCGTACCCTTTACCACAGAACCATATAACAGCGAGGAAAGCATGTTGTCCGTGAGGACTTTTACTTTACCTGCAGCCAAACACGTCAGTTAAACGAGCTCATCACCGCTAAACAGAAACAAGCACTAACTCGACTACTGTCTGACCATTTAGCCCACTTACCTCCGTCGTAGTGGCTTCTGCTTTTAATTAAGACCCCAGACGCTGATATAAAGGGTTAAAATCCAGTATTTTCTTCAGTACTAATAACTACACAGCAACACCTTTCCGCCCAGCAGTTTCCCACATAGGTGTTCAGGGCGTGTCTCAGTGTTCAGCCTGAACTCGGTCAGAGGTGGGCAGAGCAGTTTAACACAGTCTGAGGTAAAATATATAAATATATATATCTTCTTATTAGACAAACTAAAAACTCTAAAGCAGCTGTCGAACACAACTTGAGCAGGTGTAAAAGTGTTGTCTGTGTAAAAACCCAAGACGCCTAAGAGTCTTAACGGGGAGCGTAAAGGGGAACTCCATCGATTTTTCAAAATTGCTGTGTAATCATGCTGTGGAGTGGTTTGATGTGAAGTGGCTCCTTTCCAGAGAAGCTATACAGACTCGGTTGTCCTTTACAATAGAGCTGGTGATGGGAACCAGGGGTCACCATATCTACAGCACAAATATAGCCATTTTATTTACTATCCGCAACCACCAGTGAGCCTGCACACCTGTTTATATGTCTCATTGATGATGCTAAAATACTGGACGTTTTCTTTGGGCACTGTTTTCGCCTTAACACCCTTTGTGTATCCTTCCACCATGAATGGATTCAAATAAATTCATTGAAATATGTTTTAGATCAAATCATTATCACAAACCTACAGTAAAACAACACCTTAGGCATCAGTCAGCTTATTTATAACGATTTTATGTAAAAAAGCTTTGGCTGGTTTCTGTCACCACCACTGTGAACATTTCTGACTCTAGATTGAAAATCATCAACAATTATGCAGAAATTCTGAAAAAAAAAATGGTGACATTTTTTTTCCTTTAAGTGGAACTAGTTATTTACTAGCATCTATTACCGTAAATACTGTTTTCTTTTTTGTGAAATGTCCTTTCACTCTGACACATAAACCCAAAGCTTGAGAGAGGAGTAAGCTACAGCAAAGCAGTCCAGAGGCTGGACCAGGAGAAACCATGAACTGAAACTCCTTAAAAAAAATTAGAAGGAATGAGATCCTTTAGAATTATCATAAAACGTTAACTCAAGTCCATAGTATTAAAAGGTACACTGTATTTAAAGAAGAATTCTACTGATTTTTAAACATAAAGCAAAATTAAATGGTTAAGATGTAAACAGAATCATTCCGCGTGATTTTATGTGAAATGTCATCTGATGTCTGAGAGAGACATTCAAGCTTTGAGGTAAATATTAGGTCTAAAACGTTTTTAAAAGGCATTCATGGCAAAATAGTCCCCAAAGAAATTTTACTTCTGTTTTCCACTATTTTACTACAGATTTTCCACTATTTTAACATTATGCTGCTGCTAATGTTTTCACTGTCCAATGGAAAACATGTTTTTGGAGCACTTTTATTGGTCCATTCATCATAAAAACTTGCACAGGATATAAAGGGCATAAATAAAATTAAAAATAAATGAAAACATTTCAGAACTAGTATGCTTACTTGTGGTTTTGAATAAAATAGCAATTCTTGTGTTGATTACTGTAAAGAACACTGTAAAGAAATTTAAATTGGCACGTTTCTGTAAAATGAATCACTCTCACTTAACCTGTTTACACCTCAAGAACTGAATTATACCCCTGTAAGTATATAGAAACAAAGAAACAGCACTACCCACCTCTGCTGTGCTCTCATCAATGACTACCTACTCATAGCTGCCAGTCAGTGCAGAAAACACAGCTTGTACGTTTCCATCACTGTATTAGATTTTTTTTTGGCTAGGTGGCTTTAGTGTGGTCTGAGGCTCCAGGCTGTATCCCTACCTGAGGCCTGCTGCTGAAGCCTGAAGGAAAAGAAACTGCTGGACACTGTTGGTGTCCTATGATGCCCAAAGTGTTCCCATGGAAACCTGAGCTATTTCTGCCCTAGCGTTTCAAACATTGTCACAGATTTGCATATTCCTGTTTGGGCAAAGCGGAGCGAGTCGATAAAAGCTCTCTGCACTCCATCATCCCTGCACGGCGTGAAAATAATACTGGCCTATGAATGAGGCAATACTCATTTACCACAACACAGTGACAGCGGTGCGCAGTAGGCCAGCCTACATATTGTTATGGGCCGAACTTTTACAGACGCACAGGTTTAAACCACAACTAGCGTTGCTTGTTGTGTTTTTGTGAAAATCACGCAAATAAATGTTTGTTACTCCAACCGCACAGTGCACTACCACTAATATGACATTCAAAAACCAGTGCTTATATCTATATACAAACCAGAAGTGGTCACTATGAAAAAGAAATACAACATGTAATAGGCTTATAGCAGAATTGAGAAGAAAACAAGTTATTTATTCTTCATTAACAGATATTCATTAACAACACAGTGTATGGACGAAATACAATGAAAACTTCAAATATACAAAAGGAAAAACGTGGCTACAGGTCAGAGACCCATTGGTTCATGTAAAACCTGAATAAACATTTACTAGCATACACCTTCAATTTCAAGCATTACACTTTGAAAGTATAAAAAAAATATTCCGCACAAGTGATCCTGATGTAGACCACTTTAAAACCACTATGCACATTCAGGTCCTCAGAGTTGCTGACAACCCCCCCCCTTCCAGCTGCCTGCAGTAAACCCCCCTTTGTCTCCTCACTCCACTCCACAGGTCCAGACGTCTAAACGCTGGCACTGAGTTAAAAGCTTTAAATGGCAGCGGCTGTCCTCTCGTCTCTTTCACCTGCATATGAGCCATTAAAAATGACCCCTTTAATCCGATTGTAGGCTAAACAGATTCATTTGCAGGGATTATCCTAGCAGTTTCCGCTCTGGGCCATAAAGAATAAGTAGAGTTTAGAATAGAGAGTGATGCTTAAGAGCTTTTCATTTGTAGGTGGTTTGATGGCTCCAAATGAATCATTGCTGACTGAATGCACGTTCGAGCTGAACCAGGCGTACATCAACAATAACTGCAATTTGTCCAGTGTGGTTAAATAATTACGAGACGGCACGATGAGTGTACTTCAATTCCTGTAAATGGGGCACCATTTATTTAACAATAAACTAAAGTAGTCCAAATTACATGGCCTCTTATGTGCCGTGCTTTGGTGAACAGAATTGCCTTCGAGCTGTTTCACAGATGGAAGAGAACTTGGTGCGGTCACTTAGCATGACGTAATACTCTACATGTATTATACACGTTATACATATACATGTATTGGATGTGAATACATGATCATTGGGCGTGAACATTTTTCTGATGCTTTGCTAGAATATTATCTGTTTGCTGATAGTAAAGGTGCTTCTGATGCTTCCTATCAGGAATGAATGAGATGTGACAGGTCCATGTTTGACTGAAAGATGGTGGAAAATTCTTTGGAGAGCAGATCGTGCAGGGCTACGCCATCGTGAGCGTACACCCATCGCTCCCCTGTCCAATCGTAACGTTTTGGCCCACTGTGAAAAGAAAACAGCACTCAATTATTTCATTTAGTGCTAATCAGAATAGCCACTAGATGGTAGGTTTACTAAATTATAATGTAATGTATTATAAATTCTAATCCATTATGAATATATAATAGAAATGTTTATAAAAAACACACAAACGCACGAGTCTGGATGTGACGGACTCATAAATGGGTATTCTTTAGCTTTACTTCACTCTGTTAGGCTACAGGAGCCAGTATTTAAATTCCAACATAGTGCACTTTGTAGCTACTCGAGATTCAGCTCCAGCAAGGGACGAGTACCGCCATGGAATTAGTGCTATATAAGACTCATGTTAGTACAACCCCAATTTCAAAAAGGTTGGGATGCTGTGTAAAATGTAAATAAATGTAAATAAGAACAGAACGCAATGATTTGCAAATCTCACAGACCCACATTTCCTTCACAATAATACACAGAACACATCAGATGCTGAAAGTGAGCAATTTTAACATTTCATGAAAATTATTAACTCATTTAGAACTTGATTGCAGCAATGCATCTCAAACAAGTTGGGACAGGACGACATCTATTGTGTAGCATGTTCTCTTCTTTTAACAGCAGTCTGTAAACGTTTGGGATTTGAGGAGAGCCATTGCTGGAGTTTTGAGGTTCTTGATTTCATGATGCTCCAAATGTTTTCTATTGGTGAAAGTTAAGGACGCAGGCAGGTCAGTTCAGCACCCAAACTCTTCTTCTGCAAAGCCATGCTGTTGTGATGGATGCAGTATTTGGTTTAATGTGGGTTAAATCAATATAACCAACAATATCAACAAGCTCAAGGCCTTCCGTCCGCTTCTTCTTTGCATGATACTCCTTTAACTTGCGTTTGTGGATTGCACAGCAAACTGTGTTCACAGACAATGGTTTCTGGAAGTGTTCCTGAGCCCATGCAGTTATTACCAGTACCAGAACCATGTCTGTTTTTAATGCAGTGCTGCCTGAGGGCCGAAGATCATGAGCATCCATGGTTGCCCGTCAGCCTTGTCCCTTGTACACAGGGATTTCTCCAGATTCTTTGAATCTTTTGAAGATATTATGTACTGTAGATGATGGGATATCCAAAGTCTTCACAATTTCAAGTTGAGGAACATTTTTCTGAAAGGGTTCCACAATTCTTAGAGTCATTTTTTCGCAGACTGGCGAACCTCTGCCTATCTTTGCTTCTGAGAAACTCTTGCCTCTCTAGAACTGCTCCTACTTTTTCAGCCTTTTGTTGCCCTGTCCTAACTCTTTTGAGATGTGTTGCTGCCATCATGTTTGAGTTGGTAATTTTCATAAAATGTTAATATGTCTCACTGTCAACATCTGATACATGTATTATCTGATACATGTGTTGTATTGCAAATACATATTGTTACGTTCACTGATTTCTTTGTTATGTTTAACTGATGTGGTTATGGTCGATTGTGCTGTTCTACTTTTTTCTTTGTGTATCATGTGATTTTTTTAGCAGGGGATACACCTGGATGGACTTGGGTGATTAGCCCAGATCTAATTGGCTGCTGACTGGTGACGTGCCTTGATAAGTGACATTGGAGAAGTTCACCGGCGGCCTCTTGGCCCCTTTGCTCACTTGTTGTGATCCATGTATGAGAACGCTCCCACATGCTATGTGTTTGGTTTCTCCTCTTTTCCTTCTCTAGTTATTTCCTTTGGTTGATTTGACTTGCTTGGGTTTTTTTTTTTTTGGCCTTTACGGCTGTTGAGTTGTTCCGTGTATTAGTTGTTGCGCTAATATACACTTACACGTGTACGGCTTGTGTGTATTGTATAGTGTTCACATTGTGTTTAGATTGGAAACTGTAAGCTAATGCCTAGTTCACACTACACAATTTTAGGCTGGTTTTTCAGTCGCCAACTTTTTTTTTTTTTTTGTAGGACGCAGACAAAAACCTCTGCCCGGAGGCAAATTGGCCACCACTCGGCGCTCACTCGGCGCTCACTCAGTCGCGTAGTGTAGTGTAAACTGCTGAAAGACGCTTGCCAAGCCATCTGCGACTAATCGCAGACGCCCGGCAAACATCTAGCAAGCATCTAGGCCAGTCGGCGACTGTGAGTCAACAGCAGCGTCTGGCTACAGCCAATGGGATCGCATAGAGAGGGGACCGCGTCAACGTTCACGCAATCTCACTGCGGCTGCGAGCGAAACGTATGTTTTCATTGATAAAATATTTACCTCCAACTCTCTCTGCAGAACAGACAGTCCCCGCTGGCCCCGGGCCTTTATCCATTTTTGTGCCTTTTTCTAATTCTTGCAGTTCAGCACAGCGACAACTCATATCGCTGGTTTATTGACGTCCAGTTGGCGTCCGTGGAAATAGTGTATGTTCTACGTGGTATCGTTAGCTCTCACATGCGTTTAGTTTTCGTGTGTTTTCTGGTGACAAAACACAACAGTTTTTGGACTGAAGCCAGATGAGTGGGCAATTCCGAAGAGTGAAAGTCGTGTAATACATGACCCCATGTTGCCGATCAGTCATGTAGCGTGAAAGCCACAAAACCCGACGACTCAAACAGCAGTGTAAACCATAAATCTGTTACAGCCTGTGGGGGTGAGTGCCTTTTCTTTTTTGGTGTCTGAGTTTTCTCATGTTTATTGTGTAGGGAGTTAGGTAGGTTTTTATGTAATTTTGTTAATAGTTTTTACTTCAAGATCAGTTGGGTGGGATTTTAATCTATTTTTGTTTGTTGTGTTGACATTAGCTCACCCTACAACATGTAAAACATGGATTTTTGCATCCATTATAATACAATTTCTCATGTTTGTGTACGAAAACTTGTGTTCTGATTTCTTTTCTATGTTGATAATATAACTTAAACAAAGTCGTATCAATATGGGTCTATGAGATTTGCAAATCATTAAAGTCTGTTTTTATGTACATTTAATACCATTTAACACAACTTTTTTGAAACTGTGGTTGTAATTTGGTGAGCAAAAAGTTTTTAGAACGCAAAGGTTTTGCATTAAATAGTGTTATGTTAATATACAAATCATATGTTTATTATTATACAACAAAAAGTAAAAAGGTTTATTAAATCTGTGATTATTTAATTGACGTGTGTGAGCAAACATGTGTATAATGCATATTTGCACATGGTGTGGCCAATTATATTTCAGGACAAGAACATACACACATGTAAAACATAAAACGTGCAAATCCGGCACTTCATCAGAAATAAATTTGCGGTTGATGATGATGATGATGATATCTGATGAAGTCTGAAAAAGAGATTTGATGTTTCACAGAATCCAGAAAAGGGCTTGCTTGCCTTGTGGGAGAGGAGAGCCAAATCTGTTTGTTCGGTGTCTGTTTATTGATGACGTATGTGCCATGGCCGCCGCCCACTTTCACAGTCAGGACCCCACTCTGTAGAGGAGAGGAAGAAGATAAACAGAAGAAACACCTCAGAACGAAATATTTCACTTAAAATGCTGATGTGGATGGAAGTCGGTGCGGATCACACAGCACCAGCTCATTTGCATGAATGCTACTGACTTCTCCTAGTGTTCGTTTATTATTAGCAATGTAAGCGTTTCTGTGTGATGCTTCAATCTGTTTGAAGTGACTGAAATTTCTTGTGAAGTCACCAGCTTGAGACGTTAGAATCCCCTGAGGACCAGGCACCCTGTACTAAAAACATCCAGCAGACTTCTAAGGGACGTGTCCAGATAAAGTAAAAACTGGATTTCACAGGCAGGTAATGTAGCTGGGACATGGAAACTCAGTTGCTGCTTGCAGTCATTGCTCAATTGTGCTTTGGGCAGTTTGGCTGTGTGCCTGAAAAGAAATTCTCCTGAACAGAAGATAATGCATTACTGCACGACTGATTGAACTGAACAGTTCTTTTATTTCTTAATTAAAATTATGGCTTTTGTTCTTTGCAGGCCTCTCTCCAGGCAATGGCTGACCTTGTAGCGCATATTGTGGAATGGTAAGATGTACTGATGATCACATTTCTACCACAGATCAGACATACTGGACTGTAGGGCTGGAGTAAATACAACGGCTGTTGAATCTAATACAAGTCTAAGATTATGACTGTAAAGATCAAGTCAAGACCTAATCTAAAGGGAGCAGAGACCAATTCCAAATGAAAGCTAGATCAAGTCTAGATTGAGGTTCAAACCTTATTGAGACCAATGCTTAACCAGTCTTTAGCTGCTTTCATTGCAAATCTCTATGCAAATCATTTGATAAAGTAATTAAAAGTGAGCTACAGCCCAATAATTCCAATAATTCACTTGAGACATCAGGACCAATGCTTATAATTATTACTTTCACTCTGTCATATAGTTTAAATGGCATTACAGATTTCCAAAAAAAAGACTCTGTAAGTACAAGGTGACAAGAATTCACAAGTTTGGGACTGAACAGCTGTGTGCTGGAGAAAAACATATTAATGAGGCTAATCAGGGAAAAAACAGTGTTTGTTTGCTAGGAAGCACATAGATTGGACTCTGGAGTGATGAAAAAAAGGACTTGTGGTCTGATGATTCCTGGAACAAGGCCTCTTAACCTATTCCAGGCTAAGAAGGGAAGCGCATGAAGGGGCACACACATCATGCATAGTGCCCACTGTACAAGCCTCTGGAAGCAGTGTTATGATCTGGGGTTACTTCAGGTGGTCACGTCAAAGCTCAGCAATGTTATGTGACAATAAAATTAAGTCAGTTGGTCACCTGAATGTACTGAGTGACCAGGTCAGAATCACATCGATGGATTTTTGTATTCATTGATGGTACAGCCATATTCCAGGTGGACAGTGTCAAAATGAATGAGGCTCAAATTGTGAAGGAGCAGTTCAGGCAGCATGAGGAATCATTTTTACTCAGGAACCGGCCACCACAGAGCCCTGATCTTAACCGCACTGAAAGTCTTCGGGATGTGTCAGAGAAGAATTTCGGGTCATTACAGGATCTCGGCATAAAAACGAATGCAACTCTGGATGGAATAATTGTTATCATGTTGCATAATGTTGTCAAAACAATGCCACAGCAGATATACATCATAATTAAAGCTAAATGCTGTCAGAAAGGGTCTAAAGACTGTGGGTGCACATATGTGGTATGTTTGCCTCTACTGTATATTTAGGCATAACAAGAGCTCTATAAGAACGAAGAAACTAAATCAGTTCGGTTCCTGATTCCTGAGTTCTTGAGAAATAGTAGAAATAACCAAATCTATTATCATCCATTACTGAATTAATTGGTAGTTAAAGGCCCACCTGGCACACCTTCCCATAAGTGGCTTTACTGGAGCCTGTATTTCACTTTTTCAGGAAAAAGGAGGAACAGCTGTATGGAAGAAGATATTTTTTCTGTATATGCGGTTTATGGTGCCTCTGATGGAGACACAGTGAGGTGGACTGGGGAGCATGGCTCAATCTCTCAGCAGCAGTTCAGACAGCCGCTGTCTGAGCACATGATTTAAAAAGCTGCAGTTTTATTAAATCATCCTCTGTGGCCGAGACGAGGCAAAACAGGGGTCTAGCGCCTTCCACGTCCCATATAACAGGCACGCTCCATAAACTCAGAACAACACTGAGGAGGACCGGGATGATTCGGCAGCAGGGAGGTGCAGAAACTCACGCCTCAGCTCAGCGAGGGAAGCTGACAGGAGACTCCCTGTCTGACATTTATCTGGCTAGGAGGGAGAGAAGGAGGAGGAGTGGGGAGGGCACAGGGTGTGAACGACCAATCAACCTGTCAGCAGCCTTGCACGCAGCACCGTGCCACCAGCCGCTGCAATCAGACCAGGCCAAGAGAACAGTGCGTTAGGAACTAGGGTTGCCATGACATCTTATCACAATATATATTCCAACAAATCTTCCACACTGACGTCTGTCAGCTAGTCAACTCTCCTAAGTGTCCCACTGGCTCGTGCTATTGTGAGTGAATGGCTAGATTTCTTCCTCCTTGTCTTGTAAATTGATTATAGCCGCTTAGTGTACCAGTTCAAAGAAGTTCACGCTTTTGCTGCCATTCAGATTGAACTGAATGGCAGAAACATTAAAAAATATTTCAAAAAGAAATTATTCCGATATCAAAATTAGTTTAGAGAAAACTATAGACAAGCAGTTAGAGGTGGGCGATATGGCAGAAATATAATATTGTGATACTTCAAAATATTTTCTCAAGAAACAATGTCAAAATATTTATTTTTTGATCAGTTAAACAAAAAAACTGTACAACAATGACTTGTACTTATATTTGGTATACTGTGTTGCACTAAATCTTAATTATATACTGAAACATACAGTTGATTGGCATTATACAAGCACTGACGATATGTTCACCATATGTTCAGAAAAGCACATATTTCTGAATTGTGACATAATTCATCATAACAACAGTTTATAGTTAGATAATCTTAGGTAACTTTAAAGCATTTATTTGGTCAAAAATCTACACATTTACTCAAAATTTAGTTAACGAGCCAAGAGAGGTTTGGTGGCTATTGCACCACCAAATGTTATGACAGCAACATACCTAATGTAAGTAATGTAGTTAATGTAAGTAATATATCTACTGTAAGTAACATCATGTAAGATTATAACTAGTGATACACTAATTCTTAATGGAATTGATGACACATATCCAAAAACAAAACTTAAAACCAAAAGAAATGGTTCTTTTATACATATGAAATTTATACATGTAATATTTCATGAAGTTTTTAATAAACTGATAGAAAACACCTTATTGTGCTACTTATAAAACACTTTATGTGGAAATGGATTTGGACTAGCAGTGGTCCAGCAGTCTGAAGTTTCTCCAACAGGGGGCGATATTAGCACACGTCACTTTAGTTAATGTTATTAACAAAAGAAACAGCTGGCAGGTAGAAACTTCACTACCCAGAGATTGAGTTTAAGTTTTATTTATTTGATTTCCAAGAAAATTCCAAGTCAGTTAAGCATGACCGCACTGAAGGCAGCATGTGGCGTATGAGTGTTTCATTGTTTATCTGTTGCAGCTCTAAATGTTTGAACAGGAGAGTGATGCATCCTTGGTTGAAACCAGTTAGCACAGAGCAAACTGCATATGTAAATGAACACATAAAAAATGAACTGTTTCCATGTAATCATGTATAGAAACATGCCACAGGTTGAAGCCTGAACCTAGTCTGTGCTTTATCTATTTTTTATAGACACAGAGTGAGTTGAATTTGTTTCCAGATGATGGTGCTAGTAAGGAATATAAGTCTAGAAACCAACAGTTTGAGTATTTTGCCTAGATTTCTAGTATTTGTGCACAAACAGTAAAGTGCAAACCTTTTAGGCACTTAGTGACACTACTATATTAAAAAATATATGTTTTCCAGACAAGAAGCTTTTATTTGTTCAGCAAAAGCCCTTCACTTTTTTTTTTAAATATTCAACTAGTATTAATACAGTAAGTAGTGCTTGTACATACATATTACAACTCTTTGCAAGCCTTTCATTGTGGTAACCCAGTATTATTTGCAGTTACCATCTAATACCTGCTTTGACTACTCATTAAGCTAAATCAAGAATCAAAGAACTTAATAAATTCATACAATGTTTGGGGTGTCCAGGAGAAATCTGGAGCTCAGGATATGATCTACTTCTTTCACAATGAGATATTTATGCTACTTTGTATTGTAGGTATGATTATTTACATCTGTTCTAATGATGTTTAGCGTTCTTACAGCTGAAAATACACTTATTGCTAAGATGAAGGCCTAAGACTTCTGCTTGGTAGTGTATATTATAATATACTTAACATACAACATGGAAGAAAGTTCATGAAGATATTTTACAAGCTTCAAGCATTCGCTGATGGATAAACACAAAGCTACACAGCTTTCCAAGGGTCAAGGAAAGACAATCAGTCTTGTCGGTGGTAGCTGTCAGTCTGCTATTAAAGAGAGACAGAGCTAAGAGGTCACCTTCAATCCTTGACAGCAGCTCACCACTGATGGTCAGATATACAAAAAAAAGAAGAGAACGTTACGATTATGAGCTGTTAAGCAACTGTGCCTAGGATGACCCTTCATCAGGACTCTGGGCAGACTTCTGGTACCAGCTTAAGCACTAAACTAAAAGAAAGATCACAACTGATTCCCAGTGTAAAAGTTAAATGTAGAGCTGTGCTATAACTGCACAGACCTATTTCTGACCAGCAGCATCAATTCAACTCATCTGCATGCCCAGTTACTGGGTCAGAAAAACAGGGTTTCTCCTCAGCTGTACTGGCTTCTGTTGGCCTGATCCTACATACCACCCACTGGGCAGCTCAGGCTGAAATGGGTCGATACAGACAAGTGATGAAGAGCAGTCAGCAGAACCTCTTCCAGTTCACACATGACTGAGGAACTGGTGCACATCAGAACACAGAAACACACTGCATGTGCTCAGTAAGTGCAACTACAGTCAATGCATTGTATACATTGTATTTATGGTCCTGTAACAATGGACAGAGCTATGTAGCATAGCCAAAAATGTGGCAGTAGTAGTGTCCGTTTAAAGATCTAAAGACTGTTTTTCTGTATTTCTGTATGTCATAAAACGACGGAAAAACACTTTAATGAACCAATGAACCTATACATATTTTAAGAAATACTGAAATGCAAATATGCCAAAATTAAGTTTTCATTAGGCACTATTTTGCTTTACAAACCCTGAACATAGCCTTCCACTGTAAACAGCTTTTAAATAAAACTGTGGTGTTTGGACATCTGGAACTGTACTTGCAACCATTAAATGTATTATAATGCTCTGTGCAGAAGATTTTAGAGGCAGAAAACTTTTCAGATGTCTAGTTTTATCTCCACCACTGTGAACAACTCTGACTTGGAATTCTGATTTGGAATTAGACTCTCTGACTCTGAATGACACCATTTACATTCATTAAATTAATGAATTTGTTTACTTATAAATTGTGGCAATTTGGTTGACTTGCCCTTGAACAGTTGAATGTTGTTTGAGACAAGTGTGTGACGACTTAAGCACAGTAAAAGGTGGCTATGCACTAGCATGACTTGTTAGCCTTGCAGTGCCAGTGCAACAACTAAATAAGCAATAAAGTGGCCTAAAGACTAGGTTTTAAATAAATATATGAATATAACAATGTATGAATCTTTACTGAGACACTACTGTAACACAGAAAGGAAATGTTTGTGTTTTGGCTACTTCACACTAAATTTGTTCCATTTCCATGTGCCATGGTTTATTTTAAATTGGAGGAAAATCTAAAGAATGTGAGGTCATTGCTGCGTAGCTGTCATTAAATGAGGGCTTTTCTGAGTCAGCCTAGGCTGAACAGAGGCAGCAGCTACGTGGAGTCATGAGATGGATGAATGTTCAAAAGGAGGATAAATTCTTCCATAAAAGGCTGACAGAACTGTAGAATCACGATGAGACGAGCACGGTTCTATTTTTAATGGACAACAAACAGAAAATGAGCTACATTCAACATGAAACTGAAAGTCTGCTTCACGAGGACATCCTTTCTTCATAAAGCAGCAGCAGCCCCTAGTGGACGTTTGGGTTTTCTGCAAATTTCATGAAACCTAAATATATATTATTACGGTCTCTTTAAACTGCAGTTCATATCTAAAATAAAAATTGAGATATAAACATCCCCAGCAGTCACTGTCATAAAATTAATGGAAAAAATGGTTTTATAGCTATATATCTATATATCAGTTCCAGTTGCATGCATTCTGGAAATAGTAACTGCTGTGATGTTGTAAACTACGGAAGGCTGGCTCTAGAACAGTCAATAAAGGAAATAATTAAAAGTTTATAATTAAAGGTTTATATGCCTTGCTGTCCCCTCTTATAACATTTGTCGCTTGTCGCATTTTAGAAATAAGTAAATAAAGGACCTTGTTTTTTGAACAGACATTTGTGGTGATGTTGTGGAGTCACTCCACACTTCTGGTCACATTTCACACAGCAGTGTTCTCTAGACAGCAGCCTCCTCTGTTGGCCAAAAGAGCTCGATGTGAGACACCTAGACATCTACCCGTCTGCTCTGCTGCCAAGTCTTTCTTATGGGTTTCCAGTGTGTTTAGAATTCACAGTTAAAATGGGGACATTACTAGGGACTACTACCCACCGAAAACGAGACCTGTCCCTGGAAAACAATGTCACACAGCTGTATATACCCAAGATGCTGTCAATTAGCCAGGATGTGTCTAAAATGGTCTTTGTAATCGTGCAGTGGAGTTACAAGGCTAAAGTATGGGTAATGTGTCAACCAACTACTGGGAATCCCTGTGAGGTCCACCAATCCTGACTGCTGGCCTAACTACTTCTCTAATACAACCTTCTGTGAGGTGTCCTTGCCTCGAATTGTGCTTTTTTTATACATATATTTAATATGTACAGTTTCAGCCTCAAAAAAACGGCAAAACTGAGGTCATCTGAGTTAACTAGACAGCCAGGTAGTTAGTTACCTTGATAACTGTAACTTCTATTAGTCTTGTTTGACAGGTCATTTCTGGTTTCTGAGTAATACATTCTCTCCACTCTAATGATCATTTTGAGACAGTTACTACAGCTATAGCGTGGTAGTAAGACATTCAGGCCTCCTACCTTTAATAATACAACACACTACTCCAGTTTTTCCAAAAGTACCTCCTGCCTTCTAGAAGGTTTCTACCCTAGACTTGAAACCAGAAAATCTCAATCTGGAGACTACAGCACTATAGGAAGTTACAACATAGTTACAATTGTAAATAATTTTAGTGAAGGCCATGTAGGTAATTAAGAATGGTTTCTGACACTGTATGACTGCATCTATTAAACAGATCAGCAGTAGCGGCCACCAGGATGTCCGGATATTGTCTAAACTTCTTTCATCACTTATGCCTGGCTCACACCACAGGATTTATAAATCTTAACCGATGTAGAAACTGTTAGACACCCCACACATAAAGACATGTCTCGCAGATTTTTCTGAGCTTCATCGTTGTAAGTCCCCAAACTATCCGTCCTGAATGAAACATCATAAACTTTCAGATTTCTCACGCCCGACTGACGGCTCAGATCCTCGAAGAGCTTCTCGTGAACTGCTACATCATGAGAGCAGGCGGGAACGAGATGTAAATAAACATGGTGGATGACAGCGAGACCATAGCTATGATGGTGGTGAGTGTTCTCTGCTCTGAAAAAGCCAAGATAAAGAAGGATGTGGAGGGAACCATGGTTGAGAAGTTCCACGCTGAGAAGTTCCGTTCAGCCTGTCTCTCATTGGTTGACGGCCATTCAGGCATGACGTTAACATCACGTTTCACACCTGGGTTTCTGCGTCCACCCCACACTACAGGAGTTGTAAATATTGAACATGTTTCATACGTACGATTCACAATTAGGGCGGCTGATTGCATTGGGAGAAGATCAAAGGAGTAAAGATTGGGTTATTGACTCCCCACACTACAGGATAATCTGAGAATATATTTTAAGATCACTCTAAAATCGGGAGTCCTCCTGCGATTGTCAGGAGGAGCAAATGATCCTGTAGTGTGAGCCAGGCTTTAGTGAGAGTCCTGCTCAGTTTGTCACAATAAACCTTACAGGCTTTTCTTACCCACATAAGGATTGTCCCAATGTACTCACAGAGAAGACAACGTCGTAGTCGGGGGCAGTACAGCTCTCGTCTGTGAGGTCCTCAAAGTACTCTGCCAGAGCATCCAAAGTTTCATCTGCCAGCTTCTCATACATAGCTTCTGTTATCTCCCTGCCAGATCACACACACAATTATAACTTATTATATAGCAGCTTTATCATCATGGAAGTTATTTAAAGTAATTTGAGTGTGAAAAACTGCTCTGACCAGACCTGTCACTATCATGAAATTTTAGCTAACAATTATTTTGCAGTAGTAGCCAGAAGTGGCCAAATTAACCGATTAGCTATATTGCTGGCTATGTTTGATTAATAGCTAATATTTGTACAGTCTGAGTGATACGCTACACTATTGTAGGTACACAGCTATTACATAGACATTATACAGCTAACAACCCAACATTACTCAGCTAATACACCAACATTACTCAACTAATACACCAACATTACTCAACTAATACACCAACATTACTCAACTAATACACCATCATTACTCAGCTAATACACCATCATTACTCAACTAATACACCAACATTACTCAACTAATACACCAACATTACTCAACTAATACACCAACATTACTCAGCTAATACACCATCATTACTCAACTAATACACCATCATTACTCAACTAATACACCAACATTACATACCTAATACACCATCATTACTCAGCTAATACACCATCATTACTCAACTAATACACCATCATTACTCAACTAATACACCAACATTACTCAACTAATACACCATCATTACTCAGCTAATACACCAACATTACTCAGCTAATACACCAACATTACATACCTAATACACCATCATTACTCAGATAATACACCAACATTACTCAACTAATACACCATCATTACTCAACTAATACACCATCATTACTCAACTAATACACCAACATTACATACCTAATACACCATCATTACTCAGATAATACACCAACATTACTCAGATAATACACCAACATTACTCAACTAATACACCAACATTACTCAGCTAATACACCATCATTACTCAGCTAATACACCAACATTACTCAGCTAATACACCAACATTACTCAGCTAATACACCATCATTACTCAGCTAATACACCAACATTACTCAACTAATACACCAACATTACTCAACTAATACACCAACATTACTCAACTAATACACCAACATTACTCAGCTAATACACCAACATTACTCAGCTAATACACCATCATTACTCAGCTAATATACCAACATTACTCAACTAATACACCAACATTACTCAACTAATACACCAACATTACTCAGCTAATACACCAACATTACTCAGCTAATACACCAACATTACTCAGCTAATACACCAACATTACTCAACTAATACACCAACATTACTCAACTAATACACCAACATTACTCAACTAATACACCAACATTACTCAGCTAATATACCAACATTACTCAGCTAATACACCAACATTACTCAGCTAATACACCAACATTACTCAGCCAATACACCATTATTACTCAGCAAATACACCAACATTACTCAACTAATACACCAACATTACTCAACTAATACACCAACATTACTCAACTAATACACCAACATTACTCAGCCAATACACCATTATTACTCAGCAAATACACCAACATTACTCAGCTAATACACCAACATTACTCAACTAATACACCAACATTACTCAGCCAATACACCATTATTACTCAGCAAATACACCAACATTACTCAGCTAACACACCAACATTACTCAACTAATACACCATCATTACTCAACTACTACACCAACATTACTCAACTAATACACCATCATTACTCAGCTAATACAACATTACACAGCTAATACACCAACATTACTCAGCTAATACACCAACATTGCTCAGCTAATACAACATTACACAGCTAATACACCAACATTACTCAACTAATACACCAACATTACTCAACTAATACACCATCATTACTCAGCTAATACACCAACATTGCTCAGCTAATACAACATTACTCAGCTAATACACCAACATTACTCAACTAATACACCAACATTACTCAACTAATACACCAACATTACTCAACTAATACACCATCATTACTCAGCTAATACACCATCATTACTCAGCTAATACACCATCATTACTCAACTAATACACCAACATTACTCAGCTAATACACCATCATTACTCAGCTAATATACCAACATTACTCAACTAATACACCAACATTACTCAGCTAATACACCAACATTACTCAACTAATACACCAACATTACTCAACTAATACACCAACATTACTCAGCTAATACACCAACATTACTCAGCCAATACACCATTATTACTCAGCAAATACACCAACATTACTCAGCTAACACACCAACATTACTCAACTAATACACCATCATTACTCAACTACTCCACCAACATTACTCAACTAATACACCATCATTACTCAGCTAATACAACATTACACAGCTAATACACCATCATTACTCAGCTAATACACCATCATTACTCAACTAATACACCAACATTACTCAGCTAATACACCAACATTACTCAGCTAATACACCAACATTACTCAGCTAATACAACATTACTCAACTAATACACCAACATTACTCAGCTAATACAACATTACACAGCTAATACACCATCATTACTCAGCTAATACACCATCATTACTCAGCTAATACACCATCATTACTCAGCTAATACACCAACATTACTCAACTAATACACCATCATTACTCAGCTAATATACCAACATTACTCAACTAACACACCAACATTACTCAGCTAACACACCATCATTACTCAGCTAATACACCAACATTACTCAGCTAATACACCAACATTACTCAGCTAATACACCAACATTACTCAGCTAATACACCAACATTACTCAACTAATACACCATCATTACTCAGCTAATACACCAACATTACTCAACTAATACACCAACATTACTCAGCTAATACAACATTACTCAGCTAATACACCAACATTACTCAGCTAATACACCAACATTACTCAGCTAATACACCAACATTACTCAACTAATACACCAACATTACTCAATTAATACACCAACATTACTCAACTAATACACCATCATTACTCAGCTAATACACCAACATTACTCAGCTAACACACCAACATTACTCAACTAATACACCATCATTACTCAGCTAATACACCAACATTGCTCAGCTAATACAACATTACTCAGCTAATACAACATTACTCAGCTAATACACCATCATTACTCAGCTAATACACCAACATTACTCAGCTAATACAACATTACACAGCTAATACACCAACATTACTCAGCTAATACACCAACATTACTCAGCTAATACACCAACATTACTCAGCTGACACACTAACAATACATGATAATACATAATAACCAACAATACATAACTGTGACAGCATTAGGTCTGACAGAGATAATTTACTTGAAGTGAAGGGCATTTTCTTCTGCGAGGGGAGGGGTAATATGTAGTCCTCTTCTTTGACCATCTCCATATACAAAGTCACTGCACTGGAAAAAAAATAAAAAATAACAAAGTTGGGGAGCATTCCAGATTATACTTCATCTCAGTTTTCTCAGTTGGTCAACATGTACTCTAGAAAGAGCTGAACATACTAAATACGTGAAATTACTACACATTTGAAAAAGGACGAACTTGAATTAATTTAAACAGGAAATTTGTGCATATCCTGATATCAAATGACATATGTCCCTATTCTGATACTTAAATGTCTATAAAAAAGATAAAATGGAACAAAATCAACTAATATTTTGTTTTATTGCCAATGTTTAACATTTATTTCTGTTTAGCAAAGAAACTTGTCATAACACATTATTAAATACAAGTTTGAAATATTTGACGATCTAAACATCAATTTGATTGTGACAGTTTAAAAAAGACTATTACATGTTGATATAGAAATGATGCATCTACAAGTAAAACTGCTAATGAGATCAGTTCTATACTAGTGCTCAAGAACACTCTTTTATATCGCGGTCTTGGGTATCTGCTGATAATGATACCAATCCGATTCCATGTTTTTCCCAGCTGTTTATTATACATTCGTCTGGAAGCACTTGGCCTAATCTAAATAACATCATGCTCAAACTGTTAAACTACATAACTATATAACTAATATATATATATATATATTTAAGAGAAACAGCAGGGTTACATAACTGATTCATGTTGTGGACTGTGTGTGTGTGTATATATATATATATATATATATATACACAGTCCACAACATTAATCAGTTATGCAACCCTGCTGTTTCTCTTTATATAAACTTTTCCACACACAAAACCTTCAACAAGTAGTAAAGGTTTTTTCTCCCAGTGGTTTTAGCCAGTATCGAGTATCATATCAGCAGACCCCTAGTAGTTACGCTGTATATTACAAACAAATACTTTCCATGACCACAGCATCTAAATCCAAACTAGGCCAACTTTAAACGTTAGCAATATTAACTATTAACACTATCTTTATTAAAATTTAGAGTGAGCATGCTGGTCTTGTTAGCCGTCACCTTCCATGTTCACACCAAACAAATCTCTGAAATGATTTATTAACATAGCCTTTAACGTAATTGGGAAATTACCTTTACAGTCATGTCAGGCCTGAGAGCGGGTGTTTCCAACCTTCTGGAGTTAGAGCTGGTAAATCCACCACATCGTGTCTATAAAACAAAGACATCAGTGGCACCTTTAGTTTTAGATCACAAGCACCTGCTTCAAAAGACTCTTGAAAGCCGTTTCTGATACAATCTACTGAATATTTCCTAGTAGTACATATTTATGGTGCAGTGTGTACTTGTAGTGTTGTTTTAGCCCTGTACCCCATCATAGTGGACTATGAAACAATGGTTATCGGGTTAAGGTGCAGCCTGTGAGCCGTAATGTGTGTATGCACATCTATGATGGGTGAAATATGTAGAAAATACAGTCATTTTAAGTAACTAAACAAATGATGAGTTCGATATGTGGTGTTCAAAAGAAGTGGCAGCAACATTAAATCAATCAGATACTGACTAAGGTGTTTACTCAGTTAGGAAGAAAGCTCTGCTGAGTTTAGGAACAACAAACATCCTGGATTCTACATAGGACTGGAGTAGTGGATGAAGACAAGACGTTTTACGTTAGATCAGCATGGCCCCACAGTGATGACCACAAGACATCTACCAGCACTAACGAGGCTCCAGGTCATATGAGCAAGATCATTGTTTACTGTTTGTTCCTGCCAAGTTACTCCTGAAGCAGCAGACCAGCATATCATAACCTAAACACGGCGGCATTAGAAAAGGCATGGCTATGTTTCGATTACTATTACACAACATACTTTTACAGAGACATAAATGGAGTAAAACTCAGACTCGCTATCAGTTTGCTGAAGAATCTCAACTGCTTGATTTATGAAGTTAGCTTCTTCTAATTAATTCTAATTATCTGTTCCACCTTAAATGGTGCAGCTGTAATTCCAATGGACAATTCCAATAAGAAGTTAACTCCAGCCACGCCTTACTTCAGGTTTACGCTTAATGCGGGCAAATGAGACAAAAACCTTTCAGAAAATGACCGTTAATCAAAAACTAAAAGCAGAAAACCTCGTTATCTGACGTAACGCCAACGACAAGCAGCTACACAAGCAGGTTAGTCTCCTCTGACAGCGCTGTTCTGGTCTGGGACCCGTAATTGCGCGTAAACCTGATGAAAATAGTGGCTAAAGTTGCCCGTTCCACCTTAAATGGTGCAGCAGTTACGTTTTGGCGCATCAGACTGTTTTACCATTTAAGGTGGAACGGGTAGATCGAATAAGAAGCTAACTTCAGAAAGCAAGCAGCCGAGCTTCTCCCAGCAAACCGATAACTAGTCTGAGTTTTACGGTAACTCCGCTGTCAACTTAGCTTTGCTCACTTACGTTCACCCCTTTCGAGAGCACTCCAGTAACGAGTGAGCACAGTTTTAAACTCGGTTGGTCACATTTCCACCTGGACTTCAGGAGAAGGAGACACACACGCTGCCCTCTGTTTGGTAACAGTGACATTACTGTGGATACCAAGGCCGCGGACCGGCTCCAATCATACACCCGTCTCCAGACGAACTGTTTTCAAAATAAAAGTTCCGTACAAATTAATATGGCAGCTAAAGCTGGACCAGATTTCGACTGGACATTTTGTTCCAGTTCAAATTTGATTAGAACGGACGAAAAAAAACAGCATAAAATTACTTGGGATTTATTTAATCATTATTTTATATGCCAAAACATTACAAGAAATTTCAAGGCTTAAATTATGAGCGCGGGTTTTTTTTTTCAAAATAAAAGTCCCATAAATATGTCAGTTAGAGCTGGTCACGTTTATCTAGTTTATCTAGTCATATTTGATCATTTGAGGGAAGAAAGAAAGAAAGAAAGATAGGACTTGGCTTTATTTTGTAATAGTTTTGTTTAAAAATTATGTTCAAATAAAAAAGAAAACGTTAATTTATTTAAAGCACAATTCACCTTTTGCTATGGATGCAAAACTACCATCTCACATTTCTCCTCAAAACAAACATATTATTACTAGTTTAATAAATTATTATGCTGAGTGATACACATGATTACGTCTTGAAAAATATCAGAGAGAAGTGCCAGCTCAGCCTTTTATGTCTGATAATAACTGCAGACAAAACAAAGTCAATCGTATAAAAATAGTACAATATTAAAAGTTAGAGTTAAAGTTAATGAACTCTAATTTAAAAAATAATAGCCAGTACCACGGGAACTCCACAAGAGCCTGGGAGATCATAAAGAGGCACCAAGTTAGGATAATCAGGAGAAGCATGAAGTACGGTTTTCTGTCTAAGACAGACAGATGTTTCTAAACAACAGCCCACACAGGTTTTTACTACTCTAAATGTTTGTATTCATGTGAAAGAAAGGGTAGACTTTATTTATTTATTTATTTATTTATTTATTTATTTGTGAAAATGTATGGTCGAGTTTAGAAAAAGGAAACTTTTAACCCCAGTTTACACTGAGACTAGAACACTGCGCACCTGGGATCTCACTGCCGCCCAGCAGAGGGCGCTGGAAAGCTTTTTAACTTAAACAAACTTAAGGTTCTAAACTTAAAGGTTTTATCTTTAAATCTAAAATATATCAGAGAACCTCAATTCATGTTTCCTTTCTGTTGAAGTTAATCTTGTTCTTTTGGGCCTCAGTTTTATGTTAAAAATCTCCCAAATTCCCAAGGTCTAATTAATGTCAGCTGTATTTGACCATATTTCTTCATACACACACAAATATTGCTGTTTTATCTGGTTTTTTTTCATTTACACATCGCTGTCCATACGTTTTTTATCTGTTCTGTTGCACATGTGTTCATTTGTTCCTTCGCTCTTTACTTTACTGTACCCAGTTGTCTCATAAAAGCTGCATATGATGTTAGTTCTGTATGAGTCGTATATTTCTTATATTTTTCATTCAGTCTTTGCTGGATGTTTAATAAAACACTCATACAGACATTTTTAATATTTAATGTTCTTTTCCTGTTTACTTAGTGTTTCCTGTAGCTAATTATTTTAAAATATGTGCTGTTTGCCACAGTTACACAGTTTTGTGCACTTTGCCACTAAGAGCAAAAACGAATAAATAAATAAATACAGAAAGAAAGAAAACAGAAATAAGTAAAAATTAAATACAGAAATAAATAAATACAGAAAGAAGTACAGAAAGTACAGAAAGAAAGAACAAAAAAAAATACAAAAAGAAAAAGAACTACCAAAGTAAAAGTAAAAAAGTTACCAAAGAAAAGAATTGTAAAAAGAAATAAAGAACTACAGGAAGAAAGAAAAGGGGATGAAGTATAGAATAAAAGAAATATTGGAAAAAAGTAAGAGTACAGAACAAAATATAAATAAATAAATACAGAAAAGAGAAAGAAGAAAGGAAAGCAAGAAAGAAGAATTCATAAAGATATATATATATATATATAAAGAAACAGAAATAAAGGAAGAAAAAAGAAAGAAAAAGAAATAAATACAGACAAAAGAAAGAAAGAAAGAAAGAAAGAAAAAAAGAATGAATGAATGAATGAATGAATGAATGAAAGAAAGAAAGAAAAAAGAAAGAAAGAAAGCAAGCAAGCAAGCAAGCTCTGGTGTGTTGCTCCCTCGTGCTCTGTAATGCCGCTGTAATGCAGCAGAGGGCGCTCTGGTGTGTATAGCCGCTCCTGCGGCGCTGCTGAAGTGCAGAAACTTGGCTGTGGGATTCCTGAACTGTGGGCTGTCTGTCTGAACGGGGGGCGGAGACGCTTCAGCTTCTCTTCATTATCCATTTCACAAACTAGAAACTCGCCCGCAGCCCGCCGACCTACAGAGACAGCCGCGCTCGGACACTTTCACTGGATTACCGGCCGCAATCTCCACTCTGACTGCAGGACCAGAGACACATACTCAAGTAAGAACTGTCCCCAGAGCTGCGGAGGATAGATAGCCCACCTGCCCAAGGTGAAGGAGGGTCTGTGTTACTGAGGGTATTATGTAATGTGTCAGTGAGGTTAGGCTGAGTACACCGGGCTGTAGATCAGTTGTGTGTTCGTGTAGAAACCTCTCAGAGGAGCCCTAAGCAGGACGCTTTGGTGTGATAGCGATGAGACAGCGTTAATACTCTCAGCATCTCTTCGGAACGACCACCGCTGCCTGCTGTCAGAACAGGCTCCTGAATGTGATGGGAGGTCTGGTGAGCTGGGAGTTTGAGTGTGTGTGGATGAATGTGAAGTGATGTAATATTGCAGGGCAGTGGTGAGCAGGGTCTCCGAAAACGTGCAAAGAGTGCTGATGAGCCACAGAGCCATGTACATGAGTGCAGGACCACCAGAACAGAGGGGTCTGTTTCTGTTAGTTCCTGAGTCAGGTTCTGAAAGGTCTGAATGCTTTTGGTTCAAACGGGTCTAAAATTAAACGATAATTTCCTGCAATTGAATTCCAGAGATGAAAACTGGAATTCCCTGTGTGTCTGTTTAGTTCTTCATGGGTACCTGATGTCCCACAGGAAGGTAGGAAGGTTTTGATGTCCTGGTGGGGACTTTTGGTCCTCATGAGAGAAAAAGAACAACAACAACAACAACAAAAACATACACTTTAGGTCACTATATATATATATATATATATATATATATATATATATATATATATATATATATATATCGTTGCTGTCCAAAGAAAAACATGCGTCTCCAAAATTACAGCTTTACAGGAGAGAACAAAAACATACTTTACTTTCAATGTAAGTCAATGGAACCAGAATTTATTTTCAAGCTGTTTTGGAGCACTTCTATTGGTCCATTCATCATGTAGTTTTCACACAATGTAAATGACAATTGGCGTGTTCAAATTATGTAGAAAACTCAAAATCAACAATATATATATATATATCTGAGGTATACAACATTTATGACAGCTTTTAATGTACCAAAACTACCCTTAGTTTACTATTTTTATTATGCAGGCTTTTGAGTTCCAAGAATATTACAAAAGTTTGTATGAGAATAAGCCTGATATTATAGTGTTATATTAACAGTCCGTACAAGCTTAAATGAAAAACATAGGGTATAAATATAAAGTAGTCGCTGTCCAAAGAAAAACATGCTTCTCCAAAATAGCAATTTTACCAGAGAGGCCAAAAATGTTTACTCTTAAAGTTAAGAAGTCAATGGAACCAATATTTTATCAAAACTATTTCGGAGCGTTTCTATTGGTCCACAATTTTTACACAAGTAAACGCGCACTACCGTGTTCAAATGATGAAAAATGAAAATCAACACAAATGGAGATACATTTAGAGAGTGACCGTATGATAAAACACAACTTAAAAACTGCCGATCAGACCTAATGGGCAGTTTGATTGACAGCTGTCTGTCAAACACTCCCACGCTGCTTCACCCGTCATACAGAACTAACGTCATTATCGAGGTTTTATGTGACGCTAACTGCATAAAAACAGTCACGGGTAAGCAGCTAGGACTGGATGAACAAACAGATGTGTAAATAAAGGAACAAAGTTGAGAAATGTATGGATAAATGAATGAACGGGCGACAGGCAGGCAGCTATAGACAGCTGGTCTCACTCGCTAGCTGTTGGTTATGCTGGTTAGTTTTAGCTTGCTAAGTTTCTCTGACTCTGAAACTGGTTTGTGTGGGCGGAGCCAGAGAGAGTGATTGGTTAGGAAATGCTTACGGAAGCATTACCCAAGATTAGGACCGCCCAGTTTACATGGAGAGAAAAATGGTAAAACATATTGATGATTTATTGGTCATTGGAATATTAAGAGTTTACTTACTTAGGAGTACATGTTTACTGTTTGCTTGTAAGAACAAGATTAACCCTAATTAGAAGAAATCAGATTTAGGTTTTCTCAGGCTTCAACGCTGATACATGCAAAATGATCTGTCTGCTCACTAGCTGCCCTGTTTCGTTGGTCATTTAAAAAGCAGCCCAGGATGTAGGCTTGTGAGAGCAGATATGATCTACATGGCAAGTAATTAAACGTTCGGTGCTTAATTCGATGCTTAATTCGATGCTTAATTTGTACTAATGTGAAAGTTCCTCTACTTGCTCTGAACGCTGTTTACATCCAGTGTACAGTCAATGGCTGAGGCAGAAATCACCTACTTGGTCAGCACATACTAGAAGGGACCGGCTAAAGCAGTCGAGCTCCTTCAGTACGCGAGTGTTCAGTATCCTCACAACCTCTGACACACTACGCCCACCATCTTATTAGCGTACTTTAACGCAAACACAAGACCACCACTGTAAAAGTCCCGCTGTTCATTAAAAGCCTTATATTCAGACATTAGTTTGATACTTTTCGTGGCTCTGACAGGCTATTTTGCCATGTATGCTAAATCTGTACTCAGCTTCAGCTTTAGCTCTGAGAGTCATAAACCAGGAATTGAATAGACTGCTAAGCTCTGTATCAGCAGTAGCTACATACACACAGCCGACTGCCCATTTCCACTGTTTTACTAACTCCTCCACAGCTTCATTTAAATTGCAGGATAGCACACACTTCTAAATATCTCTGAATTCAGTGGGTTATCCGGGGAATTCTTGGTGCTATTCAGCTGTTCGGACACAGTAGCTATTCTTGCCTGCTGCGTTCACCTACTGTGTAGTAGGAAAGTAGGTGATTTCGCAGCTAATAGCTCAAAATAGTTAGCAAAGCACTAACTAATGAAGATGTTTAAGAAGGTTTACGGCATGTAATGTGTTAGCCATGAGCACAACAGACAAACATCTACATGCTGAGTTACAAATCATGCTAACTCAACGTTCTGCCTTTGGGCAAATGCTCGGACAGTGTTGACAAGTATGCTATTATCTCCTACTTTAAGCCGTTGTGTCGTCATGACGCATTAAAATGATTTAGAAATGTTATGTTCACTTTGTCTCCACCCTAAATAAACATTCTCTTCACCATGTAGCACAAAAGACCTCATAGTTCTTCCTAGACATTCTGTTTACGAGGCAAGACTACCTGGACTCAAACACTTTTCACGATTTTAACAAGAATATGTGGAGCTAAGCTGCTTGTGTAGGTGCATATATGTAGATGTATCAGTTTTTGTGACATCGCAAAAACTGTGCGTTCAAAATAGACTTCCTTTGCAGTTTTGGTATGTGGACTGTACAGAATGAGCGTTGAGCAGGACGTTCTGAAACTTTGAACAATGTTTACGTAATTTAAAAAAAAAGAAAAAAGGGAGAAAAATTTTATTTTCCATGATAGAGGCCCTTTATTCTAAGACTAAGCTATATTAATACAAAAGTAAAGACTTTCCTAAGACAGGAACAGATTTGTGTGTGTGTGCATTCTGCTGTCAACTCATGATGGAGGAATCAGTATTTCTTATATTAATATATTAATTCAGCTATTCTTATATTAATTCTTATTAATTATGTATTGTCCTGCATGCATATGATCTTAGATGCATCTACACATGAACAGCGTATCGGCTCTTGTTCAGTTATTTCAACATTTCTTGTACGTTGCATAGCAGCTGCCAAAGGCTCATGTGACCCGTGCTGTGGGACGTTATTGCGGAGGTCGCTGAAATGGCTTTGTACCTGCGGGCCCTTCTGTCACATGGTTGTCGGGAACAATTGGAGGAAGATGATCTGTTTGAGGCTGTGCTGCACATTCTTCTTGTGTTTATGCTCAAGTTCGTTTGATTCTTCTGGACAATGTTGGCGAGTCACTCATCTCACTTAGGCCTGCACTGACACTGTGCACTGTTTATGCTCAAAGTGCATTAGACTAGTGACAGCAACCATTTCTCAGAACCAAGGGCTTCTTCAGAAGCTTCTCTGTGGCAGACAACCAGGCCAACATACTTTTATTATGATAAAGAATGATGGTAAACGCTGACTGCTAACTGTTAATCCTTGTTTTTATACAGGGGTGGGGCATGGATTGGTAATCTGGTCTGGACTCTCTCTATATATATTTATATATATTTATATATTTATATGCTATTTTTTCTGTTCTTATGATATATAGTTATATATATATATATATATATATATATATATATATATATATATATATATATATATATATATATATATATATAACCATATATCATCAGAACAGATGTGAATAAGCTTAAAAACAATGCAAAATAGCATGAACATATATTTTTAATATGTAGATAATAGCCAGTTTAAAGAACAAAGTGTAGCTTCAGCCTTCTCTTGGACGCCCCAGACGTTGCATGAATTTATTCTATTTATTACTGTTATATAATTTATTACTGTTAAAAAATAAATTAATTAATATAATATCTCCAAGTGCCTAAATGTACCAAGTGCACAGTCCTGTATATGTACACCGATCAGACATTAAAACCCCCTCCTTGCATCTATACACACTGTCCCGTCCATCTGTTTCTCTGTATACTTTGTTAGCCCTATTTTAACCTGTTCTTTAATAATCAGGACCCCCAAAGGACCACCACAGAGCAGATATTATTTGGGTGGTGGGTCATTTTCAGCAGTGCAGACACGTGGCATGGTGGTGTGTTTGCATGTGTTGTGATTGTATGTGAGTGGATCAGACACAGCAGGGCTGCTGGAGATTTTAAACACTGTGTCCACTCACTGTCCACTCTAATAGACACTTCTAAATTGTTGGTCCACCTTGAAGATGTAAAGATGGCCATGGTAGCTCCTCTTTTGCTGCACAGTTAGTGTTGATCATCCTCCTGTCCTTCACAGGATGCTGCCCACCACAGGATGTTGGCTGGATGTTACTGGTTGGTGGACTATTCTCAGTCCAGCAGGGACACTGAGGTGTTTAAACACTCCAGCAACACTGCTGTGTCTGATCCACTCATACCAGCATAACACACACTAACATACCACTATCATGTCAGTATCACTGCAGTGCTAAGAACAATCTGCCTTCCTAATTGTACCTGCTCTGTAGTGGTCCTGTGGGAGGGCTGACCATTAAAGGACAGGGTGAAAGGGGGATAAACAACATATGCAGAGAAACAGATGAAATACAGTCTGTAAGTGTAGAACTACAAGGTGCTCCTATATGATAAAATGGGCGAAGCATTTGGAAATAAGGAGGTGGTTTTAATGTTATGGCTGCTCAGTGTATGTATATGTCTATATATATATATATATATATATATATATATATATATATATATATATATATATATATATATATATATATATATATATATATAGGGTTAGGGTTAGGGTTAGGGTTGTCTGCATCATCTGTATCCAAAGAAAAGCAAGTATCTTCTCATTACTTTCCATGTAAGTTAATAAAAAGGAGCTTTGGCTCATTTTTATTGGTCCAATAATGAGGAACAATGTAATAAACAACTGCAGAGCTCAAATTATGTAGAAAACTAAAACTCTTTAAAAATGGACAAACTTGGTTTTCATTGGGCAGTGTCGATGTAGCGTGCTTGTTTTTCTAAATGGCTTTATTAAAGCACAATCAGCACCTTTAACAGACTCAGCTGACCAGTGCTCATGAGAGACCTATAGCTAAATTAACAAGCAGCAAACCAACAAAATCAATAGTAAAGTGGAAATTTCCAGTTTCCTTTGAGAGCCTCCTTTTTAACAAGACCCTACCGGCTGTATGAAGTGAGAGGCTACATTAAGGAAGAGCTGGAGTCATTAACTGAATATGTGATATTTATCAGAGAGGAACCCTCAGGGCCTTCTAGGCATGATGATTTCTGGGAACTAAAAAATACATGTCTGCAATTTTAAGTTCATTTTTTATTCAGGAGAATCATAGAAACCCCATACATATGGTTACCAGGAGTCAGACTCTACTTGGTGGCACTTAATAATAGTAATAATGCTTCTATGTAAACTGTACAAGTATTAAAGTACTGCTCTCATTTCACAGTTAAGTTTTGGTTAGAAGCAGAAAGGCTGAATTCTTAGATCACCCAATGGAAGCTGAAATCTGATGTAAGTAGATACAGCTAAACTAGCTCTCCCATTGGTTAGGACTTTAGAAGCTGAACTAAAGGCCTAAAACATCAGAGATAACTGCTAACATCATGAGGTAGTGACAGTGGAATCTATCACATTGCTAATTTTCAATCAGATACCACAACACACAAACTGTTCCAGTCATAACAGGACCTGTAGTCTAAACAAGGCTTGCTTGGCTATTAGAAATGGAAAACAGTGGCAGATCTATGTCAGTACTGAAGGAATGACTGTGAAACCGCTGAACACCAGAGAGCAGGCATGTTAATATGGCCATCAAAGCTTCAAATAACCTTATTTAATCTAGAATAGTCAAAATGTTCATGTACATGACTATCAGCTTAGCACTAATATACCACTAGAATCTCATAGGGGTGTTAGCAGAAATTAGCATTGTTTTAATTGTGTTTTTAACCAAGTTTTGGAATTTTGTAACGATCTGTTTCTTAAAATGCCTTGCTTTTTAAAAGGAATGATCTTTTTATGTCAAACGCAATTAATCACATTTAAAGGGGAACCCCAAATTTCTACGTAATTGAGTTGAGATGTAACCAGATTTTGAGTGTTTCGGTGTGAAATATTCCATTTTAGAGAAATTTGAGTCAGAGTTGTTCACAGCGGGGGTGATGGGAACCAGATGTCTGAAGAGTTTATTGCTTCTGAAAGCTCCATCATAGAAAGCTGTTACATTAAATAGTTGGTTATGCACTGCGTGATGTCTGACACATTTTCTTACAATAGTTTCGGCTTACAATATATTTTAAATCATTTATTTTAATCCATTCATGGTGGTACATACAGGCATTGTAATACAATAAAGTCCCTAATTTTTTTTCAGATTTATGACTATTAACATTATTAACAAAAATTGTATGGTGGTTGTGAATAGTAACCAGAATAGCTATATTTGTGTCATGTAGACAAGGTTAAGGCGACAGTGATGTTGAACTTGACACCGTCAAGGTCACTGAATGTCTAATACACATGTATTTGACATGCCTACTCTGAAAATACATTAAGTACATTTTCATTCCAGTATAAGTCTCATTCCTTATAGGTCCTATCACAACGGCAGTAGGCATACACCCTGCACATTTGTACTGTTCCACAGTAGCGTGCAACATTCCTTCACTTTCCTCCTACCACAGACCAGCAGAATACACACACACACACTTTACCACTGCAGTCTCGCTCTGTTCCGGTGGCCTGACACCAGTCTGTGGTTTTTAATATTAAGTAATAGGTCAGCATATGCATATTAATAGCTGGGGCTAGATTTGTGTTTAAAACAGCAGCTTCACTGTTTCAGGCTCATGGGCTGGCTGACTGAGAACTGAGTTGCAGAGACTAAATAAAATGGGGACATTAAAATAATAGCGCCATAGAGAGATGTACACACACGAAAGGAATACTTCAGTGTTTTTTTTAGCCTAACCCATCCTCTGCATTTATACACTACAGTCAATTCATTTAACATGACTTCTATGACTTTTCCAACCTTACTTTACACCGTATCCCTTGTTTGTGTGCCTTTAAGACTAAGATAAATGAGCTCTGTTCTGATTGGCTGTCCTGTATTGTACCTCACAGAGAAAGGAACATTTTTTAGAACTTTAATGAAAGTAGTTGACCCTAAACTGCTATAGGCTAAATAGATGGGTATATGCCAATTAGTAGATTCTTGTGACATCACAATTCAAAACAGATTTTAGCCTAGTTTCCATATATGGACTCAATGGTCTGAGGACGTGAATGGTAAACGTTGAAATTTTGTTTGTATGTTACTACAGACTTCTTTATTTCAAGAAAAGTGAGTGAAACTCTGTTTTCTGTGATATGGGCCCTTTAACATAATTCTAATGGAAGCTAAAGGGCAGATGCTCCAGGACCTGCCCAGCGGGTTCTATTTATAGCAACACATTTTGTGCTCTGCAAGATGTCAGATATAATCCATGTTAGTTGGTCAGATGCTACAGATGAGGCAGATATTGATTAGGGGGTATTCCACCCCTTTTTCTTTTCACTGAAATGTTAACAAAGTCATTCAGAGAGGTTTGGGGTAAAATGGATCAGTGGAGAGAAAATGAAAGACTGAGACTTCTTTACAGTGTTAGTGATAGGAACCAGGGGTCACCATGTTTGTGAAACATGAAGCTTTGTATGTAATGTAAACGATTGTAAAAAGATCTAGAAGTTTTCTTGGGTCATTATTGTGCCTTACAATGTCCAGCATGCAGAATAAAAATACATTTGAGCCATTAAATATGATTTCAGGGAGTTTCAGGCAGTGTATCTACGACTAACTTCTTAAAGAAATGTATTGCTCTTTAAAGTGGCAGGTCCCACCAACAGGTCCGGGCTTTTATTTCTTACTTTTATAAGTTAAGAATAACTCAGTTAGCACTGTTTTCAGTGTAATTACTGAATAATAAGAGGATAATATGAATAATATGACTCTAATAGTGTTAGATAGACACTGAAAACTGATAATAAAATTAGACACATAAACTTAGTGGGTGGATGTTTCACTCATGTAAATGTAATATTTGCTGAGTCCTGCATGCTGATACAGCTGAGTGCCACAGTTATCTCAATGAAGTACAGTATAACATTCATATTTCTGGTTCTGGTCTGTGGCTGGTTTATTTAGTGCTCTGTATTTGTTCTACTTTGAAGAATGGCAAACATGCAGAACAGTTTTTTGCTATTTTAGAAGCGGCTGAGAACAACAATTTCTAGAAGGACATGTGGAGAAAGAATTCATAGCCAATAATATCAGTCGAACCCACAAAAAATACCATGCTGCTGTTTTGTGGCAGGGACAGTATAAATGAAGAGACCAGCTGAAACCGGCTGAAATACGAATGGGATGGTTTATAACCCTTAAAGAGCCAATCAGATGGTTACGCCGCAAACAGGAAAGCGTTGACGATATGGTGGCACTGATGTTGTGGAGATCTGTAGCTAGAGCAAGCCATGTTTTCCACGTTATATAGCCAAACTTTTTACAAATCGGTTTATCAGATTTTACCAGACAGTTACAATTCTTAAACAAATGAAGAAAAACAAAGTTTGGTGCTAGTTAATGTTAGCGCTCACTGGCAAAACCACACTGGCTCTTTGTGGATACCATTTATACAGACTATGGGTTTTATAGGGTCTTTCTTGCTATGAAGACACAACTTCATGTTTCAGTTGTCAGGCTTGTCGGTCAGACAAGGGCTGATGAAGCTAGCTAGCTATGATTAAAGCTATCTTCGCAACACATGAAACCAATTAACTGGGACAAGAAAATATGGAAAATGTTTATAACAAGAAACACCCCATAAAACCCATAGCCGACGATACACTGAACCTTACTTTTTCTTTATTGGTTTAAAAACTGGGACCTGGCACAGTTAACTGGATGTAGTACATGACGGTATGCCAAATGATAGTACCGTTATATTTTGATAGTATTTTTTTAAAGTAGATTTTTAAAAAACTGATTATCATCTCTCTGTTCCAACTGATTAGATGTCTGAAACAAATAATATGCATCTCAAACTTTTTTATTTTATATTTATATATATTTTGACATGTTTTTACCATATCGCCAACCATCTAAAATTAATATTGGTGTTGGGATTTTGGTGGTATGTATGTATTGTTAATGATACCTTATTAACACAGCAAGGCACTCGTAATTTAGCATCTTTTAATCCAGTGTCCTTACTTCATACATTTTGTAGAGCCGAAGCTAAACAGTGCCTTAATGGTCTTCTAACTCCATGTAGGCCCAACAAACAGATGCAGCATATTTGCCTCAGTACTTAATGAGTGGATGATGTGGAGTGCTGTGGTAAGAGTGGTTTTGAGGGGGCTTCAGTTTTCATTGAGGAGGCAGGGTGTGTTTAGAGTGATGACTCTGCGTGGGTGCATTTGTACTTTCAGCTTGTCGCGCCAGCAGCACAGCCAAAGGTTATCCTGCCAGTGTTTTTGAATTGGAAATCAGTGGATGCAAATGATCTATTCCAACCCATCCGGCCCTGTCTGACTTTACCTTCATACACGGAGTTAACACAGTCAACACTTGGAGCTGGTAGTTAATAATAGTTTAATGAAGGGTTTTAGGACTAATACATTATCGCCTCACACCTTCAAGGTAAGTATTATATAGCTGGTTGTTTGCCAGTCATGTGCATGACCACATCTCTGCCACAACAAGGAACCGGATTAAAGTTCCTGCATCGTCCCCTAACGTGTTACAAAAGAGGCTGCCAGTAGACGTAGTAAATGAGTGATGTCTTTGGAAAGTTGCCCTGATGTTCTGCTCTGTGGTTTACTTGACGAGTTCCAAAGCCTATGTATTATGTTCCACGTGTGTATTTGTCTGCAACGTCATGAGATCATTAAGTGGTCAAACATTTAGGAACTTTTATACATGCAAGCAAACATTTCTGTGCATTGATCTGCCATTATAAGACAGGAGGTCTCACCAACACAGCCCACAAACCTCCAAACTTTGTTAAGTTTTGTAATCAAGTAGCTTTGGCAAAAATAGGCTTGGCCAGTTACAGTCATCACATAATCGTCTGATTGCAGTTACTTAAGACGACTGCAATTAAGCCCATCTCTCTTTCTAAATTTTTTGTTTGTGTTACAACAAAAGAAATATGAATTAGGGCGTGCTGTCATTAGTCAGAGGCAAATACGCTTCAATTGAGATCCATCACATGTCTTAGGAAAGCAACAATAGTTCTGATGGCTGCTTTAACACCTTTGAAGGGCAGAGGTGAGTAATTCTGTTTATTTAAGCTGTAAGCAAGTAGTGAGTAACTACCGATCGCTACGAATCAAGATAGCTAATCAATGCTTTAGAGTCACCTACAATGATCAGAATTGTTTATTGCAGTTACTTACATGGCAGCTATTGATGGCATGGTTGTGAGAGACTCAGAGAAGGCTAATATTTGAGTAGCTGCTGTTGTGTATGATATGTTGGTAAGTGTCACCAATGAAAGGAGTGAAGTAACATGTAACATCATTCTATTCTGTCTCAAAACCTAGTGAGGGTCTATATAGGCAGCATTTTACGTCATAGTATGCACTCCAGACATGTAGGCTGTCCCAATTCTTACATACCTCTACTGAGGAACCTTACTTTAACCTGATTTTAAGAAGCATCGAACGCTTCCTCAGCTGCTAAGGCAATCGCATGATCCAAAGCAGGGAAATCTACGAGCAGTGAAGTGGTTTTAAAATGTGAGTTATTTTGATTCTCTCTGGTGTTTTAATGTGTTTCTTGTCATATAATCACACAAAACAGTTTTTTATTATCAACTCTGTAACGAGTCCTTCACCATTTTGCAGTTTTATACTCGAGATATTAGCATTTATGCTAGCGGGTTTTTACGCCTTGACCTATTGTTTAGGATAGCTGGGCATTAGCTTAGCAACCAGCTAAACCACCGGTCACGTGCTGCAGTGGGTGGGAACAAGCCGTGACGCAGTCTCTCTCTAACTAGAGCGTCTCAGTAATCTGTTTTATGAGGAGAGATGAGGAGAGAACACTGCTAATTAAACAACTGCTACCTAGACAGCCTACTTAGACACTCACTAGGTTTTGAGACAGACCTAATGACACAGATTCCTTTTAACTGGGAAAGTCTGGCAATGCAATTTGTAAGGGATTAGATTGAGTGTTTTGTCATAACATAGGTTAAAATGTGATGTAAATCAAACAAACAAACAATAAAAGCAAACTTTCGGTTAATATCAGATAGAATTAAAGCAGTACTATGTAATATTATTTGTTAAAACCACATGATGTGTGTTCATATATTGACATACACAAGCTCGAAAAGATGGTCCGGCTCAATATTAATATTCAGGTCCCATATGCCAAATCAACGTTATTCGGATGAAGATATGATGACAATAGTAGATAATTCATTCATATCCTTTTACCACACTCATAGAAGTCAGATTCATCTGCTTTGCTTGATGGGGTCCGAAGCACAACCAATGTTAAAAATGTGTTTTTTTGCTCGGCGCATGGAATTACATATTTCCACCAGAGAGGTCCTACATAGTGCTGCTTTGAGTAAGTCGAATGAAAACTAGTAAAAGCTAGTAAAGCAAATAAAAATTCACTCAACAGGACAGAATTCACACTGGCCTGTGAAAGATACCTTCAGAAGTTTTATTTTGTTACAGCTTCTGATCAGCTGATCACCATAATACATTCTCAAATACGCTAGTCCTGTTTGAGAAATGTTTATTATTTTTATGAAATTTTATTATTTCTAAATGTAAACATTTATATTTAATTATATTTTATATTTTTATATGTTTTTACCCTATCACCCTTCATCTTACTGTTGCTATAAATCTGTTATAAATCTGCTGTAAATCTATTGCTAAATCACATAACCGTGAGGTAGATTTTGATGACGGACTAAAGGAATCAGTATTACTAAAGGAGTTTTTTAATTAATTTAGTAATTCACTTAAAACCTATAGACATTGCGAATTTGTCTTTTTAATAGTCACTCCTGTTACATTAGGTAATACTATTCCAGCTTGTATAGGGCTTTGGAAATATTTAGAGACCATTTCTGAAACAGGTTCATTATTATGTCATAGAGAAAAACAACCTTGTTTAAAGAGGAATATGACAAACATTGATCTTAATGTCAGACGTGCCTCTGGCTGCATACAGTATCATGGCGTGCCTACGCAGGACAACACCTGTCTCTCCATACGTCAAAATTAACCTTCATTTCACTTCATATCATCACTGTCCAAAGAAAAACAAGCATCTCCAAAATAATAACTTTGCATCCGTGTGAAGAGATTTTATCATGAAACTGTTCTTGTATGATACAGAAAACTAAAAACTGGAAATGTAGTTTCTATATACAGGGGTTGGACAATGAAACTGAAACATCTGTCATTTTAGTGTGGGAGGTTTCATGGCTAAATTATACCAGTCTGGTAGCCAATCTTCATTAACTGCACATTGCACCAGTAAGAGCAATGTAAGAGTGTGAAGGTTGCCGTGTATCAGGATGACAATGCACCAATACACACAGCAAGACTGGTGAAAGATTGGTTTGATGAACATGAAAGTGAAGTTGAACATCTCCATGGCCTGCACAGTCACCAGATCTAAATATTATTGAGCCACTTTGGGGTGTTTTTGAGGAGCGAGTCAGGAAACGTTTTCCTCCACCAGCATCACGTAGTGACCTGCCCACTATCCTGCAAGAAGAATGGTTTAAAATTCCTCTGACCACTGTGCAGGACTTGTATATGTCATTCCCAAGACGAACTGACGCTGTATTGGCCACAAAAGGAGGCCCTACACCATACTAATAAATTATTGTGGTCTAAAACCAGGTGTTTCAGTTTCATTGTCCAACCCCTGTAGTTCCTTCAAGAGCAACTCCAGCCATTAAAGATGGACATCATGAAGCTAGTGGCAGACTGGGATGTTCCAGTTAGTATCAAATTGTACTTGTTCAAACTGAATTAAGTCTAGTTCTGTTTTTCCAGTGGTCAAGAGGATATGACACCTCTCGACCTGCCACGGTTTATTAGTGTAGATGTTTCGATGGTCGCTGTCTGCGCTCTAGTTTATCACTCAGAAATCCTTGTATTCAAGGACACCAGTCCTCTGCAGCTATTAGTACCTGCCACCCATCCCTCAATGACGGCCATACATATAACAAAACACGTATTTAATCATGTGGAGCGTTGGATCAAATCTGCCCTTTTCTTCTGGTGCTTGTCGGGCTTATTTATGTCATCGATGGTCAAAGTGCATCGCTCAGGGCCACAGCCTCAGTGACCTGCTTTGACCAGTGGAGCGGTATGATAATGTAACGAACAGCATGTGAGCTTCATTTGACACATCTTACATAACACTGTGCTGGATTCTTCCGTGTGTAGTTAAAATCACGCTCCAGGCTTGTGCCTAACCTGTATTTCTTGTGGACTGGCAGGGTGTCAAGAGAGAAGCCTCTCGATATGGATTTTTCCATCATGTTAAAGAGGGAGCTTTCATTTTCCTTTCATTCTGTTGAGTAATGAACGGGAGGAAACTGGGGTTACATATATATATATGTATATATCAGAAATCAGCCTTTATTTTCCTAATCTTCATCTATATATATATATATATATATATATATATATATATATATATATATATATATATATATATATATATATATAAACTAGCACTAACTAAGTCTATTTTGATGAAGATTAGGAAAATAAAGGCTGGTTTCTTCTGACTTTTGCACTGTCACCAGATCCAGTTATATATATATATATATATATATATATATATATATATATATATATATATATATATATATATATATATATATATATATATATAATCACAACACTTACACTCTGTAGTTCTACAATTACAGACTGTAGTCCATCTGCTTCTCTGTATTGTTCAGAGATCAGAGACAAAAGCTTTTATTCGAAGGACTGCAGTACCAGCGTTCTCTGAGCTCTCAAACCCTGGTCTCAATCGTGTCTCCTGCTCCTTTTGCCCTTTACAGTACCTGGCCAAGTCGTTATCTCCCGGGTGGAGTGGTTCTCGAATAGAAGTTCTTAAGATAACATTGCATGGTCTTGTTCTCGGGCCTAAAGTCATAAAAAGCCCCAAATGCCAGGGGTCACAAAGCCATGACCTTCCTGCAAGTCCTGCAGCAATCAGTGGGTCCATCTGTAAGCATATGCTTTTACCAGACAAAAAATTCACAACAGTTTACTTCATTATTCCACATTTATCTTGTTCATCAAAGGTCAGGACCCCCACACGACAGCCCTGCTGGAACAGGTATTAAGTAGTGTAATGGTGCTTTAGTGTGTGTTGTGCTGGTGTGAGTAGATCAGATACATTTGAACACTGTGTCCACTCTATTAGACACTCCTACTTTTAAAAAAATCAGAGATGATGGCTCATCTGCTCAATCAGTGATCACAGGACGCTGCCAACAGGACGCTGTTGGCTAGAAAGTTTTGGTTGGTGGACTATTCTCAGTCCTGACACTGAGGTGTAGAGTGATACTGTAGTTGTGGAACTGAGAGCTCCCAGATGGTAGGAGGAGCTGATAAAATGGACAATGAGTGTAGATACAAGGTAGGTGTGCCTAATAAAGTGCTCAGTGAGTATATATGTTTTTCAGTGTTTAACCTGTCCACCCTTTACCTTTATCCCAGTTTACTTTCTGTTTCGACTCCAAAGGTCTTAGAAGTTGGTTAATAGAAATTCCAACACACATCCAGTGATGTTGAGGTGTGAACTCCAGCGTCTGCATTAAATTTGTGATTTTGTTTTTACTTTTGACTTAAAATGAAATACATGAATGGTGGTGTCTGTCCTTCACACAGCACTGTCCATTCAAATGAACCCTACTTGTTGTGTCGTTCTCTTGTTCCTGTAGCCACGTTCCTGGTGGCAGGCATTTTGAGTTTGAGTGGGTTTCTTTTTCGCCCAGCTGTCTTGCAGTGAAACAATATTACTGATTGGTTTGTTGACTCAGGGCCGTGTCAAACAAAGACGTGCTGAAAGTTTCTCTGTTGACTGATTAATGCTTACCTCACGTGTTTCTCTCTGCTCTCTGAGCCGTTCGCCAACTACTTGAGTCTATTGCAGCCAAATACAGTCTATTGTTGTAGATTCTAGGTGGAATATTGCTGTGCGGGGCAGATTGTTTTTATTTACACCTAATTTGGGACTCCATTGTACTACCAGTGGGGATTTTCCAAGGTGCTTTGAAGTGTTGTCAGTAAAGTTGTCCCAATTTTATGTAATGCCTGCGACACTGTTTGAACTGGGAAACTATGTCATTTCTCAAATTATCCCCAAACAACAGGTGGAAGAAGATCAAATAAAAGAAGATGGGTTATGTTCAGAAGTTGGACTGAGATGCCTTGTTCTGAACACAATACTGCTCTCTGAGCACAGATAAAGACCTAGAAACAGAGGTCACTAATAGGCGGACCGCTGTTCGGGTCCGGATCCAGACGTTGTCCAATGCGGACACAAACCGATAAACTATTAAGAGCGATTTAATTATTATTATTTTGTATTTTATTTTAAGCACTAAAATTATTTTACGCAGTGGATATTTTCTTGTCTTTACAGTATATGGGCTTTGCGGCGCATTAACCTCACAGACCTATCGCTTGCATTGTAAGATCTCCAAAGGCTCCTCAGCCAATCAGATCTGTGCATATTCGGGAGTGCAGCGAGGTACGAAGCGAGAAGCAGCAGTCAGAAAGTAAAGCAGGTCGGAGAAAGAATAACATGCTCTAAAAAAAGGAAAGCTGGCGGTGAAACCCAACTGTTTTAACCGATAATGGACCGAGACTTATGTTTAATCTTCCCACAGGCGGCTCCAAACCAACAGGTTAAGATGTGAAACTGAGTTAACGAGAAGACACTGCTTTATTTACTGTTTCTATAAATAAACTCTTTAAGATTAACTTTTTTTCAAAACATTCTGTTTTTTTATGTAGCCCTAGTTTATAAATAATTAATTCAGTTCAGCATTTAAACAGTAAATATACTGAAATATACTGAACGGTATGTGTGATGTGTTGGTGTTTCAGTAGCTGATGGTATAAGATACTGATACTAGACTACTTCAGTAAACAGGATACATCACTAAATCATAACACAAGTTATAATATAAACAAATAAATACCACTGACCTAGACTTTTAAAAAAGGCTGTAGAGCATACCTTCTCTCACGATGATATGGTCTCTGAATAGACACAAAGAATATGACGCTATTATGGAATATGCTTGTCTGCCTGAGTGCCAAACAGGAAGGGAAAGAAATACTATTGGGTCTGAGCAGAGGGCAGTTGATGAGCTTATTGTAGGCCTCGCCCTCAGCCCCTCTGTGTCTGAACCAGCGTCCTCACACGTATCCTTGAATGTCCGCATGGAACTCTGAGCGCTACCTGGTTCTAACGGTAAATGTGGGCACTAGTGTCCATGTCATTGAATAGAACCTAGACATGCGTATGTCCGGCCCTTTTACTTCTTCGGGGAAAAGGAGCTTTAATTGTGTCCAACAGCAACATTTCCCAAGTGGCCTGGAGGCTTCCTGGAAATGCTTGGATTGTCCTACGCTTTTCCAGGTGGCCATTAGTCCCGCTCATTAGCTGCCTTGGAGAAACTCTTAAATAAATATTTCTTGGCCTCCGTTCCATGAAAAACATATCATTATTATAGCCCTTTTGTATTACAAGGAAGTTCTTTCAACTTTTCAAAGGTTTTTTTACATCCTTTCATCTCAATAGCCCTTTATTTGTGAGGGTTCTACGTGGCTTCTTCTTAAATCCTGCTTCTGCGTCTTGCGTCCACATGCAGCTTCACTGTAGTCCATTCAGCGTGCACATGACCACTGAGGCACATGGTTGTCGAACATTGTAGTGCTATGAGAGATTTTTTTTTTCTTTATTCTGTACTGCAACACTTCATTCTGCATTGGCAGAGTGCCGTGGCTCCTAAAGCATAAGGGCACTTCAGGGGCTGTTTGATCCAAGCAGACCCTCGCCAGACTCCTGAGATCTTGGTTCCATTACTTTCTAAATAGTTTCCTGCTCCATTACCTCTTTGCCTTTTGTCCATATGTCAGTGTTGCTGGTCGTTTAGGAACACAGTCCGTTGTGCTGCTTCAGTACTGCTCATATCACTGCAGCCATGAGTCACATTGTCTTTGCTCACTGCTCCACAGATCACTAGCAGTGGTAGGAAGAGGAGGAACAGAAGAATGCCTGTTGTCTCTGAGCCAGAGTATAGTCCAGACATGAAAAGGCTTGTGCAGGCCAGAGCAAGCAGCAGCAGCAAGATAGTATAATGTACTGAACTTACTTAATTCATACCTTATAACCTGATTCATATGTGTATATAATTTCCACAGTCTAGGCTTTCAGTTTACCTGCTTTAACAGAAATTGATCTCTTTCATGTGGGAGTGGTACATATACCTGAATTAAGTAAAATCACTGTGTAATATTTTTACTCTTCTAACTGTTTCTGTGTTCATGACAACTATTCAGACTATTCCAACTCTGAACTTCCGAGGAATTTATGTGACGTCAACTGTTCGAATGCTGGAAAGCTGGACGATGATCTAGTTTGGGGTGCAGAAGGAGTCATATCAGTAGCAGCAGATATTTCGTTTGACAAAAGTCTGTGTTGGGCAGTTTCTGGCTAAAGTAACTGCATTCTGTGGCCAGTTGGGCTGTGTATTGGCAAGAACCTGGCGATACAATATGTATCGTGATATAGCGGTAATGATTCAGTATATTGTGATTTACTGCGATATTGCAAGCAAAGTGATATATTGCGATTTTTTCCAATCCTACTATTAAAACACACCACTATATGAACAGGTTTACCAGTGCTTATAATAGCATTGCGCCCTTGTGCTGCTTATTAATGTTGGAGTGGAGCTGAAAATGGATTGCAACACCTATCTAGTGGTCAGTGCCATCTAGTGGTCAAAGATTTAAACACAACACACAATGATTCACTGTCCGCCAGGAATCTGTGTATCGATACTGTGTTTTTGAGAATCGAGACAGTATCACCAAACATAATATCCCGATATTTGATATTTCGATATTTTCTTAAACCCCTAGTGGCCAGCCTTATAAAGTTCGGCAGTTCAATCCCCTGGACCAACAGGACACAACTACAGTGCTCTTGAGCAAGGCACCTAACCCCCAACTGCTCCCCGGGCGCTGTGAGTGGAGCCACCCTCGCTCCGGGCAAGTGTGCTCACTGCCCCCTAGTGTGTATATTCACTGGTGTGTGTATATGTGGGTGTTTCACTGCACAGGTGAGTTAAATGCGAAGGTCAAATTCAGCTGTGTGTCAACAAGAGTGGCAAATGGTTCTAAATTCTAATTTTTGCTTTCTTAGCTGGTTTCGAAAGATTGCCCCACTGTGTAATGTGGTTGGGTTTAGCCAGACATCAGTCAACGGCACCGTCACATTGGTGCGGTCAACATCAACGCTGGGCTGGGTTCACTACCATTATAGAGCCGCACTTAAAGAAAAACATTGTCCAAGATAATACCATTTAAAGAATACTGCCATCAGTGGCACAGGCTTGTATAACAGAGAGAAAACAGCGACTGGTGTTTATGCTTATGTGATAGATAGATAGATAGATAGATAGATAGATAGATAGATAGATAGATAGATAGATAGATAGATAGATAGATAGATAGATAGATAGATAGATAGATAGATAGATAGATAGATAGATAGATAGATAGATAGATAGATAGATAGATAGATAGATAGATAGATAGATAGATCTTTATTTCCCTCAGGGAAATTAAGAACCTATCTAGTGGTTCTGTATGTGTAGAATTGTGTAGAATTGATCAGTGTTTTAAACTGATATTTCATGGTGTATTTATTTATATTGGTATATTGATATAATATCATGGTATATTGTGAATTCAAAGTTGGATAACTCTCTAAACGTCATTGTCCTACCTGGAAGTCTATAACTTCACAGTTCCCACTTGGTCATGAATACAGTATAAGCACTAGTAGGACCCACCTTCAGAATAAGAGTGCTGGTCCAGGACCACATTCTTTAGAACCCTGAAGAATGAAAGAAAAGGATAATAAATGGTGTCTGGAATTGGGTTTGTGATAACAATATGTTCAGATCACCTTCTTTAGATGATTTACAGTGTCTTAAATCAGTTTTTAAATATTTTGTTTTGCTCTGTCAGCCCTGAAATACAACACACGGTAAATGCTGTGCAGGCAAATTTAACAGAGCCCTTGTAAACAACTTTGCGAGCTGGTTCTGGTGGCTTATTTGTGTTTTTCTCTCTTTTTTGCATTTTAAGCATGTAATTTAGGTCATCATCTACTTCATTTACATCACAAACACACATGCACTCATTCTCTTTTCTTCTTATACCTTTTTTTTGCTCTCCTCTCTGCATTTTCTCAAGTTCTTCCTCTCTCCGGTCCCCTGATCCTATCTTGTCTCCTTTTTCCTCTCACGTCTGTTCCTTTCCCTGTTCTATTGCTCCTCCGTCTCCCCTCTCTACCGCTCTCTCTCTCCCTCTCTTTCCTCTTCTGTCTTCTCTCTTCTTTTTTTCCTTTCCTGTACTTTTGCTTTACTCTTCTCTTGTTTCCCACCTCCCTGCTTCCTTTTTTGCTCCCCCCTGCTCATCACTCTTTCGCTCCTTCCCTGCTCCTTGTTCCTTTGCTTTTCCTTATTGCTTCTTTATCTCTCCTGCTTTTTTCTTACTTTCCTCTCTCTGCCCTCTCTCTGCCCTCCCTCGCTCTCTCTCTGTCTGCTGCAGTCCCTGTCCACTGCCCTTGCCTCCAGTCACTTGGCCAGCAGGCTTTGTCCTAATCAGCCTCCTCACGCTGCTCGCCACATGCAGAGTGGGACCCGCCTAGAATAGTAAACAGACTTAAACAGCCACAGCACGCTCTCTCTCTCTCTCTCTCTCTCTCTCTCTCTCTCTCTCTATCGGCTGTTTTTCCTCGCCTTCTTCCTCCTTATCTCACATGCCATCCTCCTCACGCCCTGGCCGGCGAATCAGAGTCCACTGGCCTGCCGCCAGGCCTGAAAGGCCGTGAATGCATTTTTTAAATGTCCCTTAATGCTCTAATAGTTATGCGTGGAAGGTGTGTGCTCACGTTTTTTAGCTGTGTGCTCGAACACACCACAAACAGGCAGCACTCTGCGGAGGCTAAAATTAGCCTCGGTGGTCTTTTTTGTCTCCTGCCATGACACGTGCTCTTTTATAGATTCACATCTGCCCCTAGATCGTTTTCTAGGGATATAACAATATAACATCCATCCATTATTTGGATTCCGCTAGTCAGGGTCACAGGGGGGCTGGAGCCAATCCCAGCGTCATTGGGCGAAGGCGGGGTACATCATGGACAGTTTGCCAGTCCATCACATGGCCAACATTCACTCACGCACTCACACCAAGCAACCTATCATGCATGTCTTTGGACATGTGGGAGGAAACCGGAGTCCCCGGAGGAAACCCACTCAAGCTCGGGGAGAACATACACAATCCACACAGAGCGGCCCACACCGGGAATCCAACCCGAGTCGTCTTGCTGTGAAGCGACAGTGCTAACCGCTACACCACTACACCAATATAATATTATTGTATTGTGACTAACATGTTAACTTGTAGCTAAGGGTTGACGAGGGTCAGCCCGTTCCTCTACACTCCCCATACAGCTGACAGTCAAAGTCCATCCACCACTAGCCTTTACTTCATGAATGCAGACATGCAGCATTCCTGCTTCATGACAATAATCTCTTTCTTGGCAAATCAGCATTCCACATCTTGCTTCAGCATGTGATGTGACAGTGGCTTTCTCCAACTATACATCTCAGATGCTAAAGAACTGCTGGTCAGTTCCCCCAGAATGCTGTTCAGTACCCCTAGTTTCACCATCCATGGAGAGATTGTAGAGCTTACCATGGACATCTCTTAGCACTGTCAACAGGGACTTCTGTAAATAGAAACATCTGTCTATTTAACCTCATCTCCTTCTTCTCCTGTACCATAGTATCAGTTCTGATGCCAACCACTTTTTCTGTATGTTCACAGTTTCCAGTAAGAATACATTCATAAAGATAACTAATCTAGCCAACAAACTCTTTGGCGTTCTTAACAATCTGATTGTGCCACCTCATCCCTGATCCACAGGAGACTTGAACCAGACCACCAACTGATCCATTACTTTATCTCAAGTCTAGTTAAGGTTTATTTATATGGATGTTGTCATGAAGCGTCTTTACGGAAAATCTGCATTTAAGCGCCCAATGACCAATCCAAGGGCAACAGTGGCAAAGAAAAACTCCATCAGAGCAAGAGGAAGAACCTCGAGAGGAACCAGACTCAGAAAGAGGTAACCGTCCTCCTCTGGTTGACACCAATTAGCAAATCCAGCACAAATACAATAAGAATAAATTGACTACTTAAATAAATATAGAGAAAGGAAGGTACCTGTTGGAGTCTCATCAGAGTAGCAGTGAGAACCAGCTCAGTGTTTTGTAAACTAGCAGAAGAAAGGACTGATGGGTTTGTGAAGCAGGAGGAGAAACGTCTGTGATTAAGTAAGCGCACAGAATTTGGAGGTGCTAGTGGGATGCAGGTGAGTTTCCTTCAAAGCACTGGACAGCAGGAGCTCCATGGTGGGACAACAGGTCCAGAATACAGGCAAACAGGGGCACCTGGTCAAGGCAGATGAAGCAGCAGCATATCGTAGGATGGCCAATTGTTTAGCATCAGACCGCACGGGATGGGTAGTTGTTGAGCTCAATAAAGGAACACTTTGCTATCTTTCTTCAGGTCGTAGAAACAATTACCCTCATATAGGACGGTTCGCTTTGGCATTGGCAAAGAAAAACTCCATCAGAGCAAGAGGAAGAACCTCGAGAGGAACCAGACTCAGAAAGAGGTACCCGTCCTCCTCTGGTCGACACCAAATAGCAAAACCAGTACAAATACAATAAGAATAAATTGACTACTTTATGCATCAATGAATATAGAGAAAGGAAGGTACCTGTTGGAGTCTCATCAGAGACGCAGTGAGAACCAGCTCAGTGTTTTGTAAACTAAGAGAAGAAAGGACTGATGGGTTTGTGAAAGCAGGAGGAGAAACGTCTGTGATTAAGTAAGCACACAGAATTTGGAGGTGCTAGTGGGATGCAGGTGAGTTTTCTTCAAAGCACTGGACAGCTCCATGGTCAGACTGCACGGGATGGGCAGTTGTTGAGCTCAAGAAAGAAACACTTAGCAATCTTTCTTCAGGTCGTAGGAACAATTACCCTCATATAGAAAGGTTCGCTTCAGGGAGAGAGTTGTTCCTACAGCCATTGAATAGGTGTTACTCCCAAGAATTAGCTTAGGACAACTATTTTAAAGCCTGAATTGCGTCTATAACTTGATCTGTTTAGGTAATACTGTGTCGCATATTGTTAAAAGAAAACCTCAGACAGCAAATATTCCTCCTTGTCAAGGCGCTTTCTAACAAAGTAACACAATGCTACACTTCATAGGCTTAATTAAGGTCATGCCAACAGACGCTTCCTCCCGTTTGCTACGCAAATCCTGTAATAAGAAATGTTTCATAACTTAATATTCAATTATAGCCTTCGGAGAGAAAACTTCTCGCACAGGATGCTGAGCACTTTACGTAATCAGTGTTGTTGCGTCGAATTAGCGCACTGAAGATTGAGCCTCAAGCTGGGAACAAAGAGTTTGCCCATGTGTGGCCTGCTGAGCTAGAGACAGTCTTCATCCTGCGCCGTAGCTTTAAGCCCTCAATTAGTGCGGGACGGATGTAAAACCTCAGGCTTCACACTTGAATGGTAATGTGGAAGTATTAGGAACATCAACAAGATTAAGATGAAATCCTGGAATGTGGATCCAGTAAATCGGACCTCACCAGAACGTTTCTTGGCACTTTACATTCTTTATTGGTCATTTGGCTTTTATGGAAGTGACACTCGTACACACATACACACGTTCACACTCCCTCACTCGTACTACACTCTGCCGTTGCTTGAAAGAGCTGTAATTAAAGTGCCTTTGTTTGGTGTGCAGGTGTTTGTTCCCTCTTCTCCATTCTTGTGGGCATGTGCAGCTAGACTGCTGTAGGCTGAATATGCAGATAAATGAAAATGAGTTGTTTTTTTGTGACACCAAAGGAACAAGCTTTGCAACTTACTTTTCATATGTTTACTGGGAAGTGACTGGTACGTTCTTGACTTTATCAGTGTTTGCGTCACAACTCTTTTTAGAACTTAAAACTTTTTAAACTGTAATAGTCTATGTTAAAACTGAAGGAGGCCGCATTGTTGAGTATGGAGAACAAAAACACTAGAGATGGGCCGATCAGCGTTTTTGAGGCTGATTCCGATCGGCAATCACCTTTCAGCGCGATCGGCCGATATCCGATACCAATCAAGGGCGGGGCTATATGCCAGCAGTGCTACACGCAATTATTAGCGTAAGCAAGTCATGAAACATGGGTGAAAGTGGTTTATTACCATTTTTAACGAGCTCATGTGAAACAGCATCATATTTTTAACAAAATTAACAGTAAATAAACAAAGTAAATCAAATAAATATCCCTAATACTGCAATTATTACATTTAAATTATTAATTATTAATAATTTTAAACGTAAAAAAGTAAGTGAAGTCAAATCTGCAATCATTGAATGTAGATCTTGAATTGCTGCTGCTGTGCTGTTTGTACCGGTCAGATCTGGTCTGCACTGGGTTATTATCTGTTCTGGGTTGTTTGTTTTGTGCTAGCTGTGCGTGCTAGCTCTGCTGTTTACTGATACTCACTGTATTCAGCCGTGTGGTGTACTCTTAAGTGCCGTATCAGATTAGTATATTAGTGTATAATGTATTATGATTACTGATGATTTTATAAATTTTCTTTGCTGCTTCAGTCAGTCTGTGGAAAATGAAAGTGTATGTTTTTCCACCTAGTGGTTTAAATAGGAATTGCTGGGACCTGGCCGGGGGGTTCACAGAGGGCTCCTCTTCCTGGATGAAACGCTAGCCATACAGAAATTAGGCTCATTTGTTTAACGTCATCAGTCAGCTAAATTGGAGAAATATCGGCCGATTACATATTTTGATTAAAAATCGGTCGATACTGATACATAGCCGATTGATCCTTCCATCTCTAAAAAAACACAGTAAAATATGGTGATCTTCAAATACTTTTTCAGTGTGCTTCCAAATGTCAGATTCATATTCTTATGGAGTTTTAAGGCACGCCCGCAGTCCCATTAAACAGTAAATGACATCCCATATCTGACATATTAACAAAAAAATTATTGTCTGCTGAAATTATTAGGACTGCAGCTTAGTTGTGGCGTATTGGCTTTTCTTTAGAGCACTGACCATAGCATAGGCCAACTCACCTAAAGGTTTAAAGGTCTAAAGGTTTCTAGTGTTCAGGTGATTTGTTGCTTTCCAACTATTTTAAATGAGTTTATTACTTTCTTCTTGATTATGTATGCAACCTAAGTACTTTTGCTGTTGTTATAATTAGTTAAGCTGATTGTTTAAAAGCCTTTAACAATAAGTGTGTTTTTACTACTCAGAACACCAGATACCATTAGTACAGATGTAAATAAGCATAAATACAATACAGAGTAGTATGAATATCTTATTGTTAAATAAGTAGATAATACCTTGTGCTCCAGTTTGAAGAACATTGTGTTCAGACATTGTATGAATGTATTCAGTTCCTTCAGCACCAATCTTGATTTAGCTTAATGAAGTACTGAGCAGTCAAAGCAGGTATTAGATGAGAACTGTAAATAATACTGGGTTGTTTCCACAAGGAGAAGCTTGGAAAGGGTTAATAAATAAACACACTGACATATTCAGTTCCCTATTTGTCTCATTGGAGTCACGCAGGGGTGCCAACCTCTAGTCTACTGTAAAGCACAACCAACGTTACAAATTGTTCTTCTGCACGTTGCGTGCAATTCCGTATTTCACCAGAGAGGCATCCAAAGTCCTACGTAGTGTTGTTTTAATTCAGAACAAAATTTGTTTTTCCAAGATTTCATCGCTGTCTAATGAAAAACACGTCTCCATTTTTATCGATTTTGAGTTTTCTACATCATTTGAACACGCCAGTGGTCGTTTACATTGTGTGAACATTTCATGGTGAATGGACCAATAGAAGTGCTCCAAACCAGCTTGGAAGAAAATCTGGTTCCATTGACTTACATTGAAAGTAAAGTAGGCTTTTGGTCTCTCCTATAAAGCTACAATTTTGAAGATCCTTGTTTTTCATTGGACTGCGGTGATATGGTCCCTTTCATTGGTATAAAACGATTGCATTATGTTTAAATATCCTTCATGCTCACGTGTTTTGTTTAAAAAATTGAAGAATCGTGCACTAAAAGGTTCCTTAGAGAACCTGAAGCTGTTCTCCAATGGCTCTATTTGGCAGCTTTATTTTGAAGACTATGGATGCCACAGGGCCATGTGGCCGTGACTGTTAGCCTGTCAGACATTACAAACAGAGAGGGTTTGTGCCAAAGCTGTCAAAATGTACTTTATAACCAGACACTTCACTCTGTCAGCTTTGGAAGTCTCTGTCCAGAAGGCTCAGGTGTTTTGTTATAGGCGGCTCTAAAAAGGAAAGGATGAGCAACATGCCTTACAAGGACTGAACAGCAGGCGATGGACTGTGTATCTTCTTTTCAGTCAGATAAAGCAATAATGCTATCATCATGTGTGCAGCAGGTCTAAATCCAAGATGATCCTCACAGCTCCTGTATATTTTATTACAGGAATTTACAGCCCTTTTCAGTATTGCGCTTGCGGCAGGGGAGTGTTAAGAGCTTTATTGAGGGGTGCAAAGACAGCAAGGCCGAAGGCGGTAGGTGCTTTGTCGTAATTCTGACGCATTCAGCCTGAGAGCTGTTGTCAGCACTGTAACTTAACAGCTGAGGCATTGCTGTCCACCTGACCATAGGACTGTCTGATAAGGAAACACAAGGTTAACACATAAATGTCTGGAGTTGTTATTGTTATTGGGTTATTGGGTTGTTTAAGTTCCCTTACATTTGATTTACATTTTAAAACAATGCGTTTGTACTCAGATCCAAGGTTTAGTTGCTTAATGCGATATTTTTCTATTCTGTATTGATGGGTTAGGCCAGCACTTGTTTTTTGGTGTTAAAATACTGGAGTAGGCTGAAAAAGTGCCACCCCCTACCGTCACCACCCCCTCTTTCTAAAGCCCCACCCCCAAAACACATGAACGTGCACGACTTGACTAGTGACACAGAGAGAGAGAGCTGGAAAGAACGTTTGCAACACTATCCATCAACTTCAAGTCTCATCATTTTTCAGGCCTTTCTGTGCCCTCAGGTTGCGTCACCTGGAAAGCGACAGCATGTTTACTCTGCTTTTCCCTTCACCCAGCCTCTTTTTGTTGGGAGCCTTCTCAGCCTCTTTATTCATTTCTGTTTTCTTTATTTTTCTTTGTTTAATTAGCAGCGCAAGCGGCTGTAAGGTTTTCTGTCATTCTTTCAGGTTGCGCTGGCGATTGTGTTAGGTCTGTGCATGCTTGTTGATATATATGTAGGATTTTTCCAGTCCAGAGACCGATACAGATTTTATTAGTGTAGTAGGCTTATTATATTAGTTAAGTTGGTCCTGTTTCGTTAATAAATCTGGCCCTGTTTGGATAGTAAAATTGGCCCTGTTTTGTAAGTAAAGTTGCCATTTTTTCATTAGTAAAGTTGCCAGTGTTTTGTTGGGAATGTGGTAGCTGTTTCATAAGTAAAGTTGGCCCTGATTTGTTAATAAAGTTGGCCCTGTTTCATAAATTAAGTTGGCCCTGTTTTGTTAGTAAAGTTGGCCCTGTTTCATAAATAAAGTTTGCCCTGTTTTGTTAGTAAAGTTGGCCCTGTTTCGTTTGTAAAGTTGGCCCTGTTTCATAAGTAAAGTTGGCCTTGTTTTGTTAGTAAAGTTGGCCCTGTTTCGTAAATAAAGTTGGCCCTGTTTCATAAATAAAGTTTGCCCTGTTTTGTTAGTAAAGTTGGCCCTGTTTCGTAAGTAAAGTTGGCCTTGTTTTGTTAGTAAAGTTGGCCCTGTTTCATAAATAAAGTTTGCCCTGTTTTGTTAGTAAAGTTGGCCTTGTTTTGTTAGTAAAGTTGGCCCTGTTTCATAAATAAAGTTTGCCCTGTTTTGTTAGTAAAGTTGGCCCTGTTTTGTTAGTAAAGTTGGCCCTGTTTCGTTTGTAAAGTTGGCCCTGTTTCATAAGTAAAGTTGGCCTTGTTTTGTTAGTAAAGTTGGCCCTGTTTCGTAAGTAAAGTTGGCCTTGTTTTGTTAGTAAAGTTGGCCCTGTTTCGTAAGTAAAGTTGGCCCTGTTTCATAAATAAAGTTTGCCCTGTTTTGTTAGTAAAGTTGACCCCGTTTTGTAAGTAAAGTTGGCTCTGTATTGTAAGGAAAGTTGACCCTGTTTTGTAAGTAAAGTTTTCCCTGTTTCATTAGTAAAGTTGGCCCTGTTTTGTAAGTAAAGTTGACCCTGTTTTGTAAGTAAAGTTGGCCCTGTGTTGTTTGTAAAGTTGGCCCTGTGTTGTTGGTAAAGTTGGCCCTGTGTTAAAAGTAAAGTTGGCTCTGTATCGTAAGTTAAGTTGTTTCTGTTTCATTAGTAAAGTTGGCCCTGTGTTGTTGGTAAAGTTGGCCCTGTGTTGTTGGTAAAGTTGGCCCTGTGTTGTTGGTAAAGTTGGATGATTAAATTGCATCCAGTTTTGTTAATCTAATTGATTCTATTTAATTAGTTAAATTAAAACTGGTTCTATTACATTAGTAAAGTTGTCCCTGTGTTGTTGGTAAAGTTGTCCCTGTGTTGTTGGTAAAGTTGGCCCTGTGTTGTTGGTACAGTTGGCCCTGTGTTGTTGGTAAAGTTGGCCCTGTGTTGTTGGTACAGTTGGCCCTGTGTTGTTGGTAAAGTTGGATGATTAAATTGTTAATGAAATTGATTCTATTTAATTAGTTAAATTAAAACTGGTTCTATTACATTAGTAAAGTTGGTTCTGTTGATTCTGTTCCACTGTTTTTCGTCTGATTCCTGATGGGTGTGGTCACAAGGCTGTCATGCTCCTCAAGTTTCTGCTTGTTTAAATGGCTAGGAGTTAGAACCGAATAAAATATGTTGTCCCCAGAAAAAGGTAAAAAACTGGAAAATGAAACAGTTAAACATTCTTAACATTCAGTGGAAGTTTGATTTTATTCATTTTATTTTTAGTTGGTATTAATTGGTCCATTTGACATAAAATTTTGATGGTGTTAAAAGCAGCTGGCCTTTTTTTTAAATGTGTGTAAATAAGTTTCTTTTCCAACAGCAACAAATGTAAAAGGACACAAAAAGCTTGTATATGAGAACTTCAATGAAATATTTTTCATGATCTCCTGTTAGTCGTCAGTTCCCTTGCCCTCTCTCTTTCTCGTGCTCTCTGCCTCATACTCTGTTTACAGACATTGCTCCTGAGCTCATAGCAACCACAGGGAGACAGGACAGATAGAAAAGTGTTATGATGATAAAGAGACAAGTGTTCTCAACAATCCCCTCCTAGTCTCTGGCATAGCATCTCAGAGACATATTCCGTAAAAGCCCTGGAGAGGGATCATCTCCAGGCCACCTTTCAGGACTGCAGCAGAGGATTTTAAATGTCAGCACTGTTAGAAGCCTACCAACATGCCCTGTATGTTTTTAGTAGCTCTACAATGAGATGAGAGCAGAGGTAGGTAGCAGCACGTTTATTTACGAAGCTCCATGTTCACTTTTGTATTTCGAGTATTTTTAAATCGTAATGTTTCTTTATAAGCAGCCTGTATTTCTGTGAAAAGTAAACTAGTTCTGCCTCGGTTCCATTTTAGTCCGTGACATTTAGTTCCTGTTGTGTTCTGGTTTGTTCTTTTATTTCTGCAGCAGGACGACTTGCTGTTACTCACACCTCTCTGCTTTGGCATTTCATTTTAGACCGAAATAACCCCAAAAATAGAAAAATGGAGCCTGACAAACTTCAGTTAGTATGCTGTTAAAGAAGGTAAATTATAATTCTATAGTATAAATTTGATTTAATACAATTGGTCTTATTTCGTGTGTACCTTTATTTCATTAGAAAATTAGATAATAAAACATTAGTTTTATTAGTAAAGTTCATTCTATTTCCCTATCACATTTCTTTTATTTCAGTATTATTTTTTTATTTTAGCATTATTAGTAAAGCTAACTTTCATTAGTAAAGTAATTTAGCAAAGTTGGTCTTGGTTCGTTAGTAAAAATGGCCCTTTTTATTAGTGTAGTAGGCTTATTATATTAGTTAAGTTGGCCCTGTTTGGATAGTAAAATTGGCCCTGTTTTGTAAGTAAAGTTGGCATATTTTCATTAGGACAGTTGGCAGTGTTTTGTTGGGAATGTGGTTCCTGTTTCACAAGTAAAGTTGGCCCTGATTTGTTAATAAAGTTGGTCCTGGTTCATTAGTAAAAATGGCCCTTTTTATTAGTGTAGAAGGCTTATTTTATTAGTGAAGTTGGCCCTGTTTCATTAGTAATGTTTGTCTTTTTTCTTTAGTAAAGTTGGCCCCGTTTTGGTAGTAAATTTGGCCCTGGTTTATTAGTAAACCTGGCCCTGTTTCGTTAGTAAAGTTGGCCCTGTTTCGTTAGTAAAGTTGGCCCTGTTTCGTTAGTAAATTTGGCCCTGTTTGATTAGTAAAGTTGGCCCTGTTTCATTAGTAAAGTTGGCCCTGTTTCGTAGTAATGTAGGTCCCTTTTTATTAGTGATGTTGGGTCTGTTTTGGTAGTAAAGTTGGCCCTGTTTTGTTAGTGATGTAGGTCCCTTTTTATTAGTGATGTTGGGTCTGTTTTGGTAGTAAAGTTGGCCCTGTTTTGTTAGTGATGTAGGTCCCTTTTTATTAGTGATGTTGGGTCTGTTTTGGTAGTAAAGTTGGCCCTGTTTTGTTAGTGATGTAGGTCCCTTTTTATTAGTGAAGTTGGGTCTGTTTTGGTAGTAAAGTTGGCCCTGTTTCGTTAGTAATGTAGGTCCTGTTTTGTTAGTAAAGTTGACCCTGTTTCGTTAGTAATGTAGGTCCTGTTTTGTTAGTAAAGTTGGCCCTGTTTCGTTAGTAATGTAGGTCCTGTTTCGTTAGTAAAGTTGGCCCTGTTTCGTTAGTAAAGTTGGCCCTGTTTCGTTAGTAATGTAGGTCCTGTTTTGTTAGTAAAGTTGACCCCATTTTGGTAGTAATGTGGGTCCCTTTTTATTAGTGAAGTTGTGTCTGTTTTGGTAGTAAAGTTGGCCCTGTTTCGTTAGTAAAGTTGGCCCTGTTTCATTAGTAATGTAGGTCCTGTTTTGTTAGTAAAGTTGACCCCATTTTGGTAGTAAATTTGGCCCTGTTTCGTTAGTAAAGTTGGCCCTGTTTTGTTAGTAATGTAGGTCCTTGGTAAAGTTGGTTTAATTTTATTGTATTGGCAATTTTGTTTCTATTTTACTGGTAAAAGTGGTTTAATTACATCCTATTTTATAAGTCAAAATTGTTACTTGTTTTGTTTCATTGGTAAATTTGAATCTATCTATTTTATTAATAAAGTTGGTTCTGTTTGGTTCTGTATTGGTTCGGTTTGTCTAGAAAAGTTGATTCTGTGTGACTGTGTTGAGCCTGATTTCTGATGAGTGTCACCACAAGGTTGTCGTTCTCAGCTCTTGTCGCTATCATCTCCTCCACAGTGCATGTTTGATATTGCATGTTCAGCTTGAATCTGCTTGTATTTATGCTGGAGTGGATTGCAGGGGGTCTGTTGTCTTGTCCAGCCAGACGGTGCTTCAGGCGAAGATCTAGGTGGAATGTAACATTATTATGGAAGTCACATGCGTGCATCACACACATGCTTTGATCTTCAGAGAATCACATTCACTAACTTCAAAGACATTATAGCATTATAGGAATTTTTCATATGGACATTTGGACATTGGTTTAAATTCTCTGTTAGTTTAATCAGTTCTTGTTTCTTAAAAACATTTATAGTATCCGAACATAATGCAAGGTTACAAACCTTAGAGAACACATTCCTCAGTGTACTCACAGCCTCTCTCTCTCTGAGAAACTGTCCTCACATTTCTATAACAGGAGGTCAAAGGTCTGGATTTGTGGAGAGTTGATCAGAAGCAATTGACGTGTTGACGTTTGGCATCTAAAGTCTGCTTCTTTAAGTTTTACAGCGCAGCTACGATGCTAATGTCATAGGAACCTATGCACAATGCACAAACCTTTTTGTTGATTTTGGGTTTTCTACATCGTTTGAACACGCCAATGGTCGTTTACATTGAGTGAAAATTTTATGACGACTAGACAAACAGAAATGCCCCAAAATAGCTTGGAAAAAATTCTGGTTCCATTGACTGCCATTGAAAGTAAAGTATGTTTTTGGTCTCTTCTGTAAAGTTGCAATTTTGAAGATACTTGTTTTTCATTGGACAGCGACGATATGAAAAAGACTAATAGCGACCTTCCTAAAGCTGGAACTCTATTCCTGTTTTTGTCCATTTCTATGTATAACAGTATGTCATACTGACATTAAGACCATATGTCTTGACTTATCAGCTACATTTACAGTGCAAATGAGATTTTTCGTAACAGAAGCTGTTCTCGTTTTTCGTTTTTGAACTTGCTGGTGTGACTCGCTGGCCCTGTGGTTTGCATGTGGTAATAGTTGGGGATAATTACACGGAAGTCTGTAATTGAGTGTGAGTGTGTGTATATATGTGGAGAGGTAGGCCTCGCGGCAGTGTGAGGTTGATTATGTAACCGAGGTGGCAGGCGGTCTTGGGCACATTCACATGCAGGTGCTGAAGATTCTGCACATTGAGCAGCCGGTGGTCAAAGGAAAAACAGCCACTCCTTTCTTCCCACTTTCCTCCACTCTGGAAGGAGAATACTTTATTGTTCACTGAATGTTGCATGAAATGGAACTTTGTTCTAAGTACTTGCCCTCGCAGACATAAGAAAATCTAACTTTGTTGTCCCTTTGTATACTTTACTTTATGTGAACATTTCATGATGCATAGACCAATTAATATGCTACTGAATGAGTTACCATGCATTAAATTCTTTATCGTCTTAATTATTATTAATAGAAAGAATAATTCTTCTTATTATTATTATTATTAAATGAAACAGCAGCAAAACTCTTTCCTTCCTGTTCTCTCTCTCACGTTCTCCTTTTCCCATCAAACTCTCTCTCTCTCTTTTACTTTTCTTTCTTTCAGCCCCCCCTCCCCAACCCCTCTCTGTGAGCGTGGCTGGTGTAAACAGTATGACGCACACACAGACTCACATTATGCAGTAAAAGCTGGGCTGAGTCAGTGGCTGCCTTGAGGCCTGAATAAGGCCTGCCGGTGTGCAGGCAGTTTAAGCCCGAGCCCCGAAAGGCCATTATTCCCTTATTCACACTCTTCCACAGAGCCAGCTCTTTCTCCAGCCCCTTTAAGAGCAGCTGCTAAATCAAAGCAGTTGCTGCAGGCCGATCCCCTCCTATACCTGAGCGCACATGACTTGCCACATCTGTACACTGTGTCATTTTATATTAAAGACATTTATATGAACACGATATACTGGACACTACAATGTACCTTTAGATGTTTTATTCAGTATAAATATTTGTGATAGACATGCGGATATGGCGGTTGTGATTCAGTATATTCATGATCCAGTATATTTCTACTGATGCCAGTACACAGATATTTATAAGGTGCAGAAATTGGGACTACTATAATTAGTTATTGTGCAAAATGAATGAAATGCTGAGATTCTAGCCCAGTAGCCCAGTGACACCTAAACATTGCTCTTGCAGAGTACAATAAATATTTCATCCAACGTCCATTTGACATATCAGTCGAACTTTAACTTTGGTCTGATGCTGATAAGTCTTTTTACGTAACTGTCTGATACTGTTGTGATTCGTATCGTCACTTTTCTTTAATAAATAATTTACGCTGCCATCTTTAATCTTTTTACAGTTTAATCTTTTTACACCTGCTCTGGCATTGGATCACCATGTTAACACCATGTTAATATCAGTTTGATCTTTGTATAACTTCATATTGGACAGCATTTGTGGTGATTATACAGCCTTTTGTAACTCTTCATCATTAAGAAATCATCTAAAATTTTTATTTTTATTTAGACAGCTCCCCATATTCCCTATATTTTAAGCCTGGGTGGCACGGTGAGGTAGTGGTCAGCACTGTCGCCTCACAGTAAGATGATCCGGGTTGGATTCCCGGTCCGGGCTGTTCTGTGTGGAGTGTGTATGTTCTCCCCGTGCTTGAGTGGGTTTCCTCCTTGTACTCCGGTTTCCACCCACAGTCCAAACACATGCATGTTAGGCTGAATGGTCACTCTGAGTTGCCTGTAGGTGTGAGTGTGTGCTGTCCCAAGCCTGGGTGGGTGGTGAGGGTTGTGTCAGGAAGGGCATCCAACGTAAAACACTTCTATCATGCTAGTTGAATCGCTGTGGCAACCCCTGTTGATGGAAATAAGCCGGAAGAAGAAGAAGAAGAAGTAGATGTTCCCTATATTTCAAGCCTATGACATTGAACTGGACTAGCATCATTACTATATATTTTTTATCCAATTATAATTTTCATTTTTATATCTGATGTCCCATGCATTGGCGTCATACACAAAAAGTATTGGATATTGGCATGGGTCCACAATTCCCATATCAGTGCAGCCTTCATTCCATAGGTTTGAAGGCCTATTCCAAGGTTCCAGATTTGGCATGGCACGCATGGCACCTTGCATTTAATTCTGTAGCTGTAATAAATTTGATGCAGATCTGCTGCCAAGGTGGAGATGGAAATAATTTCATAAGGTGTAATAAATCGTACGGCGTGCTGACTCATGGCTCCTTCACCTCTTAATTCCCTGGCTTGGCTGTGAAGAACAGGGCAGCCTTGAATGCTCTAAGGTCTGTATGGAGTGTGTTGTGACGGAAAGCTCTGTGCCATTCGGGGTGTTCAGTACCAGTGACAGGGATTCAGTGTTTAGACAGCTGCTGTTATGCGAGAACTGGAGGTGATAAACACAAGCTCAGACTGGCCTTTGTGCATTGACACAGCGAAGTGGTCACATTTTCCTCCCAAATCAGTCAGTCAGGTAATGAGGTGACGGAGGAGGAAGTGTACAACGCAGAGAACAACCAAATGAGTCGGGTCGGCTTTTGTTTTCCCTGAGCTTGCAGTTGCTGTTGTTGAGCTTCATTTGTTTGTCCAAAGCGTTGAAGTACTAGTGCAAATACACTTTCAGAGATAAACATTACACATTAAAATTCAGCCTATTGTTTGCCCGTGTTTTAAAAAGCTGCCCTTACTATTTGTTCTACGTCTGTATTTATTGATCGCAGTAAGAGCTAGATGTCATCTAAAGCTTCTCTTTAAGGTCATAAACCTCAGACTGCCAGCTCAAATCCGGTTTCTGGCATAGACACAAAGGTGTCAAACGTATTCACATTCATTACTCAGGTAGAAGTTTAGATACTAGGGTTTAAAAATACTTCTGTAGAAGTTGAAGTATCAACTCAAACTTTTTACTCCAGTAAAAGTGTAAAAGTACTGCTTTCAGAACTACTTAAAGTATAAAAGTAATGTAAGGGGGGAAAAATGCCATTAAGGACAAAAGCTTAGGCTGCACCAGAGGGGTCAACAGGGGTGCACTAGCCCACCTACCCAAAAAATAATACTTCTAAAAGCCAGAATGACTATAATGTTATATTCAAATGTATATGAAAATGAATGTATTTTAGTACAATGTAAATATATTAAAGAAGCATATCTGTTACTACTGAACATTAACATGTGTTTCATGGAGCAGAAGATATGATGACTAGTTGTCTATAAGTATTGTAATGGTGCAAAAAGTCAAACTTCAAAGGCATGTTATCTTTACTGGAATGTAAATGTACATGAATGAAAACAAGCTGTAAATGAAATAGGAGTAACGAGGCTATGTTTAAAATGTAAGAAGTAGAAAGTACTGATAATCATGTGTTAATGTAAGGAGTAGAAAGTAAAGATAATCATGTGTAAATGTAAGGAGTAGAAAGTAAAGATAATCGTGTGTAAATGTAAGGAGTAGAAGTAAATAATAAGTACTTAAATAGATAATTAAAATTTCTACTCAAGTAAGGTAACAAAGTATTTGTACTTCGTTACTTGACACCTCTGCATATACAAAATTTGATTTATGTAAATCAGATCCAAACCTCATTTGTGGGTAGTTTAAAATGTGGTTCCAGTTGGATTTAGTTAGATAATTTAAAGACTTCTATTTTTGAGTCTGGGGGCAATTCGGGGGTCTTATGTGTCACTTGCAATGCGGCAAACAACAACAGGAGCAAATCCAAAATATCTAATCACTGATGCACACGTCATTACCACAGCAGCCCATGCATATGTAAGGTTGGTGATGTCTGAACACACAAATCCAATCTTGTAAATAACAGTGCGGGCAGTCATCTCAAAAGATCTGACGACCTGCTGACGACCAAATCCAATTTTCCTATAATCCGAACACAGCCTGAGTTACTCTGGACGAGGGTGTTGGAATAATGTAAATGTAAAATGTCACTCTAAACTGCCCGCAGGTGTGAGTGTGTGCGTGAGTGAATGTTGGCTATGCGATGGACTGGTGACCTGTTCATGGTGTAACTTGCCTTTGCCCGATGATGCTGGGATTGGTTCTAGCCCCTCGCCGTGACCCTGACTAGTAGGATAAAGAGGAAGGAAGGAAGGAAGGAAGGAAGGAAGGAAGGATGGATGGATGGATGGATGGATGGATGGATGGATGGATGGATGGATGGATGGATGGATGGATGGATGGATGGATGGATGGATGGATGGATGGATGGATGGATGGATGGATGGATGGATGGATGGATGGATGGATGGAAAATGTATCCATTATTATAGTTGATTATAGTTGCAGTTTTATCAGATAGCCATTGTTATGCAGTTTATATTCTTTTTTTGTTTTCTATTTTTTTCTTGTTTTTCTGTTTAGAAAAAGTTAGCTAACTCAACCCACAGCTTTAAAAAATATCAACAACAGTCCAACTCCAGAATGTTCTCTGAAACTGAACTTTCATAGGACAGTCCCTCCAGGAATTCCAGGAATTTGGAATCCCAGTGTCACACCAATTCGACCAGCTTTTGCATTTTTTGGAACTTTTGTCCTGTTTCTGCATTAATTCCATGTTCTGTGATAATCCGTTTCATTGTAATGTTCTTAAAAGCAATGGGAGGAGACCATCACTCACTCTTTAAATGAAAAGAAGTCCCTCTTCAAGTAACACACCTCTGCACATTTTATACAGGATCCTTGTTTATTTGCTAATATTAATATTATGGGAAAAAACACAACATAAAATTGGCCTGTGCCAAAAAATAAGACCCCTTTTTATTTTTTCTGTTTTATTTTATTCAATAAATCAAACACCGCAAATAAATAGAAATTGTGCACCATTGTAGAAAACAAAACATAGTGTGTTCTCTGTAGTGAATGTGCTCGCTCAAGAGAAATGTGTATTTTGACCATGTTGTCAAAACCTTTGAATATGACATGATGTACATAATATATGTTAATGTAATGAGATTGATATGTTTACTTACATATGCATCTGTAATTTACTACAATATATAAATTATAAAGACTAACAAAAGCCATTATTTCTTTTCCCCCTCTCACTTTGATCTACAGGATCTCCCGTAGACTCTCTGAAGCCTTGTCTGCTAACTGGTCCACATGACTGAGCAATGCAGCAGCCGTGAGCAGCAGAACAACACCTGTGTTCTTGGTTAAGACAAGGTAGGACCAACATTAGTACGTTCAGTTCAGAGAAAGTGTACGCTAAAGCTAAAATCAATATGATATTAGATTAAAACCTAACCAATTAAAGATGGTGTCAGTTCTACTTAATATCTGTATGTAGAGTATGTGCTCTCTTTTATCTTTTGTGTAGGCTGTGTGGCTCTTTGTTTAACCCAGTCCTCTCCTTTGTCTCTCCAACAGATGTCGTCAACAACTGAGAATGGGGTTGGAGGGTCTGGCAATAATAGCAGAGAGAAGACCTACAAAAAGGTAAATGCTTTTGAAGGAGCTGTTTCACTATGAAATGTTGAAGCCACTGATAGTGTTCAATCACCTTACCTGCTAGTTTGATGAGCTCAAGATCTGATAAGCTCTCTTAAGTGTGCTTTTGTGAATGATCTGCCTGACTACACTGAACTTTTTGTTTTATGATGTGATAAAATCTTTTATATAGGGCTGTTTGACCCACAGTTATGCTGTCTTGTGACCTTCATGCCTTTTGTACACACATTCCATAGATCAGATAATGCTGACTCTATTATTAACACAATTATAAAAGACTAATCTGAATTCCCTGCAGTGAACCACAGTTATGGCTGGATTACTGACCGGGCCAGTGGGGCCAGCGCCCAGGGGCTCTTGAGGTCAGGGGGCCCCGGAGGGCCCTGGCCCAAAACATTTTGCGATGCCTATCAACATTTATGATACAATATATTTTTATTTCCGAGGGCCCTCCATTTTATGGATGCTCTGACTATTAGGGACTTTGACCCCAGGGCTTCTTGGGAGCCCTAGCCATGCTTTTGGGGCCCCTAGCCATGCTTTTGTGGCCCCAAGCCATGCTTTTGGGCCCCTTATAAAAATGGACAAGGCAATGTGGCACTGCTCTGACTTCGACTTCTGGCTGTTAGGGGTCCTAGGAAAAAGGGGGGCGTAATTTTAGAGGGCCTGGGTTATAAGAGCCCCTACCAGGGGGCCCTAGAGAAAAGCAGGGCATACCATTAGAGGGCCCTGGATCACGAGGGGAGCAGGTTGGCGGGGTTATCAAGGACAGATTAAGGATAGTCTGGGCCCCTGGGCAAAAAGTTGACCACAGTAGTGCACTAATGAGGGTGCACTAATGAGGGTCCTTCATTAAGAGGGATTAGTGACATTCAGTGATACTGAACACCAGGACCATGTAGTGTCAGAAATAACCTGGAGCAGAAACTAAAAATACCCTAATATTCAACATTTTTGGCTTTAAACTCAAAGCCTAAACAACCTGTTAAGGTTAATCACAAGTGCTCAGATATAAGTGCTGTCTGTTTACTATCCTATCTGTTTACTGTGTCTAATATCTGTTAATTTGTTGTATTCATTGGTTCTAGTTAAAACTTATGTATGCATGTTTACACTGTGTACTCTTCTATGTTCTATGTTACACCATGTTGTTCCTGGAGGAACGAAATTTCACTCCACTGTGTACTTGTACGTAGATGGAATGACAATAAAAGCCTCCTGACTTTACTTGACTTGATGTGATCCCTATCAGCTCCCAGTAAAAAATAGATCTGTAATCTATAATCTCTATAGTTCAGCCCAGAAACTCTTAAAACATTATACATACAAGCTCTGCATCAAAGACAAGACTCAGTAATGAAACTGTTACTGGATTTACAAAAACAGCCACGATAAAATTCCAGATAGTTAGGATTACAATTTCAAATTTAGATGATCATTAAATCACTGCTATTTAAAAACTCATGTTAAATACTGTTCACCCACATCCAAAGTTAGCAGCCGTCCAACAATAGCAGCAGTCATCCCATTGCAGATAGCCTTTTACTTAAAACTGTGTTTTGATAGCTTAAATCTCTTTAATCAAAAAATCCCAGCTTTAAAACTACAAAAATTTAAGTCAGCTTTCAGCTCACCAGCCTCTAGCTTCAAAGTTCCTGCTGCGGTGGAACTGCTGCACCAGTTTAGGTAGAACGGGAGAGTTCAAAACAGAAGCTGGCAAATAGGAAGTCGACTTCAGCCTCATATTACAAATACAGGTAGGATAGTATGATGTTCGTGTCAAAAAATACTACCAGTATTAAAATAATATTTAAGATATCATTATAGCTTATCAGCTTATCAGGGCAGCATAATGATTAATATGCTGAACCGATTTATAATAGAACACACAATAAATCTACAGACACTCTTATGTTTGAATCGTTTGAACCTCCCACTTTTTTATTGTTTTATTTATTGGTTTAAGATGAGCAACCAAGATACATATACACACACCTACACAGACAGGGAGAAAAAAAGAAAGAGATGGAAAAGGGGAAATAAAAAATAAATACATAAAATGATAATAATTAAAATAAATAAATAAATAAAAATTATAATTACTAAAGTATTAAAATTTGCACACTAACACAAATCAGTGATTACTTGGTGCCATTTTTCATGTTAATGCACATTTGATTGGGACAGCTACACTGTGAAAAAGAAATTGAGGGAAAAAGGTAGTGCCCATGCTGCCTAGATATTTTAAAAGAATATGTTTCTGGGCATAAAGTACAAGTTATTGTTTTGTTAACTTACTATTTGAAATTCAGTAAATCCAAAATGCGGCCTGGGCACTAACTTTCTTACTCTAAACGACTTTCTTTTTTATTGTAGTTCATGTTCTCATTATAATGTATGCAAACAAAAAGTGCTACTTATTTTATTTGTTTTTATTATAAAACTTGAAATTGTTTCTGTTTGTGTTTCAGTACTTCTTGAACATTTTCAGCATGTTTTTTAACAATTTGAACAACACCGCAGTAACTCTGATAACCATGATCATTTTGGCCACAGTAATTCTAATTATCATAGTAATTCACAGTAATTCATAGTTTCTTACCTTACATCTCTAATGAGAGCAAAAATTGCCCTTTAAAAGTTCATTTGTTTACCCCAAATTTATCATAAAAACAGTATCAGCCCACAGAATCGGATATCTCACATCGTAACACATCCATGTGTTCAGTGTTCACTGTCCAGTGGCATCAACAACCCTCCTCCCTGCTCCTGTTTGTAATGCAGTGTAAAGGGTGCCATTTGCTATGTGCTTGCTTCATTTGAAATGCCTTACATACTTTGTTCAGTGACTCAGATGATCATGGAATTAAACCTCACAGATCTTTTCCTGTTACTTAAACGTGTTTGTTCAACAAAACTCCATTTAATCTGTTACAGACTAACGTGTAAGACTACCTCTGACAAAACCTGTTCTATGAGATTTTATTACGGATATGCAGTCGTGTGATTTGTGTGCACGTGTTTCACCAGACGACCTCCTCGGCTCTAAAAGGGGCCATCCAGTTGGGCATCGGTTACACCGTGGGGAATCTGACCTCAAAACCTGACCGAGATGTTCTCATGCAGGACTTCTATGTGGTGGAGAGTGTGTTTCTGCCCAGGTAAGCCTAACTGACCCATACGCATACATATTGTACAGGACAGTAGACGAGATGTTTGTACACAACCTTACAAAGACTTATTAAACTTATCTTAGTCTTATATGTTCTCTGCTTTAAACCTAATCCCTGAGATCATAAGGAAGGAGATACTTTTGACTTCAGCTTGGCTGGGGATTTGTGCTGGAATGAGGAAACATCTACCACATAATGGATTACATTGTGTGTCGAGCTGTGACAGAAAAAGATCCCTGAGTTGTTTTTTTGTCATTGAATGTATGAAGCTATTAAAATATAAAAGTCTAAGCTATCTATCTTGTTTCCTAGCTGGTAATACTTAGTAACTTCTAAATATACACATTTGAGCTCAAATAAACAAACATTACTCACTGCTGCCCTCTATAGATTATTTTTATAACAATCCCAACATTTATCAATAAAGGTGTTTTAATTTTTTTATATATTTCCATATATTTGCCTCAAGCCAAATAATAAAAAACGGCCAATTTACACACACACACACACACACACACACACACACACACACACATATATATATATATATATATATATATATATATATATATATATATATATATATATATATATATATATATATGACAAAGATTGAGCTAACAACCAAAATACCTGTGGTCAGGTTTAAATTATTGTAATTCTACCATTTCTCTCATGGTGTTTAAGGGCACTACAGTCACCAATAATGCACTGTAGTAAAAAACAATTCTACTAAACATACCAATACGTGATGTATGTTGTGTGTTAGTTAGTGTAACGATGGGCACTGAGCTGCCGCAAAAACAGCAGCTGTGTACAGTTGAAAACAAAGACTCTAAAACATTTACTGCTCAAAGCCACTCAGTGGAAACTGTAGACCATAAATAAAATGTGTAGCCTAGTTATTTTGCATTTTTATTCCCAAATCCGTGTCCCCTTCACTTATTGGAACACTACTCTGATGTCAATGGCAGTGTTGTTTTTTATATTGAATACTGATGGTTGTAGACGAGAAAGGGTCCAACACAAATCGACTTAATTTATAAATAATTAAATAATAAATATAAATAATTTCAGTCTATATAATTCTATATAACCTATATGTTAGTCATTCATTTTTTCAGACTACTACATTCTCAACATCAGCCATGGGACTATTTCTTCTTTTTCGATATCCTTGCCTACCTCCGATTTCACTTATACTGGCTGTTGGGTGTACTCGAATGTTAGGCTTTTGAGGAGCTCCAAAGGTTTTTGAACTACATGACAGAGTTATAGCTAGATTTGATTTAAAGCTGTTCATTGCTGTTACATCTCCAGACCATTTGTCTCCATATTGAGATTCTGTTAGCACAAAACAAATGACTCTCTGCGTCTCAAAGCGTGAGGGTTTCTGTTCTGCTGCAGCGACAGGAGGAAACACAACATCTTCGGGGACTCTTAGCTAATCTCCCGCTCTGGCTGATGGACAGTCGTATTTATAGAGCTTACTGTCCCCACTGGACATGTCTTTCCACTTTCATGTGTCAACGTTCTGTATGAATCAAATTGACAATTCTTGTCGCCTTCAAGGCCAGAGGGAATGCAAGGCTGGCTCCTACACGTGTGTATGTCACCTAACGTGAAAGCTGCGTCCTTTCTGGCTGCAGTCCCGGCCACCCACACCAGCATGCCACTCAGCTGGCACAAAACAAAAAGCTCCAAATCTGAGGTCAATTGTCTGGACTTTGTTACTCAATTGAACCGATTTGGCGCTCATCTTGCCAGCAGTACCTTTCCTCTGAAAGACCAATTAGCATGCTGTTTGAGGCTCGCTCCATAAAACAGACCACAGCATAACCCACTTAAGGGTTTTGTTGGGCAGTGTTTATTGTAAGGCTTATCAAAGCCTCTTCATGGGTTTATGACATTGTCCACCGCTCTGATCTCTGTCAGTTGTATTATAAAAAAGGGGTCAGTCCAAATACAAACAGCCACCCCGCTGATACGAATAGAGCTGGAAAGAAACCCGAAAGTGGGTTAGTGACTTTTTTTCTCAGGAAACTTGTGTCTCATGATGCGTGTATGGGTAACACAGGGAGGACAGAGCGGGTCCTCCTTGGCCTCAGGGATCGTTTGTGGTGTTCTGTGTCATTAGGCCCCGGATTACGTTGCGAGTTTTTCTCTGGTGTGTCGCATTCCAGTAACTGCGCCTTGAATGGGCCTGTGAGAGTGGCATAAAGTCCTCGGGGATAAAGTACCGTTTGGTCTGGGAACTTTCGCTCTCTATTTCTGTCCAGCTGAGTGTTTTTGTTACCTTCTGCTTCTTTCTCAGAGGATCAGCGTTACATGGTGTTTGTTGAAGCTCAGAGCTGAGACCAGTCAGAGCCAAAATACAGCTGGCAGAGTCAGTCCTGAGCTATGTATTGTTATCTCTAGTTAACCAATCATACTTTGATTCGACTATTTTTATACCCCTATGGCAGATGGCTTGGGGGAGTCATTGGATTATTGCATCATTGACCGCCCCCCCAAAACTAAAGGTCGTGGGCAAGGCCTTCCCGGTGATATCTCAAAGCTAAGAAAATCATTGGTAGTAAAACAGTTGAGATAAATTGTTGTGGTGCTGAATTTGCATTCAACAGTTGTAGAACAGTAAAGATTTTAACGATGCAGGGCAAACAGAGAATGTGTGCTGTTTCTCATATGCATAGAATTGACTTGCTTGATATTGTACACGGTTACAGCATGAGGTTTAGTGAACTTGAACTGTATTTTTATTGTGCTTCATATTAAAACTGTGTTTTTAATTAATAATATAATGTGCTTATGATATTACAAGAGATGATAGTTGTGCAAAGCAAACACAGACTTTGTTGTCTCCTTATTTTTTTCTAGTTTATTAATACTTTGTTAGAAAATTATATAAACGAATCAAAGTTGATTTATTAATAAATATATATCTTTCACATCAACCATCTAAATGGGGAAAAACATAAGCCTAGCGATTTGAACCATGGCGTGTTTGCTGGCTGGTTAGAGTGTTGGAATTTTCATGTAAACAGCAGTTCTACAGACTGCTATACCCTTGTAGATGAGAGAGGTCAACAGAGAATGGCTAGACTGCTTCAAAGTGTCAGAAAGGCTGTGATAATGGCAGTAACACTCAGTTGTGGTGAGCAAATGCTTAGAATGCACATCATGTCGCACCTTGTGGCGGATGGGTTACAGCAGCAGAAGACCAGGTTCCACTTCTTTCAGCCACGAACAGAAAGCTGAGGCTGCAGCAGTTAATACCAGTCAGTAATCACCAAAGCTTATTTATGTATCGTTGCTGACCATGTGCGATCCTTCATGGCCACAATTTACCATCATTTAACGACTACATGTTAATGCATCATGTCACAAAGCAAAAGTTGTTTCATTAAAACAACAGTGTTTCTCAGTGGCTGTCTCCGTCATCAGCTCTGGATCCTGTAGAATACCTTTGGGATGTGATAAAACAGGAGATTTGGAAAGTTGCATGATCTTCACCAGCAAAGGTGTCAAAAGTATTCACATTCATTACTCAGGTAGAAGTATAGATACTAGGGTTTAAAAATACTTCTGTAGAACTTTGAGTATCAACTGAAGCTTTTTACTCCAGTAAAAGTGTAAAAGTACTGCTTTCAAAGCTACTGAAAGTATAAAAGTAAAAGTAATGTAAGTGGAGGAAAATGCCATTAAGGACAAAAGCTTAGGCACTAGCATAGTGCACTAGCCCACCTCCCCAAAACCCCTATTCTTCTAAAAGCCATAATGACTATAATGTTATATTAAAATGTTAATGTTGATAAATTTGGGACGCGCTATAGGCTTCCTGTTTCAGCTGCATGTACGCCCATTGAAAATGAATGTATTTTTAGTACAATGTAAATATATTAAAGAAGCATATCTGTGTCCTACTGAACATTAACATGTGTTTCATGGAGCAGAAAATATGATGACTAGTTGTCTATAAGTATTGTAATGGTGCACAAAGTCAAACTCCATATAGAGTTGAGGCTGAGAGCGAAGTGAGACCTCAGTTATTGTTCCTAATGAATATATATATATATATATATATATATATATATATATATATATATATATATATATATATATATATATATATATATTTATTTATTTATTTATTCATTATGTGTGTGTGTGTGTGTGTGTGTGTGTGTGTGTGTGTGTGTGTGTGTGTACTTACATGAGATGTCATACACTCTGTATTTCCTCTGTCACAGTGAGGGGAGCAACCTGACCCCAGCACACCACTACCCAGACTTCCGCTTCAAAACCTACGCTCCATTGGCCTTCCGCTACTTCCGAGAGCTCTTTGGAATCAAGCCAGATGACTACCTGGTAAACATTAGTCCTATTCCTTTGACCTAATTTTTGTGAAACACTTTGCTTGTCTTCAGCGGCTTAGTGAAATAAAATCACTGTATGATGTGCTGTTATTTGTAAAAATGGACCAAACGACCATCCTGAAGCCTGAATTTGATGTCCTTTAAAGACTGTTTGAGGTTATTGAACACTGAACAAGGTTAGTAAAGGCACTGTGTGATCATTTAGCTCCACTCTTAGCAGGATGCTGATTGAAAGAGTTTAGGATTTGATTACTTATTAGCTATGTCAGTGTTGTTGCTCCAGAGCTCAACTAAGGAGGTAATCTTCAGACTTCGTTCTGTCTTTTTTTAGCTGAAGTATTACATTAAATGATTCTTCTGGGAAGATATAAACTGTAATAACACCTTCTTATAGCTGCTACCTCTGGGATCTGGGTTAAGACTCTTAATGGTGGCCTTGTTTTTCATTTACAAAAAGGATTAATGTCTTAATTTGACTGATTTACTCTTGTTATGGAGAGCATTGGGTCTCAGCTTACACTGTGTAGTGATGTCATCAGGCACAAATGAACTTCTCCTGAGAGTTAAGGAAATTCTCAGGAGTGCTTCTGTGATCAGTATGATTTAGTTTGAGAGTTCAATCAGTTGTGGTGCGTTTGCTGTGCTTGCTGTGCAGTAAGCTATAGAAAAGAGTGTAATACAGTGTCAGAAACCACACATTGTCACTGTTCAAGGAAAAACATGTATCACATTAAAAATTACATTAACAATTTGTGTGAAAATTTTTAGATGAATGGACCAATAGAAATACTCCAGAATACCATGGAAAACATGCTGGTTCCATAAACTTACACTGAAAGTAAAGAGTGTTTTTGGCTTCTCCTGTGAACTTGCCAATTTGGAGATACTTGTTTTACCATGGACATCAACAATATCCAATATCTGTTTTTGCTAATTGATGCACATACGCTTTCATTACTTGTTGTATCTAGCAGCATCATTCAGTTTACACAGTGTTTATTGTTCAAATATAATTCTGCATTTGAATGGTGTTGGAAACTTGAACACACCACTTATTACACATACTCCAAGGTGAAAAACTCAGGAATTGAAACGATATGTGAGTTTACCTTAGGCTTAACGATTTGTGGAAAACATTTAATAGCCATTTTTGTCCAACTTTTTAATTGTGATTTTAAGCCAATTACTGTCTATGAAATTAGAATCTCCGCCAGCAAAACCAGCACACTCTTACTTCAGGCTACAGTGCTGCCAGTTTCCAAGCTTTTGGTTATTAGCTTAAATTCCCTTACTTAAAACTTGTTTAGTAATGTAGGATATAATTAAATCCAATTGAGATTTTAATATGAAAATGAGTTATTGTACTACCCAAGGGTGTAGAATTAGCATTAGAAGTGATGCGGCCCCACCAATATCCAGTGATGATTGAATGATGATGATTAAAAAACCACAATCGGTCAACGTCTAATTAACCTAGAGGTGCAGAAAGGGTTAAATCACGTTCAGTACTGGAGTCCTACCTCCCCGTAACACATATGGCCAGTGTGATTGGCTGTACCTGGAAGGAAAACTTTCCAGTCATGTGTGAGACCAACTTCCATTTAGTCCATAATGTGATAGTGAAAGCAAATTGCTTGCGTGTCCAAACTGGAAGTCCAAGAGTGTTTCATTATAAACTTCCTAGTTTGAAAGTGATTAGATTCTAAGTGTGGAGCATTTTAATGCATGTCACGTAACGTTACCTCTTCATTCATTTGTCATCCAATCAGCAACCTGCTCACTGTATGTTCAAATACTTGGACGTTGATAGAATTATGGAAGAAAATAAAAGTTTGGCAGGAGATCGGACTGAATTGCGGAATTGTAGCCAACAAGCCTTTGAACACAGTGAAGTCATATTTATGTACAACTTCCTATTGAGCACCCGAACACAGTAAAGAGAGATACATTATTCAGCTACATTAAATTGAGATTACTTAAAGAGAAGCGTTTAAAATATTTCAATCAGTCATTGAGACACATACAGTCATTCAGAGTGGATTGATGTGAAGTCAAGAATTGTAGAGAAACTTAGAGGCTCAGATTTCTTTACAGTGATGGGAACCAGGAGTTCTGCTGTCTACAGTGTGAGTACAGATAGTTTATCTATTATCCAAAAGGAGCAGCGAACCGTCACGTCTTCTGAGTTTTATATGTAATATGTAAAAAAAACTTTGGGACCAATTTTGCCTTGTAAAACAACATTTCAAGCACCGGGCAGCATATTTGTAACCATTCCATGAAATAACTTTCTGTAAAGAAGCTTTCCCTTTACCAGGTCAGCATAGTTTGAGAGTATGTGCTGATTGTGTTGATGCTATTTTAGGGGGTTTAAGCTGCCATAGCTTGTTGTCAGTATTAGATATTAAATGAGCTAATAAACAAAATCTGAAACTATGTATTGGTAGATCGATAACGTGTGCTATAAAGGGATGGAAATTGAGTAAATATGACTTTTTAGGTGAACTATTGCTTTAGTTTTTCAGATATTGTCGGCTCCTCTGGCTGTGCTCTCCTCCACTTGGGACTTGAGCATCTGCAGTGGCTCTGCAGCAGATCTGCAGATGCTGTGGCTATTTCAAGGCTGTGTTTATGTGGACAAGCATTTCACTGTAGGTTGTATATGTATACGTGTGTCAGTGCAGGGAAGTGTGAGCGAGTGTGTCTGCTTGGCAGGGCAGTAATGGTCATGGTAATTGGGCTTACTGTCCCAGCTATGCTGTTAATTGTCTCTCTTGCTGTGTGAAATAGAATCGTGCTGTAATTAGCCTCAGGGCACAGACTGGGCTTCCAGAAGCACGTCATTCAGTGCTTCCTCCAGCCCCCCGGTCATAAAGTCCACTTCTGTACCACACTGCGGGCACCGCCTTTTCCATAGTGAGACACACAATCTCTTCTGGCCTCCTATTATGTAATAATGGTTAAATAATATCAGTAAAGACTAGGACATGCCGAGAGCAGGACTTTTACTGAGGCTGCTAGAAAGAATGCTGCAGTTTTATAGAGAGCTTTAAAGTTTTGAACATTACTCAATTAATACACCAACATTACTCAATTAATACAACATTACTCAGCTAATACACCATCATTACTCAACTAATACACCAACATTACTCAACTAATACACCAACATTACTCAGCTAATACACCATCATTACTCAACTAATACACCGACATTACTCAGATAATACACCAACATTATTCAGCTAATACACCAACATTACTCAATTAATACACCAACATTACTCAACTAATACACCAACATTACTCAACTAATACACCATCATTACTCAATTAATACACCAACATTACTCAGCTAATACACCATCATTACTCAACTAATACACCGACATTACTCAGATAATACACCAACATTATTCAGCTAATACACCAACATTACTCAATTAATACACCAACATTACTCAATTAATACAACATTACTCAGCTAATACACCATCATTACTCAACTAATACACCAACATTACATAGCGTTGCCCTTTGATCTTGTCAGCATGTTTGAAGTTACAATGAAACATTTAGCTTTCTTTTGTTTCAGCTCAACACACCCAGCACCCTCTTAACATTCTTCTCATTGCAAAAAATTAATAAATTTGTAGTTTGGTGCTAATTTTGACAGTCCTAGTTTGTCATATTCAGAAAGATGGTATTTAAGTGAGTTTAGATCATTTTTGTTGTGCCGTTCAATACAAGAAGTTAAACGGCCCAGTACACAGGGGGTATTTTTTGTGGCAGGCCATAAATCAGTGCAACAGGTGACTAAACCAAAGCAAATAAAAAAAAATACTAAATACTAAATTTATACTAAATGTTATGCATTTCTTTCTGGACAGTGTATAAAAGAATGCTGCCTTGTCTGGGCAGAGTGAGTGGAAATAAATGTAAACAGCAGCCCAGGAGGCGCAGAGGGAGAGAAAAACACAGCAGTAGGGAGAGAATGAGGGGACCGAGGGGTGAAGTGAGAGAAAGGAAGAGTGAGGGATGAAAGAGGAGGGCGAAGAAACATGGAGAAGGAAAATGAAGCTGTGTGCTGCCTTGATTTGGTTTGCAGTGTTGATTATGGATGTATTCGCGGTGGAGAGGAAAATGAGTGCAGGCTAATTAAGAGGACACACACACACACACACACACACACACACACAGACTTGCAGCAGTGCTGAGAAATGCCCATGTGTTTGTGGTGGGGGAACAACGTGACAGTTCATTTTCAGTCCCAAGTGTGTGTGTGTGTGTGTGTAAGTGTGTGTGAGAGAGTGCATGTGTATTTGCCTGTTGGTGTGCCAGGTTTATACCATATTGTGGGGACCAAACCTTGTTTTGTACCACTTTGTGGGGACGTTTCTTTCTCGTGGCACCAAAAGTTTGTCACCACAAAGTAAATCATTTGATATTAAGGTGGGGACTTGTTTTAGGGTTAGGCTAGTAGTAGTTATGGCACCACAATTCACAGGAACATGGGTGCATGTGTTGGTCAGGTTTGTGCCACACTGTCAGGTGGTTAAGGCAGCATACTTGTAGGAGTAAGGCTAAGGTTAAGGCTAGGGTATGGGTATTGTTAAGGTTAGGCTAAGGTTTAGGGTAATGTTAGGGTAAGGATAAGGTTACGGTTAGGTTTAGGATTAGCCTATCAGTAGTTCTGGTTATGGTAATGAAAATAAGTGAACACAGAGAACCTATCCTTTGCATATATTAATGTACATTTGTGGTCTAAACCAAAGTTATGGCACATTTTATATTTCTATTGAATTTTTTTCTCATATGTTAAACATATTGCTCATACTGTTGCATACAACTGCATATAATACATATGGTACATATGTTTGTTGCATTCAGACACTTACAATACATGTACTACATTTTCTGTTATTTACTTCTTTTACTATTAGGGAGTGTGAGGCTGAAGCTGGCAGCTGTCTCTGAGTGCTGTATGCCATCACAGCGCTCGTTTCCTTTAACAGCTTTAACATTCCATATCAGAGCATGTGAGGCTTCTGCTGAAGCTCAACAGAACTCATCTGCACGTCTCGCACGAGCTGCAGTTCTGGTGACTTAGTCAAATTGCCCCATGTTTGCGCTGAAGAAGTGTGATGCTGTAGCAGCACTGCCACGGAAGTCCTTGCAATAAGTTTACTGAGCCTGTTTATGCCGTCAAGAGTAACCGCAGCATGATAGTGGACCTTATTAATGGTCTATTAGAAAAAAGAAAATGCAGTTGCGGTCTGTTTTTATCATGTTATTTGGTTTTTTCATGCTACCGTAACTCAAAGCTGTGGGCATTAAGCTTCTTGTTTCTTGAACGTATTCGAATTTATTCAAGATCTAATAATAAATCAAACAAACTGGACTGCACGAATCAAAGTGTTTACATACTCCCTCTTGCTCTATGCAGTACTCCATCTGTAAGGAGCCTCTGATCGAGCTGTCCAACCCCGGGGCCAGTGGTTCACTCTTCTACTTGACCAGCGATGATGAGTTCATCATCAAAACTGTCCAGCACAAGGAGGCCGAGTTCCTGCAGAAGCTGCTGCCGGGCTACTACATGGTAAGACCCTTGTTCTGCGCTCCACTGAGCGTCCTCTCCTCCTCTCCACTCCTAATAAGGCCTCAGTGGGCGAAAGCTCTGGGCCAGAGAGAACCAGCCTCCAGCTGCTGCACAGCAGCGCTTGTGTAGCTAAGTGCTTTCGTCAGAGCCTCATGACTGGGCTCCTTTACAAGAATATTGTTGTTTTTGAAAGGTGGTTTAAAGGGAAAAAAAAGGTTTAATAAGTACAATAATAATACAAATCATAATATATGTGTGAACCTCATTTAATATGGTAGGTCTTCACAATGGCCTCACACATGCTGAAGGTTCCCCCTTTATAGGTCTTCTCCAGCCTAGCAGCATCCAGCGAGGAAATGACAACATGCTCCAGTGAGTTGTAAAACCTGAAGGCCGTCTTGCATAAGCTTTTAAGCTGAGCCACTGTGAAATTGTATAAACACGTCAAATGAGAAACAGTTCATTCACAGCTGCCACCTTCTGTATAAAGGCAACAGAAGCTGTGGAGCTCAAACTCTCGTTTAACACGAAAATGATAGTGTAGTAGTCGAGGGTTGTGTGTAGTATCTGAACGTGATGGTAGTCAACTTCCCGAATGTTGTCCTTCATTATTCTTCTTGTTTTGTTGTATTAAAAAAAAAATAGTTAAAGTTAAAGTAGTCTCAATCTTTTCTGGCTCTGTTTGTATAGAACCTCAACCAGAACCCCAGGACCCTCCTGCCCAAGTTCTATGGCCTGTACTGCGTCCAGTTGGGGGGAATGAACATCCGAGTGGTGGTTATGAACAATGTGCTGCCCCGCTCTTTAAAAATGCACTACAAATATGACCTGAAGGGCTCCACGTATAAACGGAGGGCCTCTCGGAAAGAGCGGGAGAAGCCCTGCCCCACGTACAAGGATCTGGATTTTCAGGACATGCATGAAGGCCTGTACTTTGATACAGAGACTTATAACGCCTTGACGAAGACACTACAGCGAGACTGCAGGGTAAGTATCCAGAGTATTTACACAACAGGACCTTCATACAGTATCTTCTTTTTTGTTAATGACAAACATTAAAAATTAAGATGAATATTATATTATCCTGACCCTACAAGCCCTTAACAAAAGCAATAGCATTTAACCAGTTCTGAATTGTCAGCCTTTGCTTTATGAAATCTAGCTGTGGCCCTCTCCAAAATAAGGATATCTAAGAAAAAGCAGTGCCAAGAAGATGATAACGGTATATCTGGCATAAACCACCCCTTCAGACTTTTTTGAGGCAGTTGTGGCTGCCATAAACACTGGTCATACAGTATCTTCTAAATTAATTAAACCACAAGTGTGGAATGTGCCCCCTTTTTGGGGGGATATCAGCCTTCTAGCAAACTATTGTGGGATGTGTGACTGAAAAACAAAGCCGGTACACCTTATAATCTAGGCCTATTGCGGTGTTATTGAGCCTAAAAGGCTTGCTTCAATCCTCTGAATTCCTTATTGCTGTTCCTCAAATCCACACATTGGAACAAAGTGGTGTTCTACAGGCCCCTTGGTGGAGATACATGACAGCAGCATATTATGCAGGACTACCCTGAGTGCAGATACATGACAGTAAGAAATGAGTGCAGAATGTACAGTAAATACACCAGACAGTAAATACTAGAGAGGACAATAAAACAATATATAGGAACATGGTAATGATTAAGAAGGTCACTGTAGAATGCTGTAGGATGTAAGATGCAGAGATAGTAAGGGGTGTGTTCAGTCTATGGTGGGTTTTAGAATGGTCCAGGTTAGTCCAGGTATATGTTGTGGGGCATCATTGCATTTAGTAATCTGACTTTCTGAAGGAGTGACCTGATCCAGAGTGCTCCATTACCTTCTACCAGAAAGGCAGGTGGGTGACGAGTCAATGACAGGGGTGGGAGGGGTTGTCGCCAATGCAGAGAGCCTTGCGGTAGGATGTGTCAAGTTTGGGAAAGACTAGGATCCTCTGGTCTTAGACGGTGCAGTTCCCCTACCATGAAGAGTATCTAATAGGGTGCCATGGTTTGCAGAATGATTAGTATTGTGACTATATTGCTACGTATTGCGATCGCCATAGTCTTTGCAATATAATAATGACACAAATTAATGTTTGATGTGCCAAGGCTTAAGGTTTGCATTATTTTGACCAAAGCTCTTGACTTTTGTCTTGACTTGTCCAGAAAGGACAGTATTCTCACAGCGCTCAGTAAAAACCAGTGTGTTTTGTTTGAAAAGCTTTTTTTATATTGCAGACTTTTGTAATGTCCTTATTTCAAAGACCAATAGACCACTCACCAAATTAACAGACAACCAGTCCATCAACTCGTTAGCACATGTCTTCTTCCCTTCATTCGCACTGTGTTTTGTTTGTCCATTTGCTCTTCCAGTTTGTTGCAGGTCCAAGAGAGCTGTCAATAAAGCTACTCATTAGCCAAACCCCCACACAGTTCTTAGATGGGTCTGATTTTAAGCCATATTTTATTATATTTACATCTTAAAACTTAATATTATGGCCATGGCATTTTCCAGGGCTCTAACGATTTAAGCAGTCTTAAATGTTGGGTGAACATTTTAGAATTCAGCTCAAAGTTGCTTTTAAAAATACATTTACTATCAATCAAAATATTTTATAGCCATTGTTCAGAAGGTCAGTAGACCTCGTGTAAAAAAATAGAACAAGAACAAAATCAGATGTCCTCTCAGACAAGCATGTAAAGCCACCAGAAATCAAACATCACTATCTAACATAAAAGTAGATATTTCTTTTCAGTGACTAAATGTTTTTAGGGAGCATCTGGTCATGAAACTAACTAGGACATAACACCAAATGTCTTAGCACTTGGTTACCCAAACTAAATATTGCTGTGGTGAACCTTCCGCATGATTTAGTTACAACTCAGATTTCACACTCCTAATCGAGAGATTGTGCATTAACCCTTTGTTGCATAACCTGGGTTAAATGTAACACAACTGAGACTTTGTTTTCTATATCTTTGAAATAAATTAATTTCATTAGTCAAGTTACTTTTTTATAATATATATATATTTGTATCACTGCCCTTCTTATGCACAACATGTGTCAGAATTAACCCTTTTAATATGAAGTATTTGTAAACATTTGCAGACAGAAACATATTTACAAACTAAGTAAAGAAATAATTATCAAAATAATAAAAACACTTGAACATGAAGTAATTAAACAAACTGATTCCAGTGGATATACCAAACAGATACTTAGCAATACATAAAATAACAAAAGTAATGAATAGGGGTCCAGTTTGACCCATGTGGTGCATTAGAAGAGGTTTGCTTAACTTGTGCATCAAAGGGTTAAAGACATGTCTTGCATTCACAATGCATATCATAATGGCAGTGCTGGTTCAAGATCAGGTTTTTGTCACTGTGTGGTAAGAGGCAGAGCTGCTTGAATAGTGAATCAGCTCCATTCAAGAGTCATATAAGCAGATAATATCATCTTAAATATAGACAATATATCAAGATATAAGGAATATAAGTAATAATAACAGGTTAATTGATCTTACTGCATTAGCAGATCCTTCTATTGTTTATTTCTTGAAATAAACTAAGACACTCTCTTAATATCTTTGCTTAAAATAGACTGTATAATTATATAATAATCTTACAACATAACAACATAATGAGACACATTTAGTCACATTGCCTTAATTTAATTGCCAGAATTGCATTTTTAAAGTGCATTCCATCTGCAGGGTTTTGCTTGTTTTCTGTATTTCTCTGAGAGTTAATGTTAATAAAATGGGCCATCTGTGGCATTCTTCCATTTTATTTCATGGCGTGGCACACCATGTGTAAATATACTCTAAACATTTGCTCTAGGGAAGTCACTGGAAAGTGTAGGACGTAGATACAGGACACCATCTTTAACAGTTATCTGCAGTAGACTAAAAGGTAACCAGATGGTATCTTGTTCCGCATCACATTGTTTTGTAGCAAATAAGAGAACACGGAATGGAGGAATTCCTGAAACCAGACTCTGTCATTCAGGATGTTTAACATCATGGTTGTTGGCACTGTCTTTATTTTCTAAAGGTAGTTGTAATATGAGTGATCTGTCCTACTCTCACAACCAGGCAGAACTGGTTTTGCCTACAAATAGCTTTTGCTGTTCATCATTTAGTATTATACTGACTACAGGGGGTATGGGTCCCCAGAATTGCCAGCGTTTTAATTATTTTCGGTCTAAATATTCTACTCCTAACTGTGATCACATGTTATATTACGTTTAACTTCCACAAACGCAAAAGATTATAGCGTTATTTGTAGCCGTCATACAGACGGCCATGAGTTTCTATGCTGTGAAAATACAGAAATACTATAGTTTAACACATGCTTTTGTACACAGTGCACTTATATGGTAGCTATAACGAATTAAACGTATGCATAAAGTGGATCTATCAAATTAAAAGACAACTGGTAACTCTGATTATGATGAGTTTGTGAAAAGGCATTTCATGCATGAGATGCTAAATTGGCTGCTAACTCTCTGGTACGTCTAATTGAAGGAATTTTAAGTCTAGTTTGTTTGCCCCTAAGCTGAGGTGTTTCCTCTGAGCATTCCCACAGCTCTAGTCAATGGATGGATCCGCCAGTGGAAAATAGGCCAGGCTGACTCCGAACGTCATAAGGGCTTATGAAGTGGGTGGAGAGTTTGAACTCTTATTTATTTGGGCAGGGGGCTGGCATGTTTTTGCCCAGTTCAGAGTCTTCTCTCTGGTTGAATCTATCCCTGAATCTAATTAAGAAATGTTCTGGGCACGGCTAAAATAAGCCACCCAAAGACGGAGCTCAGAAAAACCTCCACTGTTACATTCCTTTCCATTTCAGCCACTCAGATGCTTGACGTCATGGGTCTTGTTGAGCTCAGATGATAGCGTTTTTTCCATTAGGCGATGAATCTAGGCAATACTTGGAAACGGACTGTGTTTTTCTGTTTGGGCTGTATGATAGCTTTATTGGTTTGTTATTTATGTCTCTTTGTGTTATGCTTTTCCTGACGTCACCCTGCCGCTTCTTTTCGTATTGCAGTGTCCGAATCTTAGTTTGTAATGTATTTTTTGTCCTTTATTCCCAAATTGTACTAATAATTATTGAAGAGGAAACACAAACTAAAGGTGCCATCAAGAAACGCTAGATGATAACATCTTCTTTTTTAGTTTGTTTGGAGTTTTGCAAGATGGGTGCAGCAAAAAAGTGCTGGAAGTGATTTTGACATATCTGGCACGTGTGAGAAGCGTGAGAAAATACTTATCTGGCCGAAAATATCTCAATTCAGTCTCGCGGTGACATTTAACCCTTTCACAACCAGATGTTTGTGTGACCCTGAATAGCTGAATAGAAGTCTACTACAGCTTGATCAAGTTGGAAGGCTTGTTTTAGCACTGCAGCATTTTCTAATGATATGATCTTGAGTTGTTTTGAGCAAGAACATAGTTCAGCTAAGTATTATCTGATACTACAGGGTTTAAGCAGTTCATCTCCACCCTAATCACATTGGTAACAACAAACCGCCAGCAACCACGCAGCTGATTGAATTGCCCAAATAAGTGGCGCGATGTTGCGTCTAAAACTGCCCATGTTGGGTAATCAGCTCTCACTGCCTGCCTTGTGTTTTGTCTGCTGTTTCATGCAGCCCTGGCACTTTTCCGGAAAAGTCCTCCACCTCTTTCTTGTTTACCAACAAACATGCCTCAGAAAATTCCCCCCTTTAGCAGCATACCAGACTAGATGTGCCATCGTTTGGTGGGGGGGTGTATGTTGCTCCATTCTGATAGACAGATTCTTTGAAGTGCTTGACATTTCACTTTCTTGGTAAAACAACTTTTTTCCCATCCATTTGTCCTGCCCTTTGACCAGCGAGGCGCTAACAGGATCAGCACTAATGCAAGTCACAAGTGGGCCGAGTCAGGAGGAGAGGCGTAATGTCCACTGAGACAGGCAGCGGGTAGGGTGGTCAGACAGGCGGAGAGTGTGGGAACTCAGTTATGTGAATATATGGGGAAGATGAGCGCAGCTTAAAATGTCCGATAATAATGTATTATCCAATTAATGGCAGTTTTTTGGGAACTCAGTTATGTAAACATGTCAAGAACAGCTTAAAGGGGAATTCCACAAGAGCTCGATATGACATTGTCCATTGTACAGAAATCTACCAACTCTTTCTTTACAGTGGTGATGATGGGAACCAGGGGTCGCAATGTCTGCAACACATATATAGTCGTTTTATTTACCATCCAAAATGACCAGCAAACCCACGTGTGTGTCTTCTGAGTTTTACATGTAATGTTGGTCATGGCAAGAAATGTCCTGCATGTACCTTTTCTCTTAAAAAATTTAAGAAATACAATTTCCAGAAGCTTAAGACGATATGTAGCGCATATCATTGTAGAACTTTCTGTGAGAGAGGCATCGCTTCAGATGCCTTATTAATTCTGACTTCAATTCTGAAGTTGCAATGACATTTCTAGAAAGGAGAATTTTACATCAGTGCATTCTGAATGTTGAATATTTGTTAATAACCATTTAGTTCTGCAGAAATTTTAAATTGAATAAGTTTCCTTTAAAATCAACCCAAGTTGGAGTTGAGCTACAGTCAGAAAAGCCCAACTAAATCAATTAGAATCAATTAGAATTCTGAATATAATATAATATAATATAATATAATATAATATAATATAATATAATATAATATAATATAATATAATATAGCACTGTCGCCTCAAAGCAAGACGATCCAGGTTCGATTCCCGGTCCAGGCTGTCCTGTGTAGAGTGTCCATGTTCTCCCCGTGCTTAAGTGGGTTCTCCGGTGTACCCCGGTTTCCTCCCGCAGTCCAAACACATGCATGTTAGGTCGATTGGTCACTGCATGAGTGAATGTTGGTTGGTCATGCAAGTGTACCCCTCCTCCACCTTCACCCAATGATGCTGGGGTTGGCTCTAGCCCCCCCATGATCCTTAAGCGGTAGATAGTATAATAGAATATCCATCTCTTTATCCATCGGCACTGCTAAAACTAAAAACTATGTGACATAAATACTGTTACAAATAAAGAGCAAGGAGCTGAATAAAGAGTGGACCCACACATTAGCTCATGAAGTTATATGGGTTAAAATATCTTACACATTGTTACACTTATACTGGTTAGGCTTCTGAATGTGTGGATACAAGTGGATCATTGAGTGGTTTCTGTAAGCAGTGTGAGCGTAGTCGATCTGAAGATTTCACTGTATGGTTTCCTGGTGGCTCTGAGGTGATGAAGTGTGTTCTAAGCAGAAATCTTGCTGAGTGCTCCTGAGTAAGCATGTCACACCCCTGCACTCGGACAACGGCAGAAAACTGGAACTCACAGCTGCCATAAACACACACATACACATGTTCGCACAGCATGCTAATAAACACATAGTACGTGATCACATACATGCAACAACTGGAATGATACACTATATGGATTATTCTACTGAACTGGTGCAGCCAGTGTTAAAACCCTTATAATGAATTAAAACTGAAATCTGTTTGCTTTGAGACCACATACCTTAAATACCTTAAAAAAACATAAATGGCTGAACATCCAGTTTTGCCACTACCAAAACAATCATATTGTTACCAACACTTTACCAAATGTTTCAGTACTGACTATCTCAGTAGTGACAGTCTCAGTGTTGACAAGTTTAGCTCATTTTAAACAGAACTATCCAGTCCTTGACTAGTAGATGCAGCTTTGAGAACTTCTACATTGAGAATATTATGAAATCACTAAACTACAGACAGTATATACTTCAATAGTGATCCTGCTTAGGGTTATACGCTGATTGGCTTTGGGACTTTGGTACAGCTTTACTTCACAAAACAATAGGATTACATGGTTTACCATGTGGCCATGAGGGACAGGGATACAGTCTCACTTTCTGCTCTAAAATGCAGGGGTCTGGCTAAAACCAGAGAATGTCGGTTATATTAAACCTAAATATTTTCTCTTTACTGTAATATAAGACACAAAGAAATGTAAGTATTATTTTGTAATAGTGAAATGTAAGATATGGAGTCAAGAGTCACCAAGACAAAGACTAGAAATGGTCCTCATGTGGAAATTTAATGTCATAGTTTTCAGTTTTGCTGTCTCATACACTGTTGCATTACTCTCTTCCAGTCTTCACATTCTCTCTCTCTCTTTTACTCTCTTTCACTTTCTCTCTCGCACATACAGCCAATCTTCTTTAACTATTGCATACAGTGAGTGTAAATATGGTTTTATAGACCATGTCTGGCAGGAGTGCTTGCTGTTATTACATTGTCTCTGACATATGGGGAACGATAGCCTCTTTAATAATGCAGATGATGCGCGAGATCTCCGTACTTTAAAATGAAACGTTTACCACTTAATTCAGCTGAGACATTTTTATTGCAAACTCCATTCTAGGATAACTTAGATTCAACAGCTCAGTTGGTGGGAAGAACCTTATTGCTTATAGCTTTCAAACTCCTCAACATTTTCTGATGTAACTGAAATGCATAACGCACAAACACAAAAATACAGCTATTTCAATGTAGTATACAAAAGTAGTTAAAACAATGACTGATGCGGTGAAAGTTATATATATATATATATTGCATGTTTATTGTGATCTTATATACATTTTGGGTGGTTTCCAACTCGTTTGTAGCTCTCCTGCTGGCAAGAAAGTCTGCAGTTTGGTTTGATGATTCATTTCAGTATTAAAAAATTTACATAGACACTGATTTTCATTATAATGAAGCCAGTTGCTTCATCATTTTGAGAGCATGTTGCCATAATGACTACAAGTGCTACTGAATCTTTTCAAGCAGTAATAACCACATTGGCTGCCATGCTGCAAAATTTGCTCCTCATCTGCAGATTATAAACACTTTCATTTATTGGTATGTGTTATATTAACTCCCTGATGTCGCTGTAGGTTTTTCTTTGACTTTAAACAAATTACCATTTATTTAGAAATATATGCTAGTTGAGGGCATCCTAGTGGCAAGACCCCTGGCAATGTGCCAGTTGTTGTGGTTGTTAATCCTGGCAATTCATCCCTGTACCTATAAGTCCAGTACCTGTAAGAAGAACACCCTGGTGGCTGTATTTAAATTGGCTGCCAGTCTGTAACAAAGCCATTACTGGCTAGCAAACCACTCATAACCTTACCAGGAAGTTTTTCAGTTTTGAGAGAAAGTGCTTTAGGCCTTGAAAATATGTGTTTCCTCTTTTGGCCAACCTGAATCTGCCATGGATATACTTGAGGAACAAGAGCCAGTCGTTCAACAGTTATTTTTGTCCACATTGCTGACAAAATCTCGAACAGTCAGAGTGCAATCTTGCTGAACCTGTTTCTTCACGCATAGACACGAGACATGCTGTCTGTTGGATCTGTTTCTAAGTGTTTTGCTGTGCAAGCTGTTCCACAATAAAGATTCAGCAACTGCTTAGCAACACCCCATTCACAAGTACTGTTATCAATGGATTTGGTTTCGAGAAGAATAGCACTGCGAAACTGTGTGTAATCTTTAAATGAAGGTTTATTTGTTGGTCGTGCTGGTTTATCCTAGTAATAATCCCTTGCGGGAGGTTAGTGCCTACCGCAGACAGGATGCAAAACAATGTCAGGATAATTGTCTGTATTCAAAGGGAGTTCATTCGATATGTCCGGAATGTCATGCAAAGCAGGCATTGATCTTCCTCACCAGGATCCTGTGTTTGGTTTCTGCTAGTTCCTTGGTAATGTACATTCTGAATACGTGGTCAAACAACCTCCTGTGGGTGGAAATTATTTCCACACGCATTGACTGGCAAATGAAACTGAAGATAGCATACTGTGTTAGTTATCACATTAAGAAGCGTCTCCTCCTCCACACTGAGTGGTTTTCACGTACACAGTGGCCGTCATACTGAGAGCCACACTTGTCGAAATTTAGGAAGTGGCCTTTGAAATACTACAGGGTTTTTGTTTTGGTCCAATTGGCGTATTTGGATTACACAAAAGCTGTAGGACAGAGGCAGAGTATAATTACAACCTTGTCTTACCTTCAAACATCAGTCTATACCATAGGCAAGGTCTGAGGTTACCTTGTAGCTACACATTGTGGCTATTTTATCAGAAACATCTACCATATAGGAAAACCTAGTAAGCTTGCAATTACTTTTTCTAACCTGTTTATTAGCTACACTCTACCCTGTGCATCAGTATAAGGGACAACCATAGGACAACTGATATGGTGGTATCAGATACAGTAATACTAGCAATGATAGCAATAAAAGCAATGTAGAATGCACCTGGTCCAGATGTATATGTTTAATATAGCAATGTATAGACATAATATACAATATTAATTTAAATACAGTTCGTCTTTCTAAAGGTTCTCAGAACGACTATCTTGTGTATTGGATGCAGTGCAGCCTGTGACTCATGTTGATATCCTTGTCATGGTGCTAACTAAATGTATTTAATTGATGGTGGCTATTGCATAGTAACATCTTCCATGTGACTCATTTGTGATGGCTTGCCACATAGATTACCCTGAACAAGACCGTGTCATGTCTCTACTGTGATGTGGCATTGAAAGACTAGGAACCCTATGACTAGTGCAAGGATCCCCAAAACATTATAGGGTCAGTTTCCTTGACATGAATTAAGCCAAGTCTTGGACTCATTGGAAAATGATTTCATTCATTGGAAATCTTATATTTAATATAGGCCTGGGAACCAGGTAGATAGTAGTTGGTCTGCATTTTATTTTGGTTTAATTTTGTATGTTTATGTGTTCAAATGCAAGTCAATAAGTACATACTAAGCATGACTTTTTTCAGTGTCAGTTCTTCTGAACTTGACTTCCTTGACCTATTTCTCAGTCTACTCAGTAGAATGTAACAGACTGAGCCTTCAAGAGACTTTGGACATGTATGTGACTTTGAGAGATAGAAAGAGTGCTTGAGTTATTAAGTAGGTCAAAGTATTCTTTCCTGTAATACATAACTCGGCCTACATTAATTCATACATCACATCAACAGATTTACAAAACCTTTTCTATTTTCATTTTTCCTCATTATTGGGCCTTTACATTATTTAAACATTTAATTTTGAATTAACCAATAGAAGTTGTCCAAATGACCTTATAAATTTTTACTTAAGCAAGTAAGGTAAAGTATTTGTACTTTGTTACTTGACACCTCTGGTAACTACTGAATGATTCTGTACAAAAACAGCAGCATGAGATGTAAAATTGTTACTTGAATTGATTTGATCTGCTATAAATAGCATTAAATTTGTGGGGTAAGGCATAACTTTGCTATGTTAGGTTTTTTTTTCATTTCCCTATAAGGTTATCATTCACAAGCTTTTGTTAAGACAGTGACGATACGCTTTAGCTTATCTGAGAACTGACCTTCAAGTAAGAGCATCCTCAGTAACAGTCTAAAGCTTGACAACAGGATATTCTGAAGAAAATTTGCCTACTCATAATGCATTGCACACACACACACACACACACACACACACACACACACACACACACACACACACACACTGCACACACATAAACACTGCACACACAGTGACTTATGCACTTGTTTCACCCCAGATTCGCAGCAGGGAAATATCTTGCTTTTCCTGCTTGGCCTGCTTCAGTTTTTCTCTTCCCCCACTTTGTGCTGATCTCACTGCTGAGAAATACAGAACATACACACTCAGCACATTGTTTCAGCCATGACGGAGAGCCCCCCGTGGGCACAAATGCTTCCCCCTCATGCCTCTGCTGGAATACTGAGCGGCTGCAGTGCAGCATTTGTGAAGTTAATGAGTGTGTGTGTTAAGATTGGCGATACAATAAAAATTTCTATACTTCAAGACATTTCCTGATCCAGTCCATTTTTTATGACATTTGGTTATTCGTTTGGTCAGCAGCACCCCCTTGTGGAAAACTTTAGCCTGCTTAACATGAGCGAGTATGTGACCGCCTGACTAAGCCAGTTAAATAAGTAATCAATGTATATATTGGTTTCAATGCCAGGTCTTTATATGTTTCCTTTTTTTATTTTATTATATATTTATATCCTCTTTTTATATTGTTAGTCTACTTATTTTTATATTTTCTATTATTTTTTATTTATTGAGTTTTTATGGATATTTCTATCCTCTTCCTTTGCTTTGCTGCCGTAACAGAAAAAAGACTAAGCCAACTAAGAAAGGATTATCTTATCCTATATTTATAAGCAGTGTGTATTTGTTTTTGAGCATCCTTAACAGACACAATGTTTGTTTTTCTCACCCCTAGAATTTTTTTATTTGAAGACATTTTAAGACATTAATTTAGCTTTCCCCCCGAGGACCCCCTGTATTTGGCGTCTTGTTTATAAGATATGCAGTCGACAGTTGATCACAGTAGGGATAACTCAGCGTTGCATTACCTAATGTGTCTTAAAGAGATGTTATGTGAGCATTACTGTTAACATGCGTGTGTTTGGGCTGTGTCCAGGTGCTGGAGAGCTTTAAGATTATGGACTACAGTCTGCTTCTTGGTGTTCATGTTCTGGATCAGAACCACAGAGACGGAGACATGGGCGGGGGAGACGGAAAGCGTCCCGTAGGCCAAAGAGTCCTCTACTCCACCGCTATGGAGTCCATCCAGGGGGACGGCAAGGCAGCTGAGGCCATAACCACTGATGATACGTGAGTGTGTTTAAGAAATACCAAATTTACAGTTTTTCACTTTTCCAAAGGTTTTGTGTCAGACGTTTGCTTCCCTAGCAAACAAAGCTAACAGAGTTGACAAGTATTGGAAGACAAGTATTGAATTACCACACACTGGCCTCAAATCATCTTGAGATGTTAAGTATTCTGAGGTTGCTTGTTTGCTATCGGACTTTGTCTTTCATGTAGTGATTCTAAAAGTGGTAGCAACAATCTTGAAACCCGGACGTCCACTTTTGTCCACTTCTTTCAATAACAGTAAGACATTCAATGTTTGAAATCACACCAGCAAATCTTCTTGAGATGGTGATGAGTTTGACCTGGTAGCTAAGCATCCATTACTTATTTTTGAGCCACTTTAGCCTTTGAAGCAGACTTCAGACACTGATAATTTGGAGTTTTAAAGGTTTTTTTAAACTGGAAGACTTAACAGATGTACTGCTGTGTTGACTGTTTTCACAGAATGGGAGGTATTCCAGCTAGAACCAACAGGGGAGAGAAGCTGCTGATTTTTCTGGGTATAATCGACATCCTGCAGTCATACAGGTAGATACATCGCACCTTCTACTGTTCTAAAGTACTGCCTGCCTTTATTACCTAGTCACAACCAGCATTACTAAAACAAAGCCCTGTAAATATACCTGCCATATGCTTCATTTATTGTGAAGTGTCATAACAGGGAACTGGCACACTGTGCTACTGACCTAGTATTTACCTACTTGGCGCTTGCAGCTTCAGAGGAAATGACTGTATGCGGCAGATGTAAGTGCTTTCAGTTCCAGCTAAGCCCTCTATGCTGTTTTTTTTCCCCCACTAAGGTTTATCAAGAAGCTGGAACACTCATGGAAGGCCCTGGTCTACGATGGCGTAAGTTGATAGGGTGCAGATTAGCCTGTGTCTTTATGAAGAGGCTTCCTTGTTCTTGCTGCATTATGAAAGATGCTGTGTTGATTAAATCCTCTCTCTCTCTCTCTCTTTCTCTCTCTCTCTCTCTCTTTCCCTCTCCCTTTAATATCCGTAGGATACAGTGTCTGTGCACCGGCCGGGCTTCTATGCAAACAGATTTCTCAAGTTCATGAGCACCAGAGTGTTCCGGAAGATTCAAAGTGAGTTTCCAGGTTACAGCAGTGCCACATCACAGCTTTGAGTCTTTGTTTTTGGAGCCGGACCATCCAATGTTGAAACAGCATAATTCAGTGTGTTTATGATTTTGCGTGCATTGCATTGAGACAGTTTAGCCTTATTTACGTTTGTCAGTTATTGTATTGATTTAATACCAGATATAGAGGACAGAAACTCTCTTATATAGAGTTCATTCATTTTCTAAGCCGCTTCTGAGTCTTGTTGTTAGGGGTCGTGTTGGATTGCTTGTGCTGGAGTCTATTTCTGGAGTTCAATAGACTGAAGGCAGGAAACACCCAGACAGGCCTTAGGCTATCACAGGGCAGATATGCAGACATACATGCTCACACACTCACATGCAGGGGCTTTGCCCACTAACCTGATTGCATGTCTTTGGGCACAGGGAGAACATAAAACAGAATCAAACCCAGGTCCATCGTGCTTTGAGGTCCATCGTGCTGCCCCTCTTTGTAGATTTGCGTCACGTTTTCAGTGGGCACAGTCGGACAGCAAAATGATAAATGTCCCATACAGTACATAACATACAACTGGTACAGACTAGGACTGTTCCTACCTCTTAAGGGAAGTCATAGCATCCCCTGTTCCAGGGCCAGGTGTAAGATTTGGAAAACTAGCTTATAGGAGCAGTGTGTAACCTCTAGTAGCAGGATTACGTACACTACCGCTCAAAAGTTTGGGATCACAGTGAAATGTTCTTGTTTTCAATGGAGTATCTTCTTCCTTAACACAACAATGGACTGACGGGTCTCTAAAGAAAGTTGTTTCTTTCTGGTCATTTTGAGTCGGTCAGCAAGCCATCAACTGCTGATGCTTCAGATACTAAACTAACCTAGAATGTTGTTCTCCCTTTTATACTCACTTATTAGTAGAATGTTTTTCAGCTGTGCATCACAATTGAGCAAGAGTGTCCTAACAACCAGTTAGACCAATAACATCCTTAACTTGGATTGGCGGCCGTACCAGGAGATTTAGACAGAGGACTGAGAATTACTGATTATAGGACTATATGCAAAATAAACCTCTATACAAAAATAGGCTTTAATACAAACATTTTTATTCTTTAAAAATCATCTGATACACTTAAGTTAATTGTGAAATGGACAATATTGTTTATGAATTGCATGAAAATTGCATGAAATGAAATTCTAAAGTGATCCTAAACTTTTGAGCGGTAGTGGATATTAAATAATATTACTTCCCTCCAAGAAGCTGATTTATACTATCAAACCATCCTATTTTTTTTCTTTCATTGCTTTTATTGCTAGTCCTAAAGCTGAGAGCAGTTTTGGAAAGGAGATTTAAATCATCCTACCTGGAGTTTTATGCACAAAGCTACCGATAAATACTTTAAAGTGAGACACGTTAACAGGGATTTTCCTTCCCTTCATGTCTTGCGCCACCAAATTCAAGCTGCTGCTTCAACATAAAAACATGAAAGGCACTGGGGATTTGTCCAGTCTGGGCTACTGTGGCAGCACTGCAGCTCTACATGTTCGCCTTTACTGGAAGACGACCCGCTCCTTTGTAGATGTGAAGGACTCAGTCTAGGCTAACGACTCGCAGTTAAAGATAATTATACCCTAATCAAACATAGTTTTGTATATTATAGTCTATGTCTGCTAATAGATTCCCCCTAAATCTGCTCCTTTAAATCATTCTTGAAACATAGGTTTTAGAAATTTAGAGTTTAGACAGGGGTCAGTGTCCCCATTTTTAGTTTAGCCAGAAAAGGATATTGGTAAAGGGAAGTTGCACAAACAGACTTTACTTCAGCACCATTGCAACACTGTTTTCACTCACCTTACACCGTATACTGCAGCACATTGTATCTATCAGAGACCTTAGTAAAGGAAAAAAGAAGCGATTTTATGAAGCGATTGCGATGTGTACATCATTTCCAAAAGAACACAACATATATATATATATATTTATACACTACCGCTCAAAAGTTTGGGATCACAATGAAATGTTCTTGTTTTCAATGGAGTATCTTCTTCCTTAACACAACAATGGACTGACGGGTCTCTAAAGAAAGTTGTTTCTTTCTGGTCATTTTGAGTCGATCAGCAAGCCATCAACTGCTGATCTTCAGATACTAAACTAACCTAGAATGTTGTTCCCTTTTATACTCACTTATTAGTAGAATGTTTTTCAGCTGTGCATCACAATTGAGCAAGAGTGTCCTAACAACCAATTAGCCCAATAAACATCCTTAACTTGGATTGGCGGCCGTACCAGGAGATTCAGACAGAGGACTGAGAATTACTAATAATAGGACTATATGCAAAATAAGCCTCTATACAAAAATAGGCTTTAATACAAACATTTTTATTCTTTAAAAATCATCTGATACACTTACATTAATTGTGAAATGGACAATATTGTTTGTGAATTGCATGAAAATCGCATGAAATGAAATTCTAAAGTGATCCTAAACTTTTAAGCGGTAGTGTATATATAAATATATATTATACACAGTTGTCTGAAGTTCATAGACACCTGCTCCAGTGTAAGTTTGGCCCGCTTTGCTGTGGTAACACCCTCCACTCTCCTGGCAAGGCTTTCCATTGGATATTGGCACATTACTGTAAGAATTTGTCTGCATTCGGCCACCAGAGCCAGGTATTGATAATGGATGATGAGTCCTGGATCATATTTCTGGATCACTCCAACTCACCCCAAAGGTATTGGATGAAGCTCCAGGAACAAGTTCCACAACTTCTCAGCCCAGTGCTGGGGGATTATTGCCCCTCTATCTGCTGCTTGGCTTTGGACATGGCATCCCCCAGAGGGTCCCAGTCTACTGGCAGTGCCTTTGTATGGAGATTATACAGGCTGTGTGCAATTGAACACCTGTGTCAATGGATGCACCTGAAGGAAGCCAAATGTGATAATTAGACAGGGTTTCTGGATACATATCCACACATGATGTGCTGTATTGATGTTCATGTGGAAATGATGCACACCTTTAAAGTCTGTCCCAGTAGATTTGAATCCAGTTAGGGTAGAATCTCGCTTCATTTATATGCAGTGTTGTGATACGCAGCTTGGGGGATAGGATTTGATTTCATCATCTATTTGTGAAGCACAAGGTAGTGGAGGAGAGTTACATCATAAATGTTGCCTCTAATTTGGGACAGAAGCTTTGGGAATGTTAATAACGATGCTGATTCTCCACTGATAGAAGAAACATCTCTCTTTCTCTCTCTCTTTTTCATTGCAGCAAACCGTTACTCTCCATCTAAGAGGACACGTAACTCCATAGTTCCTCTCAAATCCTCCTCTCAGGAGCTGCTGTCCTCCCAAAGAGAGGACAAAGGGGACGAAAGGCCTGACCGGCTGAGCGGTGCTCGCAGTCTAGCCAGCCTAGATGGACAAGGTTGGGAAATCATGCATTAAGATTACTTATTACTTGCAAGACAGTAGCAAAAGATTAACTACTGAATCAGAAATCAGTTGAAATATTTGTTAATCCACAAATGATGCCCCTTAAACTCCAGGCTTGTTATTCAGTTATTAATCTTTAGACGTATTATTTATTATTCAGTAACTATAAAATTAATATATACGGTATGTCATTTACAAGAGAGAAAAAATTAAGTCTGGGTTCATGTATGGGCCATTAAAGTTTAAAAACCCCCAAGCTAACAGGGGGGAGTAACAATTTTTTCATTCACACCGCCTCTAGCTCTGCTCTGAGAGCAGACACTAATGACTAGCGTTTTATGCAACGCTAACTCGAGCTCTGAGAAATAATATGGGCTGAGCCGCAGTACAGAGGTCAAGTTAAGGGCTGTGGAGTTTGTTTCAGTTCTGTCTTCTCCTTTCTGGACTCTTTATGTTCCTGTTGCCGCATATTCAGTGTGATCAGGACCTTTTAAAGGCTAGCAAAGACAGATCACCCCTCTCAGCATCTTCAGCTGCGTCCAAGTGTCTCAGGAACGGCAACATTATTTGCAGGTCTTATCTGTTTATGTATATACAGGCTATGGGTACGGTACTACAGTCTAAGGGCTATCATGTCTTATCATATCATGTCCATGCTGTAACCAGTAATCCATAGAAGCCCACACCCTACACACATTCTTTGGAGTGATGCTACACTGACATGACACAACAGAGCACATGGTTCCTAAGGTCCAATTGTGTGGCTAGTAACACCTCCTATGAATCACGTATTTACAGTGCTATGTTAATGCATCTGTAAGACATATTATAGCATAATACTTTACAATCTCTGGCTTATGTCTATATAATTGATAATAAGTAGCTATAATTAAATGCATGGCACTTTATAAAGCAAGAGAGTGTCTTTATTATGTTTTATAAAGCTTTACAATATCCACTCATTAGAACACTGTAAACATGAATATGGTGATATATTGCAACAGCTTATATCTGGTATGTTTCCTGTGCAAAAACTTTAATAATGACTAAAATAAAGACATACTTTTTCATAAGCATAAGCGATAATAATAATAATAATAATAATAATAATAATAATAATAATAATAATAATAATAATAATAATAATACTAATAAGTAAATATGACAGAGTATTTTCAACTAACATGTAACTAAATGTATATTATAATACATTATGGAGCCAGACTTTTATTTAGAAAGCGTTATATAGTGCATATTATTATTACTACTCAACTAACATGTAACTATATGTATATTATAATGCATTATGGAGCCAGACTTTTATTTAGAAAGCGTTATATAGTTCATATTATTATTACTACTCAACTAACATGTAACTAAATGTATATTATAATACATTATGGAGCCAGACTTTTATTTAGAAAGCGTTATATAGTTCATATTATTATTACTACTCAACTAACATGTAACTAAATGTATATTATAATGCATTATGGAGCCAGACTTTTATTTAGAAAGCGTTATATAGTTCATATTATTATTACTACTCAACTAACATGTAACTATATGTATATTATAATACATTATGGAGCCAGACTTTTATTTAGAAAGCGTTATATAGTTCATATTATTATTACTACTCAACTAACATGTAACTAAATGTATATTATAATACATTATGGAGCCAGACTTTTATTTAGAAAGCGTTATATAGTTCATATTATTATTACTACTCAACTAACATGTAACTAAATGTATATTATAATGCATTATGGAGCCAGACTTTTATTTAGAAAGCGTTATATAGTGCATATTATTATTACCACTCAACTAACATGTAACTATATGTATATTATAATACATTATGGAGCCAGACTTTTATTTAGAAAGCGTTATATAGTTCATATTATTATTACTACTCAACTAACATGTAACTAAATGTATATTATAATACATTATGGAGCCAGACTTTTATTTAGAAAGCGTTATATAGTTCATATTATTATTACTACTTAAGAGCAGTCATATACAGTTATGCATGTTATTATATTTGTGATGTAGATGCAGTATAATACCTTATAAATGCATTCATTAAGCATTATAAATATTGGATTCATATAAAGTGTTACTGTGTGCCTTAACTTTTGAGTAACACTGTGGGAATGTGCATATTTGGGCAGAGCTTTAAAACTTACAATAAAACCACGTAAAATGAAGTAAACAAAGCATTGCAACACAGTATAATACGATTATATTCCCTGACTAAATGTACTGAGGGCCTCCTCCTCAGAAGACATATGCGTACCACACAAGTGATAGCATTTGCACCCTAGAAACCACAGATACATCCCTTTTTTACTGAGAGTGAACTGAAGAACCACTTTGGTTTCCCTAAACAGCCTTTCAGCTAAGTTGTTTCGAATTAGTTTCTATTGAAGCGTTCTTTCTAGGGAACCAAAGTGGTTCTTCTCTAGCATTGCTCCAAATAGCCCTTAAAAAAATTTGACCATTTAAGTACATAACATAGCATAACTATGAATTATTTAGTATATATTATAAAACTAATAAAGTAATATGTACTTACAGGTCTAGTGGCTTTACAAATTTGACAATTTAAGTACATAAGATAGCATAACTATGAATTATTTAGTATATATTATAAAAACTAATAAAGTAATATGTACTTACAGGTCTTGTGGCTTTACAAATTTGACCATTTGAGTACATAAGATAGCATAGCTATTAATTATTTAGTATAAATTATAAAAACTAATAAACTAATATGTACTTACAGGTCTAGTGGCTTTAAGAGCGAGGCAAGAAAATAGCTAATATCCCTTATTAACATGCTCTTCTTTACTAATAACATGATTTGTCAACAATTATTTTGTGTATTTATGTGATATAGAAAAATGTCTTGATCGAATAAAGCCAATTATTAAAAGAAATGCAAGGCGAGATTTCTTTTGCTACAATAAAGTCTATTTATTCCAATCTAGAGATCCACTGATACTTTTTCCTCTTGTTTTTGAACCCCATGCTTACATTGTACTTCTCTTTTTGTCTTCTGCGCAGTGTTTGGCTCTTATCTGCGTCCGGACCTGGTTGTCGTTACGCCCTCTTTAGGCGAGGCTTCCTCTGTAGGCACTTCTGTCTTCTCTTCCTCTATGTTCGTCAGTGACAGATACCTGGAGGCCAGATCAAACGACAGGTAACACCTTTCACGCACACGTCACCTAAACCTGGCACGCCAAAAAAGCACGCTGATGCTGCAGGATCATTCAAATACCTCAACCACCTACATGCACACACCTGTGAAATTCCCATCCGGGTCCACCCCCCCCCGCCACGTCACTCATCAGCAGAAGGGCAGGGCTGTTTCAGAGCTATATTTAACATGTCGTTATGGAGATAGTAACCCGTATCTGTGGGCTAATCCCCTTGCACACACTTCATATGGTCAGCGAACCGTTGCGGCACGTTCAACATGCCGCGCTGTGCCATTATAGGGGTTAGCTAGGCTTTTCACCTTTGCCATACACCTGTTTACCAGAGAATTTGCTATCAAAGGGGCTGCTGAATATTTCATGGGACACCAGAGGAAGTTGACAATACGGCTATTGTCGTGGTGAAACAGGTCGTTACAAAAGATGTCATTTGGCGCTAAGGCAACTTCGACCGCACTTCTCTGGAAGCCGTGGCATTTGGGTTGCTGGCCTTTGTCACGTATCACCTCGTCAAGTAGCACAATGCACTCAGCCCGCCCATCGCATAATAACGCGGTGTCAGGCTGCATGCCTGAGCCTTTCAGGGGCAAGGTGAACACAAGGGGAAATAGAATGTGTTTTTTTTCTCTTTTATCAAACGACAGACGTCCTTCTGTAACTCGGAAAAGTAAACACACATCAAGGGCCCTAGTCCTGATCCGGTTCAAAGCAGTTTTTAGAACCTTTTGTTAATGTAAGCACTGTGATGGGGTCTGCTGGAAGGTATAATAACACATAAATAAATATACAATATACAGTCATTAGATACAGGTTGTTTGTTTGGGTTTTTTTGTTGGGGGGTGGATTTCTGAGATTAGATATTAGATAATCCACTTACATAGCACACGGGAAAGTCAGAAGAAAATCAGGAGCCTTCAAAACTGAAACCATTTAAATATATGAAGAAAATGAGATTCCTAACAACTACCTGCAAGACAAGTGTCAACAACCAACGAGTCAATGACCGAATCTGTTTGCCGTTTATAAGATATGTTTTTATATGTATATGATTTATAAGAAAATCAAGCTCCACTCTTGCTTCACACATGCCTCTATCCTTCCTTTCACTGAGAGATGACAAGGGTATGGGCCTAAAGGATGTGTAACTGTCAGGCAGACCTCAACATGAGTAAAATCTGCTTATAAAACAAGGAAAAATTTATTATTAAATATATTTTCTTTACATTTTTCCAAGGTTGTAAAAAAAACAACTATGAATTAAAATCACTGAAGAGTGACCTCTGACTGTTTCTCACTGCTATATACAGTATGTGTGTTACGCTGTTCTGCGCTGACTGAGTGCTTCGTTAGAAACACCCCCCCATTTTTACACTCATTGTCTATTTTATCAGCTCCACTTACCGTATAGGAGCACTTACTAGTTCTACAATTACAGACTGTAGTCCATCTGTTTCTCTGCATACTTTATTAGTCCCCTTTCACCCTGTTTTCAATGGTGAAGACTCCCACAGGACCACCAGAGACCAGGTATTATGTGAGTGGTTGTGATGTGTTAGTGTGTGTTGTGCTGGTGTAAGTGGCTCAGTGTTTAAAACTCCAGCTGCACTGCTGTGTCTGATCCCCTCCTACCAGAGCAACACATTGTAACACACATCAGCACCACTGCAGTGCTGAGAATGATGCACCTCCCAAATAATACCTGCTCTGTGGTGGTCCACTGACCATTGAAGTATAGAGATCAGTATCAATCTAAATATCAATTTTTATTTGAATATGCTTGATTTTCAACTGTGGAATTTCGTCTCAGTGTCAGTGTTTGTTGTAGTCGTTGTTGTTGTAAAGCTAAAAAAATCTTTGATTTAAAAAATAAGTAATGGCTGTATTTCTCTGTTGCAGATGTGATATTGGCTCCAGTTCCATATATATATATGGAAACATGTGTCAATAATATACACATCTAAATTTTGAGCAAATCTAGTACAAATCTAGGCAGATATATAATTCCATGTATCCTGTATGAACATTGTAAATTGCAGTATAAGGTCCGTGTGTGATCCTGAGTTACATTACATAACTTAGTGCTGATTTGTGATTGCCCTCTGGGCAGTAGAGTTTGATTGGGCCCAGACTGGACTCATGTTAATGAATAGCCCTGATGACTGAAATGTGTTACTCTAAGAATGTGAGTTCAAGAAGTGGCCAGGTTGCTGGTTGCTATGGTAGCGATAGCTCAAGACATTATTGCAGGTAATCAAAGGATAATGACATTCTTCTGCCAAGGCAAATGGCCACTAACCGAGTGACACTTATTACTGAGAGGATCGTAAATACTGCGATTGGTGGGGTAAACCAGCAGCACTCAGATAACATATACTTCACCTTTGCAGGAAAGAAACCTGTAATCATGGTTTACATGTTTCTTATCAGTCTATCCAATCTTTTATTTGAATATGCTACTTGATTTTCGAATGTGGAATTTCTTCTGTCAGTGTTTGTTGTAGTCGTCGTTCTTGTAAAGCCAAAAAAATCTTTGATTTAAAAAATAAGTAATCTGTAAATCTGTATTTCTCTGTCGCAGATGTGATATCGGCTCCAGTTCCACATTTACACTGGAGGACAGTGCCATCTGTCTGACGTCTGAGCAAAGCACCATGGACATGGACCGAGACGATGGCTCCGTACTGGACGTCTACTTAGTAAGTCGCTTGTCATGTTTATAACTGTCGATGTTTTATTCAGTAATTACTTTTATAGTTTGGATCAAAATTTATTTTCATTTTCAGAAAGTTCTTTGGCAGCATCAAGATGTTATTAATTGATATATCATATAATTATCTCTATATAGTAATTTCTTCTTAGATTATCTTTCAGGTTTAAATGCAAGGTTTTAATTGTGTTCATATGTAATTATTGGTATTTTAGAGCTTCTCAGTCACTGTAGAATCATCTAGTGTTCACCTCTCTTCATCATTCCAGACATTGCTCATTTTTTACCACAACTAATTGTGGAGCCCTGAAGTTGTGGAGTAATTTAATGATGATGCACCATGTATTATTATTATTATTATTATTATTATTATTATTATTATTATTATTATTATTATTATTATTATTATTATTATTATTGGGACTACTACTGAAACAGTAATTCTTATCCCTATACAACAGCACTTTACAAAAAACTATCCTCATAAAAAGTTTAGAAATGCTTTAAAATGAGTTTATCGGTGTATTTTCAAGTTTTCATTAATAAGAAGGACAACAGATCTGATTAGATTAAGCTAGTAGTGTTAACATTGACTGATGGCTTAATATATTCTTAGGTTAAGTGAGGTTTTAGGCATTTAGGGGCTTAACATTAATTTCAGAACAAATGAACTGTCACTTGCATTTCAAAACAAATGAACTGTCACTTGCATTTCAAAATTGATGACCTTCAAATCAAATCAATGTGTAATGCATACCATGATACTGTAATCATACCACCATACACCACCATATGAATAAGTTTGCTTATACTGGCCCTATGTTTAAGAGGAAGAGTCTAGTGGCTAAATATAAATGTCAACTCTGCCATCTAGTGGTTGGAGGTTTAAACACAACACAAAATGAACCACTGGCTGGCTCCAGTTTTTACATGCATGATGACGTCTATAACATTGGTATCACTGGTAATACGCTCTTTTCTTCTGTTTTCTTTACTCCAGTAAAGAGACGTGATGTGAGGTGCTCATCCTATCGTTCCTCATCACCCTTCATCACTCACGTCCTGGGCACTTTTCCTCTGAGCTGCTCTGGGATTTTACTGCTCTGACTCCTGCTGACCAAAGATTGGAGAGCCGCTGCCAACATGTAGGTGACGGTCAAAGGAAACAAGATGTTTCTCCGTTCCCAGGACGGTGTAGTGAAGCTATAGAGGCTGTGTTTTAAAGGACAGAAGAAGGCCTGATTCTGCAGCCTGGGGCCAAAGCATCTACAATCATTACTTGATGTATGTGTGACTTCGCGTGGAAGGAGTAGTTCTCAGATGTGGAGTACTGCTTCGATTAGATCAGAGCTTTGCGTATATATGCAGCTGTTAAGCTTTTTGGTTCCTCCTCCCTGGTTCCTACACAAACTCAGACTGAGATCAGACTGAATATACGTGATACATGAAATGGTGTCATTTTAAGAAATCATTTGAAAAAAAATTGATGATGCAGAGACACTTTATATTATTCTTTACATTCTTTCTTCCGTTTGTATATCTGTGATGTCTACTAGACTAGATTGAAACCTTTCGTGGCCCAAAGGTAGGCTAGCAATAGTCCAGTCGCTCCTGAATGTCCAGCTTTTCATCAATTATGCGAATGACATAAGAGGAATGCAATACGCCAGTCATCTGAATTCAAAGCAGACATGCCAACTGTGCAGAGTTTGTTTTGCATCGACAAATCACTTACAGATGTGTTCCATGCCATATGTTGCAATATTGGTGGCGCTTGGTGTCTAATATCAATCACTGATCATTGCAATCGCACATTTAGAGAGCTGTCTATTTAATCATGTACATTTTTATAGATGTTCAAAAATGAAGGACTTTTGATAGTGTGATGCAAAAAAATGACAATGTTTTATGAAGGGTGGGGAGAGTTTCATACCCGTAAGTGCATTCTGTTAGATCCTTTTCATATTGAAGCATCCTGTTGCTTATTATTAAATGTCGGTGTGCTTCTGTTTTACACAAACTTTAGAGAGTGCTCCATTTAAGAGAATGTCTTTGGAATATCATTATTGCACCTTTGTTGGTTTCGAGACCATAATTTATTAAAGACTATCAATAAACACTGTATATTGTACATTTCAGTCTGATTTACTGTTTTTGACCTGACATGTTCATCATCTGCCGCTATTACGGGGGTGCGGGTCACAGGGGTAGCAGTCTAAGCAGGGAAGCCCAGACCTCCCTCTCCCCAGCTAACTCCTCTAGTTTCAGGGAGTACAGAGGCGTTCCCAGGCCATCTGAGAGATGTAATCCCTTCTGCGTGTTCTGGGTCTCCTCCGGGGTCTCCTCCCGGTTGGCCATGACCGGAACACCTCCACAAGGAGGCGTCCAGGAGGCATGTTGAGAAAATATCATGAGAAAGCGGAGTGCTGTGAATTGATTTCAGTTAGAAATATTTTATTAAAAATAAGCTGTTGTGATTTGATTCCATACCAAGCTCACCTCAAGAAAAGGTTAAAAAAAATGTATAATGCTAAACTTGAGTGTATCATTAAACATCCAGCAACGTTTTAAAAGTAAAATATAAGATGTAAATGTCACAAAACACACTGATCAGAACTGTGTGGGCGTGGCTAGTGAGCAGCTTGACTGACAGCTCTCTGTTCAGCACTACCAGCCTGTTAAGTCCCTCATACAGAACTAACATCATTATCCAGCTTTTATGTGACACTAGCTGGATAAAAACGTCACAGACAAACAGATGCGCAGACAGATAGACAAACAACAAATGGCCAGATGAAGCAACACGTGAATGGAGGAATAGACAAAAGAAGGATTTTGGTGATTGGATAAACTGAATGGGCAACAGGCAGCCACAGACCGTTGGTCTTGCTTGCTGGGTTTTGATTATACTGGTTAGTTTTAGCTCACTAAGTTTCTTTGACTCTAAGAAATGCTAACAGAAACCTTACCCAAGATTAGGACCATGCAGTTTACATAAAGTACAGAGAAATATGATGCAATACAGCAGATATTTCACAGACTTTGGGAAGATTTCTTAAAGACATTTACATTTATATTGTGGGCTAGAGGAGCAAAATGAACCACACTGGAAGCAAAATGCAGATTTAAAAGATCCATGTAACGGCTGGAGTGCTGTGAAAAGTCAGAAATGCCATATACAAACCAAAAATATTTGATATTTTTCTTAGTTTTAATTTATTATTATTCGCAGTAGTAGTTGTAGTAGTATTAGTGGTAGTATTACTACTACTACTAGTAATAGTACTTGTAGTTGTAGTACTAGTAGTAATAGTAGTACTTGTAGTTATAGTACTACTACTACTAGTAGTAGTAGTAGTAGTACTTGTAGTTGTAGTAGTAGTTGTGCAGTAGTACTGGTAGTAGTACTTGTTTTTGTTGTTGTAGTAGCAGTTGTGTAGTAGTTGTAGTAGTAGTAGTTGTCATAGTGGTAGTAGTAGTAGTTGTGCAAGTACGACTGGATGTGGGCACAAAAAAAAACTACAAATAATAACTATATAATACAATGTTTTTTGTTTTGCTTAATGTTTACATTGTTGTTTTAGGTAGCCATGTGGGCACTTTTTAAAATTAAAACAACAAACCTTTTTATAGTGATAAGGTTGAAATACGTCCTGGAAGACAATGTTGGCATGGCGACATTTCAAATCTTATGCAAAACTGTGCAAAGCTGGAAGGGTGATCTGGTCTGGTTTTGTTTTGGTAGGCCTAATTTGGCAGTGTGGCTCTGTGTCAGCAAATGTTCCCTTCAAGTTTACACCTTAAAGGAGAATTCCAGTGATTTTTTTCTTATATGATCTGCATAAAGTATTTGTTCATACTCTAAAACACTCATTCAGAGTGTTTGGAACAGTGCAGAATCTAAAATATCTTCACATGAGTGTTTATGTGTAATGTCTTTAATGGTGCTATTATGTGTTTTACCGTGCCTCTCTGCCACGAGTGGATTATAAAAAGTAGATTTTAGCCCAAGGCTGTAGCGTCAGCACAGAAAAAAAGAAAATGGAAAGGAAAATGCTGTGAATTGAAAAAGTAGGCAGAGAGGGAAACTGAACCATGGCTGAGATGACGGACAGGTCATTAACTGCAAAGCACCACACATGAGTGCATCTTCTCGAAACACACTAGTTGCTGAAGAATGCACAAATTAACAGACCCATCATCCACTCATCTTAAAATAGCAAATAACAACCTAATATATTCTTTCTAACCGGCAGCATAGACAACCACTAGGCATGGCCACACCCCCTAAGCTTCCTACAGCAGCATGGCCCCTGGTGGAGGCCACAGTACCAATGCCTCAGACATTCGACAGTGTATTTATAGCCAAATCAAATCAAATACCACATCATCTACAGTTACAGACTGTAGTATGTCTGTTTTCTGTATAATTTATTAGCACCCTTAAACCCTGTTATTCAGTGGTCAGGACCACTATAGTGTGGGTACGATTAGGGAGGTTGGATCACTCTCAGCACTGCAGTGACACTGACATGGTGGTGGTGTGTTGTTGTTTGTTGTGCTGGTATGTGTAGATCAGATATAGCTGTGCTGCTGTAGTTTTAAACACCCCAGTGTTCCTGCCTGACTGAGAATAGTCCACCAACCAGCAACATCCAGCCAACAGCTTACTGTGGGAAGCGTCCTGTGACCTCTAATGAATGACCAACTCAAACTGTGCAGCAGTAGATCAGCTGTTGTCTCAGACTTCACATCTTCATGGTGGAGCAGCAACGTGGGAGTGTCTAATAGAGTGGACAGTGAGTGGACACAGTGTATAAACACTCCAGCAGCACTGCTGTGTCACACATACCAGCTCAACACACACTAACACACCACCAGTACGTCAATGACCCACCACCCAAATAATACCTGCTTTGTGGTGGTCCTTTGGGGGTCCTGATCATTGAATAACAGGGAGAAGGTGGGATAACAAAGTATACTGAGAAACAGATTGACTACAGTCTGTATTTGTAACTAAAAGGTTTTAATGTTATGGCTGATCAGTGTATTTATTGTTACCTGTATAAAAGCATGTGTTCCCCTACAAAAAAGAAGTTTATTCAAGTGTACCATTAGTTTACTTCTTTTAAACTAAAAGGAAGTGAGTATGCGTTCATTTTACTTTATATGTACTTTTCAGTGATGTACTAAACACAGTTATACTTAAGTATGCTGGGGTTATACTGACAAGTATAGAACAGTCTAAGTATATTTGGCCTTTACTTGTACTTAATCTTTTAATTGAGATAGTAGAAGTACATATTCTTGCTCTGCACAAAAACACATCCAGTACAATATTTATTCAAAATTTGATTTACAAAGATTTATAAAAATACAAATATGTTTCTTAATCTGAGCGTGTCTTGTTTATTTTATGTGTGTCCACTGGTGAGTAAGTAAACATTGTGAAGTTCTATTTGAAGTGGAAAAAAAACCCTTAAACCTAGTCATATACTTTAAAGTACAACAATAATATAAGCAGAAAATTACAAGTATTATGTTAAGTTCACTTAAAGATAGTAAACTAACAGTAAACCCTTACGTTTACTTTTAGTGTGGTTGCAGTACAAAAGATGTAAACTTGTTGTATACTTGGTTTACTACTCTTACACTTAAAGTGTACTTAAAAGTATACTTTTAAAAACTAGAAAGTGGGCCAATTTAGTCCCAAGAAGTATTAAAATAGTACATATACAAGTGTACTACTAGTACAATGAAATTAGTATAGTAACTACATAAAGTATACTTAATAAAATGAACTTTAAGTATACTTATTTTCTGTAAGGGTTGGTGATAAAGGTAATGTACAGCAGCTTCTTCTGTGCTTCGCATGTTCAGGAGAAACCACGAAGGCAGTGATTTTAGAAGGCGGGATGTTTTCCTTCCGTCATGGCACTATGGAGGAGCACACCGCGGGAGGTTTAATGTGTGAGGTGGTTCCTGACAGGCCCCAGTCCTGCATATTTTAGTGCTTCCTGCTCCAACACACCACTTTCTACTTATGAAGTGCTTGTTAATTAGCTGATTGGCTGGACCAGGTGCTTTGGGAACAGGAAAAACACTACAATGTTCTGGGTGGGGTGGCACTACAAGACCAGGACTGGAAACCACTGCAGTGGAGCTTCAAAGAAATGCTAACACTCTAACCTGTTAATGCAAGTCTATAATAATCAGCATTGTGCTAGCTGCATAAATCATCCCACACTTGTCTCAAACCACTTCGAATTGTTAATCAATCTCAAACAGTCTTGTGTCTGTGGTTTCTGAATAACTAACTGACATCAAATAGCTAAAACCATTGTAGTAGACATCTAGATACCTGAATGGTGTTTGTACTTTGGTCCATTTCTACACACTATATTCTATATTACAGCCAAAGGTTCACTCATAAATGGTTCTCTGGATAATTCTCTATGATGGAACACATGACCTTAAAAATGGCACCAACAAGGTTCCACTAGTTCAAATCTTTATGTTACTCTGCTTTCACTAAGCACTTTCTTAGATACACCCAGTCTGTCCCAACATTCACTATCCGTTTTATCAGCTCCACCTACCACATAGATGGACTTTGTAGTTCTACAGTTACTGACAGTAGTCCATCTGTTTCTGTGCATACTTTGTCATCCTGTTCTTCGATGGTCAGGACCCCCACAGAGCAGGTATTATTATTAAGGTGGTGAATCTTTCTCAGCACTGCAGTGACACTGACGAGGTGTTAATGTGTTAAATGTGTTAAATGTGTTAATGTGTCCTGTGACGTGGAAAGGTCTGTAGAAGTTGAGGTATCAACTTAATCGTTTAACTCCAGTAAAAGTGTAAAAGTACTGCCTTCAAAACTACTTAAAGTATAAAAGTAAAAGTAATGTCAGGGAGAAAAAAAGCCATTAAGAACAAAAGCTTAGGCTGCAACACAGGGGTCTATAGTGCACTAGCCCACCTCCCCAGAACAACTTTCTTCTAAAAGTCGTAATGACTATGATGTTATATTAAAATGTTAATGTTGATAAATTTGGGATGCGCTAGGCTTCCTGTTTCAGCCGCGTATACGCCCATTGAACATGAATGTAGTTTAGTACAATGGAAATATATTAAAGAAGCATATCTGTTACTACTGAGCATTAACATATGTTTCATGGAGCAGAAGATATGATGACTAGTTGTCTATAAGTATTGTAATGGTGCACAAAGTCAAACTTCAAAGGCATGTTATCAATAATCTTTACTGGAATGTAAATGTACATGAATGAAAACAAGCTGTAAATGAAATAGGAGTAACGAGGCTATGTTTAAAATGTAAGGAGATAATAGAGTGTAAATGTAAGGAGTACATTTACTCCAGTAAAGTATAAATAACCAAAATTTCTACTTAAGTAAGGTAACAAAGTATTTGTACTTCATTACTTGACACCTCTGGTGATGTGTAAGTAGTAGTGTGTCCTGTGACCACTAATGAAGGACTAGAGGAACACTAACTGTGCAGCAACAGATGAGCTACTGTCTCTGACTTTACATCTACAAGGTAGGCGTGTCTAATAGAGTAGACAGTGAGTGGACACCACTCATACCATCATAACACACACTAACACGCCACAGTGTCTCTGCACTGCTGAGAACAATGTTGGCTCAGTGGTGGTCCTGTGGCGGTCCGGATAGGTGAATAAAATGTTACTAAGTATGCACAGAAACAATTGTTAAACTATAAAGTGCACCTATGTGGTAAGTGGAGCTGATAAAATGGGCAATGAGTGTATATACAAGGAAGCGTTTCTAATAAAGTGCTCAGTGAGTGTATATGTGGATTTGTAGAATGAATCTATCGTTTTGATAATGTCATGAAATTTATTTATTGTTAACATATATCCACATATATAAGAAATATCCAGAAGTTATCCAGAAGGAAACATTTTTTTTTTTTTTTTTTTTGCACAAAGCATTGCACTAACAACTTTACTACCTCACTGGACTCTATTTATTACACATTGCACAATTTGCACACAACCAGCAATTATTTATTATTCTCTGTCTGTACTGTGTTGTGTTGTCTGTCCGTACTTGTTTGTTTGTGTTGCACTTGTGTCTGTATGCACTGTCTATGTTGCACCATGGTCCTGGAGGAACGTTGTTTCGTTTCACTGTGTACTCTGTATGTAGTTGAAATGACAATAAAAACCCACTTGACTTGACTTGACTTGAAGTTTAGCCCCACCCTTTCACACTGACAGTATAAGGAGAATTTCAGATAACTTTTTTGAATGACACACAATACAGAACATCCAATCAGAAGAGAGATCATATACATGTGCCATTTTTAAAGGTATAGGAATAAAAACAATCTGTTTAATTCTAAGAAGTTTGGAAAATGCTCATGCACAAATAAGTAAAGAAGGTTTTTCATGCATAACACCACACAAACATTTTAAATGGACCTTATTAAAAGAAAAAATGGCAAAAATATTAACCCTAAAGTGGACAGACAGCAGAAAAAAACTATGATAACTTCTTTTAATATGGCTCAATGGCACCATGTCATGTCGAGTCCTCAGGAAATGTAAACATATCAGTCACAACTGGCGAGATGAGGTGGAGACTCAGATTGTCCCAGAAAGTTGTTGTAGTTTAAGGCCCCCCTCCATGCTTTCACGCCTGCTTTCAAGAGAGACCTCCCGGATTCTAGAAAGTACCAGTCAGGCCTGTACTGTTCCAGCTGTCGGGGGGCTGACACCCTCCCTGCCCCCGGCTGGTGGAGGGGGACTAACATGTGCTGCTGATTGCTCAGCTGTCATACATGTACCTTAAATAGACCATATCAGAGACACTCCATTTCTCCTGCGGAGGGGTGAACTGCTGGTCCTGTGAACGGTCTGTCCAGGCAATATCATACTGATTCCAGGCTAGAATCTATTAACTGCTCAAGCAGAAACAGAACTCCAACTTAAAGCTTGTAGTGTGAAGGGATTGTTTACTTTTCACTAGGTAGGTGAGCTCAAGGTCCTGTTATCCCTCCCTCATGGAAGTGGTTTAGCCCACTATCCTGGTATGTGCCCACCTCACTTAGAGATAAATATAAATGCAACTTGGGGGTTTGTCGCACTGAGAGTAAAAAAACCCTGAAGAGCACCACTACCACTTGGTCAGCTACTGCTACTACTGAATTCTAATCCAGGAATCAACAGATACCAATGACGGTAAGTGACTTCTCACAGATTTTGGGGTTTTTAATTGTTCTATCAGTACAGATGGGTTGGAGAGTTGTGTGACAGCTTGTCTTTAGGATAAAGGACATTTTGTCCGTCCTGTAAGCTAGAGTGAAGGTAAGGCCTCTCAGTAGGGCAGCCTTTTGCCCAAATAAGGCATGAGGGTAGGACACTTTGATAACATGTGGCTGGCCATTTGTTAAAGAACTGTTTGAAGAAGACGTGAAAAGGTGAGTTGCATCAATGGAACACAAAATATGGTATTTTCAACAATTTATTAATGTGTAATGCTGTATTTTCAGTGGCGTTTCACATAGAATTCACAGAAATAGTTTGTTTAGCCAAAAATCTGTAGTGCTTTTATATTTAGAGTAATAGTTTGTTAGAATAATTTGAACCTCTCTTGCAAATGTTCCATAGTTATCTATATATGTAACTTGCATACAATGTCTATTACTTCTAATAGAGTCTTTATATAATGAAAAATGTTATTTGTTTGCGTAAAATACTTTTCATTTACATTTTTCCAGGAGTTTTGTGTTTAAGCAAAAGTGTTACATGTGACCAGATCCAACCCCCCAACCAGTAAGACTGAATGTTGGGTCAGATGACTTCACTGAAGAAGTCATCTTAATACTGAACAAGCTATTAAGGCATTTAACCATATCTTTTCTTTTCAGATGGGGGAGATGGGAGATCCAGTCCAGCTAAAAGATGAAGGCAACAAGCACTTTCAGGCAGGAGAGATTGACAAAGCAATTGAGAGCTACACAAAAGCCATCAAAGCCTGTAAGGACAAAAAAGCCCAGGCCGTCATCTACAGAAACAGATCGGCCTGCTTCCTCAAAAAGGTATTCTCAACAAAACCAGTCCTATAACTGCCATTAGCTCTTGACCTCTTTTGCATTCTAAAATCCTGTTTTTTAACTTCCTGCTAAGGAAAACTACACTGGAGCTGCTTCTGATGCCTCCAAAGGTGAGAGTACATACATTTTTTTTTTCAATTGACCATGCCAGTCAAAGTCTTCAGCAGAGTTGCAGTCGGAGGGCTAAAACCTCTATTTGCTTTTCGGTCACTACAGCCATAGATGTGGACGCCTCTGATATTAAAGCATTGTACAGAAGATGCCAGGCACTAGAGAAGCTGGGTAAACTGGACATGGCCTTTAAGGACGTCCAGAGGTGCGCAACACTGGAGCCTAAAAACAAGACCTTTCTGGAAACTCTCAGGAGACTTGGAGCTGAGATCCAACAGAAGGTAAGGCTTCTCCTGTAGATGTTTTTCAGTTGATATTAAAGAAACATCTGCTAGCAGTATTGATATTTGCATTGATGCTTACATGCTTTAAATACTTCAGTGTGACGTAGTAGTTAGTAGTTTTCTACTATACCAAATTTAACAAATGTATTTCTGGAAACTCTAAAGTGGATTCTATGGATTTCTGATGATGATCAGAAGGGTTTTTAGAACATTATCTGATCTGTGCATTTCTTCCACAGCTGAAAACCACCTTCTCCACAGACTCCAGAGTGCAAAACATGTTTGATATTCTGCTGAGTGAAGATCAGGATAAAGAAAAGAAAGAAAAGGTACAAACATATTATTTCCATGTGTTATTCCAGTGTGCATGACTTGTACGTCTACATAAGTACGCATTGGCAATTGTTCCTTCATGTTAAAAAAAAACTGATGTGTTTCCATCTTTTAGGCGGCCAACAACTTAATTGTCCTGGCACGAGAAGACGCAGGCTCGGAGAGAATCTTCCAGAATAATGGCGTAGCTCTGCTCATGCAGTTAATCGAGACGGGAAAGGTTGAGATGATCTTGGCTGCCATCCGGACACTGTCAGGAATGTGCACAGGCCACAGAGCGAGGGTGAGTGACAGTGGTAGAGCAGTGCAGCATGAGCAGCATAAAGTACACCATGTGGACCATAATGTCCTGCAGGATATCATTACAGTAAATACTTTCATTGTGTCATCTAATACTGCTTTGACTGCTCAGTACTTCATTAAGCTAAATCAAGATCGCTGCTGAAAGAACTGAATACATTCATACAATGTCTGGGGCGTCCAGGAGAAATCTGGAACTACACTTTGTGCTTCAAACTGGAGCTCAAGATATGATCTACTTCTCTCACAATAAGATATTTACAATACTCTGCATTGTATTTATGCTTACTTACATAAAACATATGTGTAAATGCACTGTAGAAGCTAGTTTTACATTTACTGAATTTCTTTTGCCGGTTTTTAATGAATCACTGTTTTTTTTCTGTGTATATTAACAGGCCACTGCCATCATCCACATGGTAGGAATTGACAAGCTGTGCAGTATTATGGCCATGGACAATGAAGAGATTGCATTGGCCTCTTGTAACCTGTTCCAGTGCATCTATGAATCCCTGTCTGGTGCAGACAACAGACAGTATGGCAAAGAGGAGGCCCTTGTGCTCGGTAAGATAATTATTAATCATATTATATTGTCACTTTTGATTGTTCGCCGGTTATTAATTGCCACAATTGGTGTTAAGAATGAAGTACTTACATGTTTTATTGATGAATTATATGTCTATGATATGTCTAAACTATGAACTATGTCTAAATGTCAGTCTTACCCACAAAGAATATCTTTGTAACTTACCTAAGTTTCCTCTTTGCTGTTGATCAAAAGATTCAAGCAAAGACTTGAAGGCTATTCTGCTGGCACTGCTGGAAATGATCAGCAATAAGAAGGTCTCAGGGCACGGCCGAGACCAGGCTCTTAATCTGCTGACCAAGAATGTGCCCAGAAAGGACAAAAAAGACTCTGATCATTCCAAGACCCTCTTCACCATTGACCATGGTCAGTACTGCACTCATATCAAAAGAGATGGTAAATGAAAAGTGGTGCCACAGAAGAACCACCTTTGGTTTCTACAGTAGTAGTGGTATCAGTACTGCCATTATAGATAGGCACAACTAAATTGCAATAAGGCCTTTCATAGGCTTCAGGGCTACAGCAGCAGAGTAACCATATTAGGGTCTTGCTGTCCCCAGACAAGAGAAAAAACTATAAGTCAGATACAAGAAACTCTGAACTCAGACGAGAAAACTAAAATCACTTTTATTTTTATGTTACCTATACATGTATGCCTCTTGACGGGTTGCACCCAAACCTGGACAATGGTTTGTAAATTAGTTTTTGCATTCATGTAATGTTATATCTCAGTCCATTTGAGTTTCTTTTTTGTTTCTATTACATGATTTCATCTTATTCTTAACAAAACTTATATCTATGGTCCTGGATTAAAGTGGAATTCTGATTGGCCAATATCAAAACTCCACATATATTATTTTCAATATGTCACATATTTAGAAGCTGTTTTGTGGTTTAGGTGTATTTATTATTAATAAGATTCTAATATTAAAAGAACATTTTAGATAGACCCATTGGGCTCAAACATATCACTATCCTAAAAATGAGAAAAAGAAGAGTTTTGAGTGTAAAGAACTTTACAACAATAACAATATAACAAAGGTTCTTCATGGAAATACATGTAGAGTTTCTTTAACCATAAAAGATTGTTTAGGGAATCAAAAGTGGTTCTTTTCTTTTTTAGGTATGTTCACAAACACACAGTATTACTAATGCAAAGCACTACTTTCATAAAGCATGGAAAGCTTTTTGACTGATAATGAAGTTTCCATCTGCTAAATATGAGTGAGTGAGTGAGTTACAAGCCAGACCAGTGAGGCCCTTTCCTTAAAAAAACACTACATGATGTAATGAATGCCACTGATAAGTTATGGCTGCATAAGCTGTGAGTTACAAATTCAACAGATAAATTATTCTGTACTAGAGCACATGCAGAGAATTTTTAAAGCCCTAATGCCTTAATGGTGATGCTCATTTTTCCAACCCAGGCCTGCGAAAGATTCTAAAGGTGTGCGGTCAGGTACCAGACTTGCCCAACCAGCTGCCCCTGACAGAGAATACTCAGCTTATCGCCAGCGTACTCCTCAACAAGCTCTATGACGACCTGCGTTGCGATCCAGAGAGAGACAACTACAGAGACATCTGCGACGATTACATCAAGTGAGTAGGCTTACATGTAGAACTGCTGTCTTCAGGACCCTTTACTCACACGGCTCATCCAAACTAACCTCCTTCTTTCCTCCATTCACAGGAACAAGTTTGACCCCAATGACATGGACAAGAACATTCACGCCATCAATGTGGTCTCAGGCCTGCTGCAGGGACCCTTCGATGTGGGCAACATTATGGTGGGTCGTCAGGGTGTGATGGAGATGATGGTGGCTCTGTGTGCTTCAGAGAGGGAGGTGGATCAGCTGGTGGCCATAGAAGCCATCATCCATGGTTCCACTAAAATGAGCAGAGCCTCCTTCATCATCTCCAACGGAGTCTCTCTGCTCAAGGACGTCTACAAGAAGACCAAGAATGAGAAGATTAAGATCAGGGCACTTGTGGTAAGCATTGGAAAGCTGGTGTCTGAAAAGATAATTATTTCAAAAATATTAAACTGATGTCTGAATGCTCAGTACAGTTAATGTTGTACACTAAATGTACTCCCACTATATTACATATCATCGCTGTCCAGTGAAAAACAAGTATCTCCAAAATTGCAGCTTTACAGGAGAGACCAAAAACCTACTTTACTTTCAATGTAAGTCAATGGAACCAGAATTTTTTCCGAGCTATTTTGAAGCACTTCTATTAGTCCATTCATCATAAACACAATGTAAAGGACCATTGGCATGTTCAAATAATGTGGAAAACTTCAAATTGACAAAAAAGGAAGATACATGTTTCACATTGGACAGTGAGATAATTTGGAGGTCATTTATGATATTTGTGTGGTTTTAAGTACCTAAAACACGATTTGAACTACTTTCAATGTAAGTCAGTGGAACCAGAATTTGGAATGGAAGTTATTTTGGAGCATTTCTATTGGTCAATTCCTCGTGACATTTTTACACTATGCAAACAACAGTAATCTTTTTCAAATTATATAAAAATGAAAATCGTCAAGTACATGTTTCTCTTTGGACAGAGACCATATGTAAATGACCTCTGTTCTAATTGGCAACCCTATATTTTGCCTTCTGGCTCAAATATTCCAACACTGAATGTCAAATATTCAGTGTGAAGCTATGGCTGAACCACTGTATCCTGAATGAGCGGAAGTATGTTTATGCATATTAATAGATTTTGAAATTCAAAACAGGCTGTTTTGCATTGACTAGATGTACAGTATACTGGAAAGGGCAGGTTAAGGCCTCAGGGAGTTTTTAGGTTAATCTTGCTATTATTGGCATACAATAGATGCAAGGGCAGTGTCCTGTAAATAAATATCTGATAAAGAGCCGATGGACTGGACTGCCCTGTCTTGGGTAACGTTCATAAGTGGTGTCCTCTTTAGTTCCGAGGGTGGTATGTTTTATCCCACCCACGTGGGCCCCTATGGTATCTATGTGTCTAAGTCAGATAAACCACCAAGCAACTAAGCATACCTGAGCTAGTAAGCTGGCTTATCTGTCTGCCAGTCATCTGTCCCTCTGTTTGCTCAGCCGGCCAAACAGGCATTCCCTTAAGAACCTTAGCTTCTGTAAGACATTGTTGTATAATTATAATTATAATTATGACATATATAGGTTATATAAGTAAATTATGGTCAGTCATTTCTCTGTGCTATTTTGTTTAGTTCTGCTTCACTGGAGTTGCAGTTGGACTAAGAACTGTCAATCATGCATACTGATTCCAATATTAAGGCCACACCCAAATAGGTCTCAGATAACTGTGTGTATATATATCAAAAGTTTGGGATCACAGTGAGTATCTTCCTTCCTTAACACAACAATGGACTGACGGGTCTCTAAAGAAAGTTGTTTCTTTCTGGTCGTTTTGAGACGGTCAGCAAGCCATCAACTGCTGATGCTTCAGATACTAAACTAACCTAGAATGTTGTTCTCCCTTTTATACTCACTTATTAGTAGAATGTTTTTCAGCTGTGCATCACAATTGAGCAAGAGTGTCCTAACAACCAATTAGCCCAATAACATCCTTAACTTGGATTGGCGGCCGTACCAGGAGATTTAGACAGAGGACTGAGAATTGCTGATAATAGGACTATATGCAAAATAAGCCTCTATACAAAAATAGGCTTTAATACAAACATTTTTATTCTTTAAAAATCATCTGATACACTTACATTAATTGTGAAATGGACAGTATTGTTTGTGAATTTAATGAAATGAAATTCCAAAGTGATCCTAAACTTTTGAGCAGTATATATATATATATATATATATATATATATATATATATATATATATATATATATATATATATATTTAACCTTAATATGATGTGATAAATATGATTTTGGATTTCCTTTCCTCAGGGTTTGTGCAAACTAGGCTCAGCTGGAGGCGATGACTACAGTATGAGACAATTTGCTGAGGGCTCCACTGAGAAACTGGCCAAGCAGTGCAGAAAGTAAGTGACGTGACTGACGCTGAAAGAATGTAGTCATTCTACAATAGGCATGTCCTAACGTAAGCATGAGCATGAAACAGTTATACCGCACCTTTTTCAAGGTTCACAATAGAATGACTTCACATGTGCTTGTATCACAGATGGCTGTGCAACCCCACCCTTGATGTTCGCACGAGGAAATGGGCCATTGAGGGTTTGGCCTATCTGACCAGCGATGCTGATGTGAAAGATGACTTTGTTGAGGACGAGCCTGCCATGAGAGCTATGTTTGAGCTTGCCAAGGTAAGACGAGCTGACAAGACATATTGCATTCAAGGACATTTCAAAAAGAAGCAAGCCCAGATTACTTTAGAATGACTTCTTTCTGCACCCTTGCAGAGGTTATTCTTGAAACTGTAGTAATAATATTGCCTTTTTCTCTCACAGTCCAGAGATAAGACCATCCTGTATGCTGTTGCATGTACATTGGTGAACTGCACCAACAGCTATGACAAGAAGGAGCTGATTCCTGAGATGGTGCAGCTGGCCAAGTTCTCCAAACAGCATGTTCCTGAGGCGCATCCAAAGGTAAGAGGGCAAAGCTGATGTTAATAGCCCCTTAAGGCCCAGGTTTTGTTACTGTGCTTTTAGGTCTAGTGCCTAAAACTGTACTGTGTACTCACTCAAGAATGGAAAAGAGGTCTCTGCAAAACAAATGAGGGGGCATATTTTAGTCATTCAGTGGTAATGGTGTGGGAGTTTTTCAACAGTCCAATCACTGTTAAGTGTGGCAGGTTATTAGAGCTATTATCAAAATGCAGACTACTTAATCCAAAAAGCAGAACACAGTGAAACACTTCTTATAACTTCAGTGAAGGGGTGGGGCTAAACTGCTGTAGGCTGAATACACAGTTGTACATGTGTTAGTTCTATAACATCACAGAAATGCCAAATTCAATACAATAAACTGTTTTCTTAGAAGAGTAAAGATTTTTTTTTGTTTTATGATATTCCATTAAACTTTATGCTTATTAGTATTAAATGCAAGGGTCCTTCAGGGTCTGGGATCCACAAATGTCTCAAAATAAAAAATTCTGTTAAAAAAATAGATGATCAAATATAAATTTGGGGAAGGCTCATTGTTCAGCCTGCTTTACCCATGAAATTGTCAGCTTCTGTCTTTAACATTAGTGGACTGGTCTGCCTCAGGGTGGCGCTATTCACCCAGTTGGGTTTACAGTTGCAACGTTGTCCAGGATACCTCTGAAAATCTTTACAGCATGCTATAGCTATTATATATGCTATATTTGTGAAACAGAAAAAAACTGGATTTCCCAAGAGGTTGGTGGAAAAAGTGAATTGTTAACTAAGACCTACCAAACCAGTAGAGCATTTTCAGAAGAAGAATTGTTTAACCAATCAGTGCTGCTATGGTGACTGAGTTAGCAGCTCACCAACACTGGAAAAGTCAGCCGACTGGGACCACCAAAAATACCAGGATGTATTTTTATCCAGTAAATAAACCCAAGGAACTGAGATGTGCACTAACTGTTTAGTTTTATTGGAGGCATACTTGTGAAACGGTTGCATATTTAACCTATAGCTTCAAATAACCTTCAGATTTTTTCATCTGAAGTCACTTACAGAGCCCAATTTTTGGGGAATCTAATCCACTCTTGCTTTTGTGTGCTGATTAGTTGAGTAACTGTATGTTATAACATGAATGCTCTTTATTTCAGGACAAGAAAGACTTTATACAGAACAGAGTGAAAAAGCTCTTGAAGGCTGGAGTGATATCTGCACTTGCGGTTATGGTTAAAGCAGACAATTCCATCCTGACCGACCAAACCAGGGAAATGCTTGCAAGGTAATAACTCAAATGCTCACCGGATATGATGAGGAGTACATTGAAAACCTTCCCAACTTTGTGATTTAATTTTTCCATGATATGGACCCTTTTGAGCCAGAGTTAATACTGTGCCTCCTTTCCTCTGCTTAGGGTTTTCCTTGCCTTGGCAGAAGATCCAGTGGATCGTGGCACAATTGTTGCCCAAGGTGGTGGAAAGGTAAGTGACCTAAACGTTGGGCTAATGAGTGCTTATGTAAACCTCATGCTTGACAAGCGTCTTGACTATTGGGTTTCTTTGGCACAGGCTCTGATTCCTTTGGCCATAGAGGGAACAGACACAGGAAAGATAAAGGCCTGCCATGCACTTGCCAAGATCGCTGCCATCTCTAACCCTGAGATTGCCTTCCCTGGCGAGAGGGTAAGATCATTTTACAAATTTCCATCTTTGTGATTGATCACATGTGATGTGAGTACTGGTCAGAACAGGTGCTCACTCTATCCTGTCACTCTGTTGCAGGTATATGAAGTTGTGCGACCGTTGGTCACCCTGCTGAACACAGAAAGAGATGGTATGCAGAACTTTGAAGCGCTACGGAGTCTCACCAATTTGGCTGCCTTGAATGACAAGCTTCGGTGAGGACCTTGCATTGTTTGTCATACTCAGGGCTGTGGACACATTTTGTGCAGACTGGCCCTTTTGAAGGGGAATTCCACCAGTCTTTTCAAACTTTCTGAATGATTTAGTCCTATGTAAATAGAGTCATTAAAAGTGGTTTGATATGAAATGGTTCACAGTAAAGAAATCTCCAAAGTGGTGGTGATGGGACTCCATAAGACAAATGTAGACATGTAGCAGACACTCTTATCCAGAGCTTATCCCTGCTAGAACAAACAGGTTTAAGTCCAAACTACCCTTGAGGTGAAACGAGTGCTGAAATCTAGAAAGTACTCATACAAAATACTTAGAATTAAGTGTAGCATAAATGCAATATGAATTATTGCACTTATTATTTATTTTTCAAAACCACCAGTGAGCCTATACAATGTCTGAGTTTTTATATCATTGCAGTCCATTGAAAAACGTATATTTAATTTTTCTACATCATTTGAACACGACAGGTGCCATTGACATGGTCTACAATTGCCATGATAACTGGACCAATAGAAATACTTTAAAATCACTTGGAAAAAATTCTGGTTCTATTAACTTTCATTGAAAGTTCCTATTTCAGAGATACTTGTTTTTCATTGGACAGCGACAATATGTAACGTTGATGATTCTTTGAGACTGTCTACCTCGTGTCTCTCCACCTCAAATGGATTAAAATACATGTACTATATCACAAGACTATCATACAACAATGTCTCAGACATTAGGTATTGCATATCTAACCATTTAATTTATGTAGATAGATAGATAGATAGATAGATAGATAGATAGATAGATAGATAGATAGATAGATGCATTAGCATTACTGACTGAACTTTTCCTTGTCTTAGAGTGAAAATCCTGAAGGAAAAGGCTCTTCCAGAAATTGAGAACTACATGTTTGAGGAGCATGACCAGATCAGACAGGCTGCTACAGAGTGCATGTGCAATCTGGTGTGCTGCAAAGAGGTGAGAAAGCAACTTCATTGTCTCAAGCTGTATTTTTCACTCTGATGTTTTTAAAAAAAACAGTAAAAAACAACATTTGGTCTCAACCCGACAGGTTCAAGACAGGTATTTGCAGGATGGCAACGACAAGCTGAAGCTCCTTGTGCTTCTCTGCAGCGAGGATGACGAGAATCTGCAGATAGCAGCAGCTGGTGCTTTGGCTATGCTCACTGCAGCACAGAAGAAACTCTCTGTCAAAATGACCAAAGTGGTATGTAGTGTGACCCTTCTGAAGCAGCCCATTGGCCTTAAGAGCCTGCATGCCTGAAGATGTAACTCGAGTGTTCAGTATTTTTTAGGTAATTTTTAGGTAATTTAGGCACTTAAATTAGCCACATGTGATTTTGCACACAGCGGAATTTGACCTCCGCATTTAACCCATCCGTGCAGTGAAACACCCACATATACACACACACACTAGTGAACACACTAGTGGTGGAGCGGTGGGCAGCCCTATCCACGGCACCCGGGGAGCAGTAGGGGTTAGGTGCCTTGCTCAAGGGCACCTCGGTCGTGGCCTGGGGGATCCCGGGGACTGCCCCCTCTATTATCACTAGAAAATAAAAGATAATGCACATTAGAAGTTAATATAAAAGGTTGGAGGCAGTAAGTTCATACATCAGCTGCAGTGTTTCTGATTAATTAATCTTTTTCTGATGTTTCTGAATGGCAGACTCAGCAGTGGCTTGAGATCTTGCAGAGGCTGTGTCTCCACGACAATCCTCTAATCCAGCACCGAGGCATAGTGACGGTGTTCAACATGATGGACGGTGATGAAGAGCTGCCCAAGAAGCTGATCGAGAGTGAACTGCTGGAGATCCTTTCTTATGTGGCCAAGCAGGAGGACAACCCCAAGAGACAGGCGGCCATCGACGCAGCACGGGCCTGCCTCTCCAAGGCCATGGATCTTGGACTTATCAAACCCTTTAAGCAATAAGTCAGAAATAAAACTGCTGAAACGAGAACTGGAATTAGAAGTGACGAAAAAAAAGAGACCCACCAGGACTGCTCTGCTTTCTGCGAAAGTGGAAGTACCTTTCTGTTTGTAATCATGTGCATGGGTTGAGATGCATAGATTTTTTTATTTATTTAAAAAAAAAATTTTTGGGGGGGGTGCTGATTTGATAAGGGGGTCCTTAATTTGGATTTCATTTGATTTTTGATTATTTATGGTTTATGTATTTACACTTACTTTTATGTTTATAAAAATAGAGAATTTTGAGGAAAATGTGTCATTTTTTTATTAATCAATGATTTTGTAAACAAAGTTTATTTCTTTAACATGGTGGCGCTGAGAAAGCAGGCATTCGACGTCTATAATATAAACATGCCCATTTTATATATAATAGAAAACAAGTGACCCTACATGCTACTTTTCTTTCGTTATTGATTTGAATAGCATAAAGCTGTTCAGACGTCCGGTTCCTATCACCACTGTGTAAACCTTTCTGACTAGAACCGAGCCTTTCACATAAAACTTTACTTACTTTGTGGATTTGATTATGCATACATTTTGAAAAATTCTATGGAAGTACACTTTAAGTTAAAGATGAAAAACTTTAAATTATATAATAATAACAAGTACATAAACATAGTGATTAATAATATAACATATTATTTTAATATTATTATTATTATTATTATTATTATTATTATTATTATTATTATTATTATTAGCTGTTTGTTAACTAACTAGCTATCCCACAAAGCTCAAAATAGTGCCTTGCTCAACTTTACTTAATTTATTCATTTTATTATGTATATAAAAATAATTTCAAGTTCAAGATGGATCCATATACATGAAATTATATAATAACAACAAAAACATCAATGTGGTTATTTAGGTATTAATAATATAATAACATACTAATAACATTATTATTATTGTTATTATTATCTGCTTGTTAACTAACTTACCTACACAGTTTAAAATACAGTGGTTTGATCAACTTATTATTACTTACTTTATTGATTTGATCAGAATAATTATTAAGGTATTAATAATAATAATAATAATAATAATAATAATAATAATAATAATAATAATAATAATAATAATAATAATAATAATAATAATAATAATTGCTATTATCACGCATAATATTTATTAATATTGTTATTATTATTATTATTAAACTAACTAATTTACCCACCCAGTTCAAAATATAGCGTCACCGAAGTGGAGCGGTTCGCGCATGCGCACGCGCCCCTCTGCGCCTTTTATTTCTCCCGCTTGGCCGCCTCCCGGCTTTGAGCAACACGGAACAAATGTGAACATTTCAAACAAAAACAGCGTTTAATTCCCGCTCGTCCGTGTTCATCTCCGAGGAGCCATGGCTGTTAACTTCGGCAAAATCGTTGTGGGCATATACGTGGAGATTAAACGGAGCGACGGTGAGTTAACCTAGTTCGTTGTTCGGTTCTAGCTGGTTGTTCTTTAACGAGTTGGCTAGCTTAGCTAACCTAACTAGCTGGCGCTTCACTCCCAGCTGTCTCCTGTGCTGGATTAGCTGTAGCAATAGCTAGGCTAAGTGCTAATGCTAGCGCTTTTGAACGGCACTGCCCGCTCACTTCGCCGGTCACAGTGTCGGTTAGCCGGTGCGGCTCTGTTGCTCTGGCAGCGAACGACCTACATAACATACAACACAGTAACGGCCACAACTGACCTGCCCTTATTAAACACAATACAACACACATACCAGAGTCTTTTACTTTATTTACTGGGAGGCTGATCAATGTATACTCATAGTTAGGTTTTGCAGCAAAGCCAATTTCTGTTAGTGTGGTTTAGTTATGCTAAAATTCTGATATTAGATTTTTCTCACTATTATTAGTGGATAGTCAGTTTCGACAATAAAGTGATTTATCGCTACCAGTTCACAAGTTAGGTGTGTGCTGTATTTTCTCTCTTTCTCTCTCTATCTCTCTATATCTTTCTTTATGGATCAACAGAGCACCCAGGTTCTCCCATTAAAGAACCCAAGTAGCTCTTCTTGATAGGAACAGGGGGAGAGGGGGCACCACTATAGGGCCTTATTTTAGAAAAGTGGGCCACATTACTAAAGAAGACTTGGTAAATAAACTGGAATTACAACATACAACATAAGACGCAAAGTCTGTTATTCAGCAGCAGTTGCAACACATTTTTGTTTACAGTTCACTAGAAAAAAAAGATGCTTAAAAGCAGTGGTTTTATTTGTTGCTAAGCTGTAACTAGAATTAAAGGCACAGTATGCAATTCTAGAGAATGATTGTTGATATTTGAATTCAACAGCAAAACAAATACACCCATCCTCCTTCAGTACTGAGCTGTCGGTTCTGTAAAACAGCAAAAGGAAGTTGATGTTACCCACCTGTTTGGCAGAAACCCACTCATCCCTTTTCATGTCTTTCCTCTATCCATAATGCTGATGGCAGCTTCTTTTTATCAGCTTCTTGTTTAAACTTTCCTGTTCAACTTTAAATGGTGGAGCAGTTTAATGCTGACACCTCAGTCTACCTGTCCACCTTCTTGTGTGCCCTTTTCAGTTGCACTTTGCTGTACAATTAGGTGCCTCAGGCTTCAATTTAAGGTGGAATGGGAAAATTCAAACGAAGAAGCTGGTGTGTAGGAAGCCAGCTTCAGCTTCCTGGAAAACTCCCTGGCGTCTCTCTACCATTTTAATGCATCACTAATGTTGTCATGGCTCTTCCCACTTGCCTAATCTAAAAACCTCTTTCTCAGTCTTTGTTCTTCAGATATTCTCCTCTCTGACTGTTTAATGCTCATCTGTCTTTGTGGACAGTGTGTGGAGTTCAGCATAGTGTAGGGTTGTGTGACTCTACCTGAGACACTTTGATTATTTTTCATTTACAGAGCCAGGACTATGTACCAGCTATCAATTTGTGTAGAGATATTCACTGAATTAGACAAAAGTGTATTGGATGGAAATTTTGTACTGCACCTTTAAGATCCTGATGTGCCCAAATACTATAGCCTATCAGCTCTTTTGCTGTTCCTTCAGATGGGCTACACTTAACTTTATATTTAGCATTTTTAGGCTATAATTAAGTCAACACGGACACCAACAGCTTCATTACTAGTTTTTCAGGTTACTTAGGTAAGTGCAGCAGGAATAGGCGTCATTCTGTAAGAAAGCATTACTCACTGTGGGATGTGGGGGAATGAAGTAAGTTATCCCAGTTTAAATGGTGTATATCATTGCTGTCGCGAGTAATAGCAGAGGTTTATGTGAGATACTTGTGAAGGTATCATTTAAAATAGAAAAAGCATGACACAAGAATTTCCTTGGTGCTGTATTTAAATCACTGCTGTGCCTCACATTGCATTGCAACGGATATGTAAACCCTAACACCCCCTCTTCCTTCTTGGGAAGTTCCTGAATGAAGTGCATTGTCCTGTGTTTAGTGACATCATTGCTTTTAAACACCAAGAAAGACAACAACTTTCACAGTCTTTTTTTTTTTATATATAAAGAGGGGCAGGTCACATTGTTAAGATCAGATCCAAGCTGACAAGTCTGCCTTTCACTGTCATGACCTTTTAAATAACTATAAATTGCAATATGAACAATTGTGATTTTTCTGGTTGTTGTATTTAACACCAGGCCTAATTGACTAATGAGCTATTTTGCTGCCAAGCTTTTGATGCTTCAAACTGAAACAAATTAAAGTCAAATAAACAATCACTACTCACCACTGCCTTCTACACGCGTAACAGCGACAGTGTTGTTTTCTTAAAAACCAATGAGGCGTCTCAATAAATGTTACTTCTGCTTTCTTTTGTTTACATGTATTTGTCTCAACCCAGCAGATAAAGATACACCCACTTCTCATTTTGTTGTGGTTAAGTAAACCTATGACTGTAAAATCAAACAAATGTGGTAAATAATTGCAGCAATTGCAGCGTAAACAATTGCGGTCAGCTTAAGTAACTGCCATCAAGCAGTTATGTAATAGTCTAACAGGCCGACAAGTTGTTTAACCGGTGTAAGAGAAAGAGCGTTTTTTTCTCTTTCTGTTTTGAATAAAAGTATAACTGCAGTCACTTGGTCACTTTTAGATTGTGAATGTTGTGCTGTTAAGTATTTTTTGCTAATGAAATATCCAGTTGGTTCTTGCTTATATCACTGTTGTTGCTGCTATTAAATAATTGCCGAGACTGGGGCATGTGAGGGATAGCGCTGAATAATGTATACAGAGACATTGCTGTTTCTGCTCTGTTCTTTGCAGGGACATTACCGCAGCGAATAGTACAACTTCAGAAATGTCCTGGCGAACAGGAGCTTTGTGTCTCACCTTTTACTAGCTAAGATCAGGTTTTACTAGGTTTAGGTTTGAGTCTCAGGTAGTAAAATAAAACACCTGCTAAAAAAGCTGCACAGAGCGTCTGTCCGTCTGTCAGGGGCCGCCACAGGCCTACCTCTCACATACGTTTGGGTTTGATTTATTACAGGGCGAATACATCAGGCCATGGTGACCTCATTAAACGAAGACAATGAAAGTGTTACTGTGGAGTGGATAGAAAATGGAGACACGAAGGGAAAAGAGGTAAGCCCAACAACCTTACGTAAGCTTATAACACCATCCATAATGTATGGAACAACAGTGCCAGTGTTGAGAGGTAGATGCAGTATTTAAAGTTACGCTGCTGCCACTGTATGCTGTTTTACTTTTAAAGGGTTTGGAGGAGTTAGACAAGATGTGATTAAAAATTCCTAAAACTAACTGACTGGCTAGTTTACGAGTGTCCTGTGCATGTCAATTGCATTGTATGGTTTACATGATCAGTGATGGAAAAGACTGAAGAGATTGTACATGTTTTCTTCTTTGAAATGCAAGTTCAAGTTTCATGTGTCTTCTCTTTTGGAACAGATTGATTTGGAGTGTATATTTTCACTGAACCCAGATGTTGCTGCAGAGGAGGAGATTTCCTTGAGCCCAGTAATTTCACCTCCTCCTACACCCAGTTCTGTGAAGGTCAACAAGATCCCTAAAGTTAGTAAAAGCTTCTCAAACTCAGCATAGAAAATATTTATCTTCACCCTAACCTTTACATATTGCCTATTACCATTTGGGTCATGGCATCCAAACTAGCCTTGAGGAAAGCAACTATTATGTGTATGAAATGCAGGCGTTTTAATATGAGAATTTATTAGGCTTGCTTATTATTCAATGCTCCATTCAGTTTATTCAGATAACATTTGGCTGTCCTAACTGAGTCTTGTTATCTTACTGTTGTGCAGAATCGTAGAACTATTGCTCCTGGAAGGGCTGAGGTGCCGTCTAGAGACAATAGAGGTACGTTTGCTTCTAATTATTTGTTAAGATGATAGCCAGTGGTGCTGGGCGATACTGGAAAAATTAATATTCGTATAATAGTGTTTTTTTGCATATGTCACTATCATTTATGGTTGTTGTAATAAATTCAACAGACCTACACTTTCTTTGAGAACTACTACTTAATGGTACTTTATATGGAAAAGTGGATTACAAACCTGCTTTAGATAGTTTTGACTGTTCTGACTGTTTGACTGTCTTCTGCTTCTCTTAAAATTGCAACAAAGGGAGCCTAATTGCATATTTTAAATAATGTGTACACAGCTTTGTAAATGTTAACCAGACAGAAGTGACATTTCTATTTCTTTTACGTAATTTTAGCTTATCTGAAACAGTAAGCAAGCTGTAAATAAATAAATAAATACAATTATAAGGAGCTTATTTCATACTCAGAGGAACTTTACAATGGAAGAGTAAAATTAAGCAGTAAAAAGCAGAAAAGGGGAACTTAAATGAATTAAAAAGGAATTTAGAAATACAATAAATAACAGTATTTATTCATTAATAACTAGATTGAAATGATACATTTTCAAACGATAAATGACAGTTGCAAATGTACATCGGAAGACATGAAGTTTCACAGTTTAGAAGCATGAAAGCCAAAGAAATTCTTTCCAGTGTCTCAGTAGTTTACACTGGGTATTTGGAGGAAGTCTGAATGTGTTGGGACACAGGTAGTAGGCCATTTATGGTTTAAAAAAAAAAAAATAAATAAATATAAACAGCCAGAGCAGATTTTTAAAAATGGGATATGAGCTCTCCTTTTTGTTTTTGATAGGATTTATGCTGATCCATTTGTTGAAGAGGATGTATTGTTTTCTTGCTAAAACGTAGTAAAAAGAGCTTTGCAGTTATCAGTTCTTCTGATAATGACAAAGGCAAGGATAAGTTTAGCAATATTTCTAAATGAGATAAGGATCTAAAATGACACCTAGGCTATGTACTTTGAATGCAACTCTAGGGGACCTGACTAAATGCAAGGATAGACTTGAAAGTATTTTCAATTATTTTTTTTTGTATAGCACTTTTTACAACGATGCTGTCACAAAGCAGCTTTACAGAAGTTTGAAAACAGACAGTGGCAAGGAATATTCTCTCAGACTGGAGGAAGAGACATTGGGAGGAACCAAGACTCTCAAGGGGATACCCATCATCCTCTGGTCAAACAGTAATTACAATTTAATAAATACCAAAGAAATACCAAATAAATGCTAAGAGAACCTCTATTAGAAGTCTGGATGGCAAAGCTTTAGAAACTGCACAGGTAGTGGCAGGTTGGTGATGTGTGAAGAGGAGGCCCTGATATTCAGTCTTCCAACAGCGTTATGAGCAGGACGATAGGATAGTCCCTATCTCAGGAAGAGTAAAGAAAAAAAAATAGTTCTGCTCAGGACTGTAGAAAATATGAAATAATATTTTAGAAAATATGAAAGAAATAAAAGAAACACAGAATTGTAGAATTGATTATTGCAGTGCTCTTTTTACTGGGCATCCTAAGAAAACAACATATTCTGTACAACTAGTGCTCTGAGATTCAAATTCATATGACATGCACTGTAATTTACTGCCAGGTTCTAGACACAATGAATAACCTGCATACAATAGAATAATCCCTACCCAGAATAACAGTAACACACCTATATGGGAATTATATAATTGATACAAAACTCTGTCAAATGTCACTCAAATATAGCTAATATTAAAAAGCTTGAGTCAGTATCTTGGTATACCAGCATCAGTATTAATTGCCCAGTGTCAGATGGGAAGGTGAAGTACAGCACAGTCACCTACTGACTGAAATAATGCAGATGATCAGTAACAGAAGTTGGAGCAGTACAGCCCTGTTTGAGTTAGTCTAACCCTCTGACTTGTGTGCTTTGTTGTCAGTTGGCTCAACCCGGGTGCGGCCAGGCCAGCAGCAGCAGCCAGAATCAGCTCCCCCTCCACCTGCACAGCAACCAGCCCAGCCTATTCAGACCCAAACCCAGCAGAGCCAACAACAGCAGCAGAACGGTAATCACAAACACCAGCTCAACAACACTCCATTGTTTCCTACAGGACGCAGTCCAGTCCCAGTGCTGCCCTCCTGCAGAGGATGTATCCTATTGCAACCTGACAACAGTGTTTTTGTTATAACCCTGCCAGGCGGTTTGGGCTACAAACTGTTATGTTACAAGTCAGTGTAACACAGAACACAGTTTCTCAACTTAAGAGGACATTTGAAAATTGGTCCCCTTGTCTATAGCAGATACAATACACTTGCATTTTAGGCATGGTTCTTATAGCTTTCACACTGACTTATATGACATCAAACCAAAAGATGTAAGCAAAAGAAAAGAAAAAAGATTTTCTGAAGGACATTTGGTAACAGTAAGTGGAATAATCCAGCACACCATTGAATCATGCTGCATTCTGGCTCAACTTAAATAAATAGATAAATAAAATGAATAAATTGTTAAAACAAAAGTAGCATGCCTGTTTTAAAAATATAGGGAGTAAAAAGTGCAGATTGTTCTTTTAACATGTAGCGAGTAAAAGTAAGTAGTAATACACACTTCTACTTCTATTAGGGGTGTAAGAAAATATTGACTATCAGGATATTATGTTTCTTGATACTGTATCGATTCTCAAAAACACAGTATCGTTACGCAGATTCCTGGCAGACAGTGAATCATTGTGTGTTGTGTTTAAACCTCTGACCACTAGATGGCAGGTTGTAATCCATTTTCAGCTCCACTCCAACATCAACAAGCAGCACAAGAGCGCAATGCTATTGTACGCATAGGCAAACCTGTTCATACAGTGGTGTGTTTTAATAGTAGCATCTGAAAAATCTCAATATATCGCTTTGCTTGCAATATCGCAGTATATCGCAATATATTGAATCGTGACCATGTTACGTATTGTATCGCCAGATTCTTGCCAATACACAGCCCTAACTCCTATAGGGTGCACTGAGACATAGCTGAAGGAAGAATGACCCTGTGTGTCTTCATGTGGCAGATTCTGTTTTTTGATGAGTTCTAAGTAGTTTTGGTGTGAAGAAAAAGATACAAAAGAAGACAAGAAATAAAACTAATTGCACTTTGATCTTTGCTTATATTTTGAACACAAGAAGCACTGAGGTCATTTGCAGCTGGTTCCCTTTCAGCTTCACCTTAACAGATCTGTGTTTGGCTCATTTAAAACTACACTGAGTATGTTGGGGAAAAAACACTGTATACAAACCAAACACAGCATAGACTAATAATTATTACTTATGTCTGTAAGTGTAAATGAATAGGTGGCACCTGTTGCAGCTCTTCAGAGTAACAAATTCAGCAGCTGTGTTTTGAATCCCTTGAAGAAGCAGAAAGCATCGTCTTTTTTGCTGTGGAATTAAGCTGTGCTTGTATGTAATCATCTCACTTCTTCCCTGCGGGGGGGCGGTTTATAGTAGAGAGTCTGTGAAGAGTGATGTTATTTCAGTGCAGGCACTGACCTGGCTCTCGCACAGATTAATCCTCTTGCGTTGAATTTGTGGAGCTTACGCGAGTCTGGCTGATGACTTAAACTGGTATTAAGTTAGTGCACAAATGTCTGTCTCTGTTAGGGGTGTAAACCTTAAGCTTTGTCACTATACAGTGCTATTTTCAATGGAAAGTGCTTTGAACTTAAATGTAGTTTCATAGAGGATGAATAGAAACACATTGTGGCCTTAAATCAATGCCTAGATTTAAATTAATGTATTATTACATGCGTAAAACATACTTCAGATATCCTCCATACAGAATCTCCAGCATTGTTACAGCTCTATTGATATATTCAAAGCAATAATAATTAATAAGAGTGGAATCAGAGGACTGATTTGCCAGTAGTTGGTGTAGGTTGAGTTGAGGGAGTGGAGGATTGTGTTGCATGACCTCATATGCTCCACTTCTGTCTCATGATTTGCTGTTTGTTTAAGTCTCAGTGACTTACAGAATCATTGTACTCCTCATCAGATGAAAGTGACTGTTGCTGGTTAGATGCCAGACAAAAGCCAGCAGCTGTGAGAAAAAGAAGCAAAAAAGAAAAGCTCCCCCTGTTTTGTTTTTTTTTAACTGTGTGCCACCTGCCTCATTGACCCTGCAGGGCACACATGCTCTCTGTCCATCTCTCTGACTAATGCAGAGTGGGAGATAAGAGGAAGAGGTTGCTGTATCAGAGGAAGTGACTGATGCTTTTATTTAGTCAGGATTGTCTGAATGTGTTGTCATCCGTCTTTGGCAGCGAGGAGGAAGTCCAACTGCGTGAAGGAGGTGGAAAAACTGCAGGAGAAGAGAGAGAGGCGGAGACTGCAGCAGCAGGAGCTAAGGGAGAAGAGGGCGCAGGTCAGTCTAAAAGCCCATTCACACCTAGCCTGGGGGGGCCAGACGTGAAGTTGTAAAGAGAACCTGTTAAAACTTTGATGCTGGTTTGTTTCAGAGTTCACCCCCGTCTGAAACCCACTCACAAACCCTGCAGTGCAATGACCGTGTTACAATCAATAACACAAAGCGAGCCGAACACATAATTAGCTCACGTTTATTCTTAACCGTTAATCAAAACCGGCCTTTAGTTTAGTTTTGCCAGACTTGTGATGGAATAATACCCCTTCAAATACTTGATGGGCTTTAACTCTCTTACAGTCACTCTGCTTTAATTTGCTATTGTTAACATGAAGCTCCAGGCTGTAAGAGAGCATGTCAGTGCAAAGAAAGCGTCTTCCCACACAGTTTCTTTCCTGCCTTGTCTCCCTTAGTATCTTGTTTTAAAAACATGACACTGGTGTTTTACAGCTTGTAATAATTGTGTTTTTATTTTGTTTTGAAGGAGGTTGACACGACAATCCCCAACTATGAAATAATGCAGATGATCAGAGACTTCAGAGCGAGCCTGGACTATAGGCCGCTAACCACAGCTGATTTGGTGAGTATAAACTGAGGTACCAAGGTAAACTGTATATGTCAAGTTTTGTTTTGCTTGTTGTATTTTCTTTTAGCTATGGTCCTTATGTCATTTAATTCATGGTGATGATCTCACAGGACAGAACACATAGCAATCCATTGTATTTTATGTAATGTTGGCAGATTGAAGAGCACCGAATATGCGTTTGTGTGAGAAAGCGTCCTCTCAACAAAAAAGGTAAAGGATACTTTATCTGGTATTGAGTTTAAAAATGTCAAAACAACATTCAACAATTTAATAATTTTAGTAGCAATATTATCAGAAACATTATTTCAGACCATACCTGAATGAAACAGAAATGGCCCATTTTGGCTTTAAAGAAAGTTTAACTTATAAAAAGTTATGTAAGTTAAATTTTAATATATTACTTATTATATTAAAATCTGACTGCTCTTAATCAGCATAACCATTTTCAAAGAAGCGATGATGTGTCTACCTTTTAAAAGAAATGGTCAGAAATACAGTCTTTTATGAGGCAATTCAATGATCTGGTTTAGATGTCAGGCTAATCATCCCATTATGTTAAACATATAGAAGCTTCTAAAGGTTAGCTGCTTGGTTAAGCACTGATGCACAGACACTCCATCCACCGACACCAATTAAAGCTGCGTCCAAAACCATTACACATGGCCACACAGCCACTTGTCCTAATAACAACAGTATATCGCAGTTGTTGAAGGTTCCTTTTAAACGAAAACAAACCACAATATTCCCATGTTTCTTGTTTGGCCACTGTTTTGCTGCTCCAAGGTTGAGAACATTGGTTTATAAGGTTTTGAGGATTCTTTAAATTGAGCACCCATGGATTCAAGGCACATAGTATTGTTGTTTACTGCAGTATTGTATGTTATCCAACTTATTTGCATCTTACATAAATAATGTATTTGAAATTCATATATATTTGGCAAAATAGCAAGAAGAATTTTCAGGTGTAAAGCCCTGTTGACAAACCTATTATGGTTGTTAGAGCTCTGATCTATGTTAAAGGGTTTTGAACTTTGTTGTAGAAAATACCGGAAAGGAGCTAGATGTGATCACCATCCCCAGCAAAGATGTCGTCATGGTCCATGAACCTAAGCAGAAAGTGGACCTGACCCGTTTCCTAGAGAACCAAACATTTCGCTTTGATTATGCCTTTGACGACAGCGCGACGAATGAAATGGTTTACAGGTCACTTTCTTTTCTTTTTTTTTTTTTTTTTTACTGTATCCACAAATTGTTACACACTGGTGTTAACTTGATTAGATGAAAAATGCATTGTAATGTATGAAGTTGCTGTGTACAGGTTTACAGCAAGGCCTTTGGTGGAAACAATCTTTGAGAGAGGAATGGCTACGTGCTTTGCCTATGGCCAGACAGGAAGTGGAAAAACACATGTGAGGAAACATATGTATTACATAATTCTTTCATGCTTGGCAGTAATAAAAGATGTAGTGTTCATGCAGAAAGTTTGCCTTGACGTTTGAAATGAACATTGATTTTCAGACGATGGGTGGAGATTTTTCAGGGAAGAACCAAGATTGTTCAAAAGGAATCTACGCCTTAGCTGGTAACTTTTATTTCTTTGTTTGCGCTGCTGTTGGAGGATTTTAACACAGTTGTTCTTCTGTTCTCATAATTAACCCCTTATGTTTGCTCTTTTCACGTGCAGCTCGGGATGTTTTCCTCATGCTGAAGAAGCCCAACTACAAGAAGCTGGAGCTTCAGGTCTACGCAACCTTCTTTGAAATCTACAGTGGGAAGGCAAGTAGTTTGAATGTTGTGAATTATTGCTGCAAAGGATTCAGGAGGGTGTTTTCCATGTATGATATGATTATTATTCAGTAGTAGTGCACTTGAAATGTAATGACTGATTTTGATCCTGATTTCCAAGTTTGCTGCAACAAGGACATTGTGTTACAAGATGACATCATCTTGTGGGCTGGAAAGGGCTGGGATTCAAACAAACAGTACAAGAAATTGAATTTGCAGAGCATTTACATGTACTAAAAGATGCATAACAAGCTAAAGAAGAGGAAAAACGGACATAATAGGTTCTCTTTAGATATAGTCTAGTCTAGTTTTGATGTCCCACAAGTACTTATACTTTTTATTAGCAGAGGTTGCAACATACCATTACATTGTCATTGTTGGGACAAAGCCTTCTATTTCTATTTTTGTTGGTTTTTTAAATATTTTTTTACACCATTTTAGCAGATGAGTAAAGTGCATTAATGATGAATGGACGAATAGACATAGTCCATTGTTTTCCATTGTAAACAAATAATTTTCATCCTTTTTTACAGACCTTATTTTAGAGAGAAGAGATATTTTTCTGGCATTGCTGATTTGCTCTTTAACAAGCCAGACTGGGATTTTAAATTTGTAAACAAAAAGACAGTTTATAAAAAGTGCTAAACTGATAGATGTGTTGTAGGTGAAACAGCATTCAAATACAGTGCAAGTGCACGTACTTGATTAATATTTGTAATAGAATTGAAAGCAGGTTGGCTAGAATCAAGATAATAAACTGCCAAGTCAGATCTTAGCAAATAACATCTATGTGTCTAGTATTCAGATATTTATTTGATGTGTAATCAAACATATAAATAAATGGCCTTTGTCCCTTAGTTTGCATTAACTTTGGTGCCCAGGTGTTCGACCTGCTGAATCGCAAAGCAAAGCTGCGTGTGCTGGAGGATGGAAAACAGCAGGTGCAGGTGGTCGGACTGCAGGAGAGAGAGGTCAAATGCACTGAGGACGTCCTCAAGCTCATCGAGGTCGGGAACAGCTGCAGGTATCTGCGCAGAGGCTTCTACTTTTTGATAGATGTTTAGATGGAGAAACAGAAAAGTAGTTCCTTGAGTGTGCATTTGGGTGGGACAGTAATAGTACACTGATATTGTGCACACATAATAAATAGCCGCTTAGATTCACATTACAAGTCAGATTGCTCACCTCCAGTATATTGGTTCAGTAGTTTTTCCACCTTGACTTTTGTGTTGGCAAGTATTTCTGGCCACAGATCAGCCATAACATTAAAACCATCTCCTTGTGTCTACACTCACTGTCCATTGTATCAGCTCTGTTTACAGTACAGGTGCACTTTGTAGTTCTACACTTACAGACTGTAGTCCATCTGTTTCTCTGTATACTTTGTTAGCCCCCTTTCACTCTGTTCTTCAATTATGAGGACCCCCAAAGGACCACCAAAGAGCAGATATTATTTTGGTGATGGGTCATTTTCAGCACTGCAGTAATACTGATGTGGTGGTGTGTTAGTATGTGTTGTGCTGGTATGAGTGGATCAGACACAGGAGTGCTGCTAGAGTTTTTAAACACTGTGTCCACTCACTGTCCACTCTAATAGACACTCCTACCTTGTTGGCCACCATGTAGGTGTAAAGTCAGAGACTGTTGCTGCACAGTTTGTGTTGGTCATCCACCAGTCCTTCCTCAGTACCCACAATTTGAGATCCACCCAAGAAATCTGTGACCCACCCAACCTGAACAGAATGAACATAATCTATTTAATGTTTAGCCCCTCTTCACTATAGCTGGCTGGTTTTCATTGACTCTTTACATTCACCTCTCCTTTTCCAGAACATCCGGCCAGACTTCTGCCAATGCCCACTCGTCCCGCAGCCACGCCGTCTTTCAGATAATCCTGCGGAGGAAGGGGAAGATGCATGGGAAGTTCTCGCTCATCGACCTGGCGGGAAATGAGCGTGGAGCCGACACATCCAGTGCTGACCGCCAGACACGGCTGGAAGGTGCCGAAATCAACAAGAGCCTGCTTGCACTTAAGGTTAGAAAGCCACAAGTGAAGAGTGTGGGATTTTTCTTTTATCACCAATTGAAGAAATGTTTTGCCTCAAACAAAACATTGCAGTTTTCTTACTCCATTTGATGTCCACAGTACAGCGCTGTTTGCATTGTGCAGACTATGGACCTCATTCTTAGGAGGAGTTTTCTTTGTAAAATGAATAAAAGATACACATTTTAATAGGGGTAGGCGATATGGCCCTACAATAATATCACAATATTTCATGGTATTTTTGCAATGACGATACTCTTGGCGATATGACAAAACATTGAATAAACAAAAAATATTTCAAGAATACACTACTGCAACAAAATGAAAATTAAATTTTATTATTGCATACAATATGATATGGCACACCTCTAACTGAGATATTAAAAAATACAAGAATTCATCAGATTGTAACAGAAGTCAATGATCCAGAATGTCACGATACTAAATAATGCACTCCAAATATCTCCATATATCTAGGACTGAAGTGAAATGAAGGATACTGGACAGATAAAATCTGTCTCTAGTAGATATATAATGGGAAATGAGAAAAGTGTGAATTTTTCTTCTCGCTAAAAACAGTAAAAGTAGTATCCTGATGTGATAATTAGGGATGGGTGATATGGCACGATATTTCAGGGTATAATATCGTTGACGATATTCAAAAATGTTGGCGATATTATTGTGTACGATACGATATGGCACACCCCTACATTTTAACACAGTAGCCCAGTGCAGGCTCAGGCTAAACATTCTGCTTTATGTCAGATTGGGATATCTCTCAGATGCTGATATATTTTTTAAAACCTGTATTACTGTTTAAACTAAATCTAATTTTATTATGCATTCATATCAAAAAGACTTGCGTATGTAGTTTCTGACACTGTAAGGCATTCACACTCCAGTTCAGACTGAAGGTACAGATTTCAAATTGCTTGCCACGCTATTTTTACAGATAACAGTGTGTCATGCATTGAGAAAACACTTGATTTGGTTTTTGGTAATCGTGTGATACGGGTTTGCATTTTGCACACTTCTAACATACACCTTACTTGTTAGCTACATCAGCTTCACAGCTTCAGTGAAAAACTAAAGATGCAAACTTCAGACACATATCAGGCTGTCGTATTTTGGCACAAATTTAATTGGTTACCACTTAGTCACTTTGTGTGAGTTTAAAAAATTAGATTACAATTTTTCTTTCCTGCTAAAGTGCTTTGGTATCCTACAGCTGCCTGGGATGTGCTTTAAAATGGAAACCTCTCTTTATTAGGAGTGTATCAGAGCCCTGGGGCGAAACAAACCACACACGCCGTTCAGAGCCAGTAAACTCACGCAGGTGCTCAGAGACTCATTCATCGGGGAGAACTCGAGGACATGCATGGTAAATAGCCACTTCCTCTTCCACATCCAAATCTTTATGTAGATGAACGCAACCTTGTTTATTAGTGCAAATGATATTCAGTATCTGTGTGAAACAACTGTTCCCATTATGACTTTGTTTTTCTGCTTCAGATCGCCACCATCTCTCCTGGAATGGCTTCCTGTGAAAACACTTTGAATACACTACGATATGCCAACAGGTAGGACTGCAGTTGCTTCCTGAGTGCAGGTTTCTGTGTGTGATGTGAAGTATCCACCTGCTTTCTGATTTTTAATTTAAATTCATGTATTTAAAGCTGACATTGCTGCTTGAACTATTGCTAGGTGTAGGCTCAGTGACAAATTTCAAAGAGATATTTTTAAAAAATATGCATTTTGGCCACCTGCAAAATAGAAGGTGGCGCAACCATGTATTAGTTAAAAACTGTGGAAAACTTATAAACTAGTCTTTGTCCTTGTACTCAGTCTTGTACTTTTAAAATTTATTAAGCATAATAATAATATTAGTAACACATTTTCATGGTCTTCGTACTACTTGACTTAGTAAGCTGAACCAGTCTAACCATTACTTAAAAATGACAAGTTTTGAAAAGGCAACTGACTTTGGCATTACACCATGAAGCCCTGGGTTTTTCTTATGATGCAGTATTCTGCCGACTTTTTATTTATTTATTTATTTACTTTTTCATTAAAAGTAGTAGTCTTTTTGGTGTAGTTTGTGCCACATGAGAAAATCTGAATTTACAGACAAAAGTTTTATATTAGAGCTGAAGTTGACCTGTTTTGCAACATTTTATGATTCTAAAGGTTTATTATCTTTTTAGTAGTTTGCTTAATCTCTGTATTTTACAGAACATTTTTAGATTTTTGAACAATTTAAAATTTGAAGAATTTTACAGAATAAATCGTGTTCTACTAAACTGGAAATGTGTTTACATGAAGGCGGTGATTATGGACGAATGTGTTATATGTTGTGTTTATTTTGACTTGCATGTCATATAATGTGTTAGTATATATATTTATTATATCATGTTAGCATTTGATAGAAAAATAATTGAGTTGGAAACACAAGTGTGTCATTAACCCTATATTACTGTTCATTAACTATGAACTCCTGATGTTAGTTAAATGTAAAGAGAAAGAACTTGTCACGTTTTATGTGCAAATAAAACAGAAAACAGATTGAAGTCAACGTTAATGGCAAATGATTATATAGACTCTTATCAGTTAAACTAAGTGTGAGACAGGTGGATGCAGGTTATTTCGTGCAGTTCGAGGATTGGTTTTTGTGATTTTAATCAGATTTAAATATTTAAAAGTTGTGTGTATGTATAAGAACCTGTGCATGTCAAATGTTTGTCTCCTGATTCTTTGTCTTCTTCCTCTTCCTTCTCTTTCTCTTTTGTCACCTGTCTTTTGTGCTTCTTCCTGGCTGCTCCAGAGTAAAGGAGTTTGGGATTAGTCCCTCAGACATCCCGTTCTCTCAGGGGGGAGGAAGTCGCTCTGAGCTCTCCCCCACCTACGAGTATGAGCACAAGCCTATTATTCCAGCTTCCCACGCGCCTGACGGGCACACTCACGCCATTCACTTTCTGGTTGTGTTTTGTTGGCCTGTTTTTTGACCTGCTACACACGAGTAGGGCCATTTGCCTTCATGCAGAGCTGTGCACCTTGATAACGCGCTTGGTCTGTCATTTCAGCAGACACAGTGCACTCTAGTGCAGAAGCAACTGCTGCTTTTTTGTATCAGCCGTCGATTTATTTTAATCTGTTTTCATTTCATATTTTGAAACTAGGGCATGTGTGCTGTGCCTTTTCAGTGGCGTTTTTGTTGTGATTGCTTCCTCTTCTGTTCGTGGCAACAAAAAAAAAAGTGCACAACCCTGCTCGTAGAGATCTACTCTCCTGCAGACCTTAGATCCTCGGGATTCGCAACGTTATCACTTAATTTTATTATGATGTTTTGCAGTAATTAGCTTTTTCTAAGTATATTTATATTAAAAAGAAATTTACAAAAGACTCAAAAAGCAGTCCAGGCTGAAACACTTCTTTAACTTCTACATAAATGGGCAGAGCTAAACTGCTGAATGCTGAACAGGTGTATATATGTAAATATGCTGGTTTCAGTGGCCCGCAAACAACAAATTGTTAACAAACTGTTTTTGCAGTGTCCGTATACAGTCATGTGCAAAAAGTTGAACACTTGTGGTTAGAGTACATGTTTAGTTAACACATCCACTACAGAGCACCGACCTAAATTATTATATATATATATATTAGGGCTGTGTATTGGCAAGAATATGGCGATTCAATATGTATCGTGATACAGCGATATATTGCGATGTTGCAAGCAATTTTTCAAATCCTACTATTAAAACACATCTCTATATGAACGGATTTGCCAATGTTTACAATAGCATTGCGCCCTTGTGCTGCTTGTTAATGTTGGAGTAGAGCTGAAAATAGATTACAACCCTGCCATCTAGTGGTCTGAAGATTAAACACAACACACACTGATTCACTGTCTGCCAGAAATCTGTGAATCGATACTGTGTTTTTGAGAATTTATACAGTATCACAAAACATTATATCCTGATATTTAATATTTTCTTACACCCCTATATATATGTTGCATATGACTGTATGGACTGGGGATTAAGACTTTACCAATGTTTACTCTTTTATTCAACAAAGCAAGGAAAATGAAAAATTGTACCAGTATAAACCTCAGAAAAATGTAATATTATAATATGCGTCTTGAAAATATTATGTTTCATTTTTGGCATATGACCCACACCTAGTTCCAAGCCTGATGTGGCTGCGCTGTTGTGATGCTCCTGATGAGGACGGGGTAGGGGTAGGAGTGCACGGTGCAGGGTTGTTGATCTCCGGAAGCATGGTGGGAGCACTGCTGGTTTAACCTTTTTTTGCGTGAATTAATGACATCACTGTGGGGTTCTCAGGGAGTGAGACCATAAGCAGTCACGAATGTAACAGAATGTTAAATTATTAGTTTAGATGATTCTTTTTTTTTTTTTGACAGGATTTTGTCAATTCACATCAAGCTATTCACATTTGGGAAATTGCATCCCATTGTTTTCTGTACGTGGTGTCACTCATGTCAGTATGGTAGAAGGTGTGAACATACTCTCTCCTCCTGTGCCTGCAGAGTGAAGGAACTGACTGTGGACCCTAATGCTGTGGTAGAAGGAGTTCGACCCAATATGAACGCCATTAACCAGCTGGACATCATGGATGACGAGTGGGAGCTAAGCAACTCTCCTCAGAGAGATGATCTTAAACTGCTGTGTGAACAGAATGTGAGCTCCTTTTACTTTCTTCACCATATGTTCAGTATCCAAGCATCTGAGAGCTGGAAATGCGGTCTGCAGCACAGCTGTCGTAAGCTGGGAGTTACACAAGTCTGACCCAAAGATAAATTAGGTATTGTCAACATTGCTGATATAATCTTATATCCTGGATTATTGGAATTGCTGTAATGTTTTGCAGGAAGAGGAAGTGTCCCCTCAGCTCTTTACCTTCCATGAAGCAGTTTCCCAACTGGTGGAGATGGAAGAGCAGGTCCTGGAGTACCACAGGGCAGTGTTTGAGGTCAGTGACATTTGCACTGTACATCAGAGATTTGAGTTGCATATTGTCGGACTTTTGTTAATACAGCAAACGTTTAATCTGGTAGAGAAAGCAAAGGGTTTAGAGGTGGCAGTATCATATTTTATCGTTATCGTGATACAATTTGTTGTAATGATGAGCTTTTCTGAGAATATAGTGAATATATTGTTAGTACTAACAATATATTCTAACCAACTGAATAGAACATATTTAGTCCAATTGAATTACATATAGTGCAGTAAATGGTATGTTTTAGTTTGTCATGATGTGATATTTTTGCCATATCGCCAAGTCTTACTGTGTATGCAGAAAATGTGGTGTATTAAAGGAAGGCGCCAAAACAGCTTGTAGCTAGTTGGGGAAATCTTCCAGTGTCAAAATACCAAGCAAAGCGTTACTGCCTCTGTGTCAGAGGAAGCAAACTTCCAGACTTCCAAACTTCTTCTGGCTCTACCATGTCTACTCCTGACTTACTTATGGATAACCCATCCCAGTTAATTTTAAGTAGGTATCCTAAGTTCCCATTTGTAAGTACAGTGAGAAGCTTTAGTGCAGGATGATACCAGTCTAAATCCTGGCTAAATTCTGTCTTGTGTGATGCTTGAGTTTGTTTTGCTTTTGCAAATTTGGTGTGCCAATACCAGAGGTGACAATTTTAGTTGGAAGTGAATACTTGAACTGTGTTTTCCTAAAAGATGCCTCTAGTTTTTTGAATGCTTGCATGGCAGGAATACCAGCCGCTCTCAAGAGACAGGTGAAAGTATCGTGCAGCCGCTAGGTCAAACCCTGCTGTAAATAGGCACTGTATATACAATTTCATTAAATGTAATTAATTATTTTTGCTTTTTCATGGGGTAATGGCTCTTGAGAACCCTGCCAAAGCTGGATGCTGTAATTTTATTTGTTCACACCTTTTCAAAATTAAACGATGCCCTTGCTTACATATCATATTTAGGGAAGGCAACTTTTTTGGTTTTGCCAGCTCAAAGATGTCATCCTACATAGTGTATGTAAAGACATTAGGTAATAATATAACAAAGCAGCCCTACAGTGCTGCACAAGATAAATGTGATGTTTTCCCAGGTATATTGTAAAAGATAATCTTAAAGATAGAGATAGGTAGGTAGGTACTTTATTGATCCCAGAAAGAAATTCAAGGCATCTAGTAGCTATTTCACAAGTGCACAAGGTAAGACATGACAGGGCAAAAAAATAGAATATAAAATAAATAAAATATAGTATATACAAAATAGAAATAGAAAAGTCGCACAGTGTGTACGAGTGATGACAGTAGTGCAGTTAACCAGTGTAAACAGTGTAGACCACTTCGGCAGTGCAGATGTACAGTAAAAAGCAGTAATATTTACATGTATAGACTAAACATGGTGTATAATATAATAGGCATAGTGTAATAATAACAGTATTGTCATTAGTATATATAGTTACCTGTATAGTGTGTGTGTGTGTGTATATATATATACACATGTATAACATACAGTTATACAGATTAATCTGTGAAATAAATATATAACACGATACAGTCTAATAGCTGATACAGAGGTCCAGGGTGTAACAGTGTCTAATACCTGATATAGAGGTCTGGGGTATAACAGTGTTACAGGATTATTTTTTTTATATTAGATCATCAGTACTTCTTTATTTGGCATATTCAAGCCTGTGGTATTTCTTATACAGGAGTCGATTGGGTGGCTGGAGGATGAGAAGGTTCTGCTGCAGATGACCGAGGAAGTGGACTATGATGTAGACTCCTACTCTTCCCAGCTGGAGCAGATTCTTGACCGAAAGATTGATATTCTGATTGAGCTCAGAGGTAATCCACATTGTTAAAAAATCCACTTCTTTCAGTTCAGTTTAGTTTTAATCTAAAGTCCTTAGCTAGCTGTGTGTGAAGATATTTAAATTACTGAAGGCTTATTTTATGCACCTTTTCTTTGGCTGCATATTGTTTTATAACAGTAATAATTTCTTGTTACTAACGGCAGGATTTTTGTGTTTCTGCTTTCATCGGACAGATAAAGTGAGGTCGTTCCGCTCTGCCCTGCAGGAAGAGGAGCAAGCCAGTAAGCAGATCAGTCCCAAAAGACCTCGTGCTCTGTAGGCCGGGACTGAGGTCAGGGGCACAGGCATTACTGCTAGACGCCTAGCGCTTAACAATGAAGCAGTTTCCGCAAAAAATGAAAAAAGAAATACAAAAGACAGCGAGGGGAGTCTGTGCTAGATGTTAGTGTTCAGAAGAGTCGTTCAGAAAATGGATTTCTCGTTCTTTTGCTCCATATACAAAATATCGGTTACAACCGCGTACTGGACTGCTGATTTTCAAGTCTGCAATTAGCTGCATTCTTGTGTCTACAAACGAATCTGTAATTCAAATAACCAGCCTTTAAAGATCGGCAAGACAGCTGTACGAACACCTACACATCAGGAAAGGATTAAGGAAAGTGAATTGTTTTTTTGTCTTAGAAGTCTAGATGAAGTGAGAAACTTGGGAAAATGTGTTTTTTTTTTTTTTTAATTATTTGATTATATTTATTTACTTTTTTAATTTTAGGTAAATGGCTGTTGACTACATGTTCCACTCGATTAGGGTTCCCACCACTTCCATCACTTGAAGTCGCTCTAAATTCTATGCATGTGCATTCAGTACCCTGTTCTCCGTTACAAGCATGACAGACCAGGCACTTTACATTATGCTGTTTATGTGGAGGTTGTCATCGAGCCTCCCTCAACACTGCATAGACACAAGTCGTATTATTCTGTTGTCTCCTATTGGAGGGTTCATTATTTTGTTCTGTTATGGTAGTTTCAGTCCCGCTGTTTTACTTTTTGACAGCTTCAGTATGTTTTAAGGAAGTTGCTGCTATGCTGGGGTAGGAGTAGTGGTGGAGTCAACATTGATAGTTTTTTAAAATGTTTCTATATTATTGTTAATTTTTTTTCTTTGCTGATGTGTTACTTCTGTTTGACCAGCTGTAGATTGCTTTTTATTTGTGTCCTGTTTTCTGGTTTCTGTAAGACTAACTGTTGCACAAAACACTCTGTATGCTTTCTACATTTTAATACTTCCAGACTTCTGCAACACCTTGTAGCAACATATGTAAAAAGACAAAAACTAGGACAAGATGCTATTGACGGATGTTTAGGTCATACCACCCTCATACAGCGGATGTTTTCACTGTTAGCACCAAAGTTAATGGTGGCTAAATAAACATTGATTTGACAAATCTGATGTGCTTTTGGTTTTTCTTTTTCTTTTGTTGTGTAGTGGTTGGGGTATTCTGTTAGTTGGTGCTAAATCTGTGCTTTCTTGCTTTGTAGGGCCAGTGCAGAGTAAGGATAGTTAGAGACAGAGAGACCATGATGAACCAGACTTGACTTAGCCAGTCACTAGAGATACAAGGCTACCTTTGAAGTGCTACAAAAGAGATCTGCTCTGTGTTCTACGAGGTACGGAAATACATTCATGCCATGTTAACAGAAATCCTCATTGCTCAATGTGTTACATAGACAAGGAGAGTTATGGGGACACAAATGTAGGCTACCTTTTGGGAGGGTATCCTTAATATTCAGCCATATTAACCATCTATTATTCTTAACCAACCATCATTCTTTCTCAGTACCTCCCTATTAACTATAATATTCAACACAGGTTGGAAGGCCACATGCAGTTTCCTCGCTCTGAAAGATTTCTCTTTCCACAAAGTGCATAAAAGGACCGATATCCTCTAAGAACACTTCAGATTTTTTAAAACCACAGATCTAACTGTTGACTGCGGCCATTTAAAGTTTCTCAAATATACTTCACAAAAATGACATGAAGTGTGCTTTCTTTTTTTAAACCCCAAACCATAAATAAATGTATGGTTTCTAGTGCTTTCTTTATTAAACCCTAAACAATACAGTACCATTCCTAGAAAATTAGAATATCATGGAAAAGTTGATTAATTTCTATAATTCCATTTAAAATGTTAAACTTTCATAGATTATTTCAGGGACCACAATTTAATTATTCAGGGACCACAATTTAAACGATTTCAAGTATTAATTTGTTTATTTTTTACATAATTTGGCCGTCCAGCTCATAAAACCCACGAAAACAGGAATTCAAAAAGCTTAGAATACTGTGGAGAAATCAGCCCAAATTTTGCAGGGCATGAATGTTTTAAACTCAGTGTGACACACTAATCATCTACTAAACTCAAAGCACCTGCACAGATTTTCCCACGTGTCATTCAGTTGCTTCAGTTTGGTTCAATTGTCTCAGTTTGGTTCAACTTGGGGAAGACTGCAGACATAGCAACTGGCCAGAAGATCATCACTGATACCCTCCATAGGATGGGTAAGCCACAAAAGTTCATAGCTAAGGAGGCTGGCTGTTCACAGAGTGCTGTGTCCAAGCATATCAGTGGAAAGTCTAGTGGAAGGACAAAATGTGGCAGGAGAAGATGTGCCAGAAAAAGAGATGACCATGGGCTTCAGCGGATTACCAAAAAGAGAAGATTCAAGAATCTGGCAGAGATCCAGAAAGAGTGGAATGAGGCAGGAGTCACAGCTTCAGAAACCACCACAACTGTCGGGTTCCTCGGGTCAAGCCACTTCTGAACCTGAGGCAACGTAGGAAGCGTCGCAACTGGGCCAATGAGAAGGAGGGCTGGACCGTTGGCCAATGGTCCACGGTCCTCTTTTCCGATAAAAGTAAAGTGTGCATTTCATTCAGGAATCAAGGTCCAAAGGTTTGGAGGAAGACGGATGAGGAACAGAACCCAAACTGCTTGAGGTCCAGTGTGCAATATCCACAGTCAGTTATGATATGGGGTGTAATGTCTGATGCAGGTGTTGGTAAGCTCTGCTTTCTTAAATCTAAGGTCACCGCAACAGTCTACCAGAATGTTTTAGAGGACTTCATGATTCCTTCTGCTAAGGATCTGTATGGAGATGCAGATTACATCTTCCTGGCCCCTGCCCATGCCGCCAAAAGCACCAAAGCCTGGTTTAATGCCCATGCCATCACGATGCTTGACTGGCCAGCCAACTCGCCGGACCTAAATCCCATTGAGAATCTATGGGGTATTCTCAAAAGGAAAATGAGGACCACCAGACCCAACAAAGAGAAGCTGACAGCAAGCATCAAGGAAATCTGGGCTTCCATAACTCCCAGACAATGCCACAGGCTGACTGCCTCAATGCCACATCGTATGGAGGCAGTGATTAAAGCAAAGAGATTCCCAACTAAGTGTTGAAGATTGACATATCATTTTGAAAGTACCATATTTTGATTGATTTGATCCTAATTTTTTTTCTGCAAAAACTGACTAGTAGTTTGGGCTGATTTCTCCACAGTATTCTAATTTTTTGAATTCTTGTTTTCGTGGGTTTTATGAGCTGGGTTTTTTAAGCCCATATTATGTAAAAATAAATAAATACTTGAAATCGTTTAAATTGTGGGCCCTGAACCTATAATCTATGAAAGTTGAACTTTTTGAATAGAATTATGAATATCAACTTTTTCATGATATTCACATTTTCTGGAATGGATCTGTATGAATGTATGGTTTCTGGTGCTTTCTTTATTAAACCCCAAACAATAACTAAATATATGGTTTCTGGTGCTTTTGTTATTAAACCCTAAACAATATATAAAAGTAAGGTTTCTGGTGCTTTCGTTATTAAACCTAAACAATTCCTTAACAATCCTAGATAAACTGAGCCCTGGCCCATATAATAAAGGAGAAGCAAATAGGTGACAGGTGAAGTCAAAATCTATATTTACATGTCAAGGTTTACATAACCAGAGAAGTACAGAGATCACCTCAAGTTAATTATCGAAATTTGCCAATGCAGTATGTGTGATCAGTACATTGTGTACATTAGTACATGAGGCCCTTTCCCAGTATTTTAAAGAGACGGACACCAGGAATTCCCTAGTACTGAAGCAGTACTACATTAAAGTCCTGTGTAGAATATTTATCCACCATGCACATGTTTTTGTGCATTCCTATGAGCTTTATGTTCATTTGACAGAAGTATCCATACACAGTTTCCATAGTTTCTGCCCTCTGGATGTTTTTCTCTGCAAAATCCTTCAAAAGCTCATAGAAAGGCACCAAAGCTCTGACGGCCAGGTTGCAGTCCTGTCACATGTCCGTTAGATACTTGCTGTCACTTAAATAGGCACAACAGGTGAGGAACACCAAGCAGCACCAAATTCAACATCAGTCCAAACACACTGTATTTGTGCTTATTTCATTGGCTTTATGAAAAGTGGATCCCAGCAGAGTTGAATGCGTGAAGAAGTCTGTGAAGTAAAAAAAGAAACAGCATGAACCTAAGCTGAACTAAACATACTGAACAGTCCTTTTTGATACATGAAGTTGAAACCAATAATAATGTTCATATAAATACATTTACTTACACCATGAAATCATCTATATCCATGGATCGTGCTCGCTTTTCACTAAATTCTGATTCTTGTAAAACACTTTCAAGCTTTTGAGCAATGTCGAAGTCCTGTGGAATTTCCTATTAATACAGAATGCAATATATGATTACATGAATTCAAAGGTTCAGTCATAATGAGCAAGCTCACACGATAACAAAGACACCAAAGTATAAATATATACTACAGAGTGTGATGAATATTACTTCATGAGCATTAGATAATGAATGTTATTTTGATGGTTCCAGGGTTTACTTACCATGTTGTGCACAGAGCAGTGGATTCTGTAGTTCTTCTCCAAAAGTTGCTCAACAGCAGCAGACCTTTAACACATACACATGGTGTAAGACACAGCTCATATTTCGGAGATTGTTATTAAGTACAAGTGACAGTTGGTACAAAGAAGCAAAAAGTTCTTACTTGAAGGCTGCGCTGAGTGTTTTATTCTTTCTTACAAATGCAATTCTGACAAGGCCATCCCATTCCTACAGATTAGGATACACTAGTTATTTTAAAAAATAACACATATATAGTCCACTATATCATACATCAAATATGATAAGGTCTACTAAAAAGGTCTATGTACCAAACCTTTTTTTTATTTACAAACCATTTTCAATGTTCCTTTCTGCCTTATGTTTATGCTACTGTGAGCTCTGTTCTGATTGGCTCTATCAAAAACAGTAGAGGCCAAAAGACTTGGTAGAATTTACAGTGAATAGTATGTTTAAAACTTAAGTAAAACTTAAATATTACATTAAAAGTTTCCATTAAAAATACAGCAAGGAGATTTTGTTATTCTTGATATAGGCCCTAAATAACGCATACATGTGGTCAATGTCTATTCAACATTCAGAACAAGCATGTATACAAACCTGAAAATTGATAGGTGGTGGAGGATTCTTTGGCTCTATCCTGACTACGCTGGATTCCACTTTAGGAGGAGGCCTGAAGTTGTTTTTCCCCACCTGAAATAAAACATCACTGTATTTTAAATGGAAAGTTACACAGTTCTAAACACAAGCATCTAATATCTCATTAGATAAAAACATGGAGACACCACATATTCAGTAACTAACTCTTCAGACACATTAAAACTAAATCAGGGACTGTGTTTAGATTCTCAGTTGTTAAGAAGCAAGTCATCCAATGATACTTGTGCTTAAGGTTATCCTGGTATCATTAGGTATTAAAAATTCTGCCAGAGTTTCAGTTTTCTTTGGCTAATGCTGCCTGGGTGGAGACAGATTAGTAATAGTAGGGAAGCTGCTTGACCTTCATGAGATGGTCCACCCTGGCCAGCAGCTGTGTGTTGATGGACAATCTGCAGTACAGCTTGTCCCCAGGCTTTGCCACCAGCCGCATAGCAAACTCTCTCTGGAACATCAGCACTGCACACCTTTTAAAAACATAACATCACGCGCATTGTCAAAAGAGTAAATACTAGAACTGGACCTGATAGAAAAACAATAGACTAATAATAATAATAATAATAATAATAATAATAATAAAAAAACATGTCCATGTGCATGTTAAACAACTTCATACCTGAAGAAAGGTCTGTGAAGAAGCAGTTTGAAGACGAAGGGTGAAGATATCTGTTAAAAAACACAATATTGCAGCTTCATGTTTGGCATAAAAGATGGAATAAAAAGTCATTTTAAATGAATAAAATTATGTATTGTTACCTGATAGGGTAAATTGGCAACACAGACGTCAAAAAACGGCAGTTCTGTCTTCAAAACATCACCAACTAAGATCTGAAGCTTAGTCTGCAAGGGCCTGTAAACGTTAATATAAGCTGAATTGAAACTACAGACCATGTGGCTGTAAAGTCCAAAGATTTATCATATTTAAAATGAATAGCAATAGCTCAAAGGTGCTTACGTGCACTGCACTCTTTTCTGAAGTTCAGCTACGAGCCTGGTGTCCAACTCACAAGCTACTACCTTCAAATCACAGAAAGGAAATGTTGGGTTTTGTATTTATATTCCGGGAGACATCGTTACTCATTAAAATATGTTATAAAAGCATGCTTACTTTTTTAGCCTTCTCCAGAAGCTTCACTGTCATGTTACCAGTTCCAGGTCCCACCTCCAGGACCACATCTGTTGGTCTCAATGCTGCCTAATAATACATGAATCAATTACTAGTAGTTTATATTTATATACTGTATGATTCTTTTAGACAAAACATCCAGTGTGCAGACAAAGAGGAGATGAGAGTGATGTAGTAACAGAAATATGAAAGAATTATGTTTACCCTGAATCAGCTATACTAAAAAGGACAGTATGTTTAATTTAGATCTTTTTATAAGCTACTAACACTCACTGAGAACTTCATGATGTATACCAACTTATGTGCAGTTCTAATGTTACAGCCTGTGGTCTATCAGTTTCCCTGCATAATTTGTGAGCTCTTCTTTACCTCCTTCAACCATCAGGATGCCCCAGACTGAGCAGTTTCTTTAGGTGGTGGGACATTCTCAGTAACAGCACTGACACTGATTCCAAGTTAAAGTAACAGTGTGTAAGATTTAGGGGACTCCATTAGCAGAAATGGAACAAAACTACCTGTAATTACAAATTGTTGTGTTTTCACAAGAGCCACTCCTTCATATCTATACAGGAGCAGGTCATCTTCCAATGGAAGCTGAAATTCGAACTATCAGTAGATTGTGATACACAATCTCACTCCTAGAGGTTTACACACTGCTCCTTTAAATGTTATGCTGATTCACCACCCAAATAGTACTTGCTCTGTGGTAGTCTAATCAGCGTCCTGAACCTTGATGAACAGGACAAATGGGCTGACAAAGAACCACAGAATTAGGTGGCCTACAAGTAGAACTACAAACTGCATATGTGGATACCTAATAACGTGGCTAGTGAGTAGACCACCAAGTTACTGTATAAACATCACAGACTATGAACATTTATAATTACTAACATCAATGACATGTTACAATTAACAGTACTTGGTGGCTGATTTGTTATGAAGTCTCCACACAGGCTTACCTTCTCAATAATGCCATTGACTACCAACGGATTTTTCAAGATATGCTGTCCAATACCGGTGTTGAACATAATCCCTGAAAAGTGAGATGAAGTACCATAATACATTTATTACTGTTGGTCAGTTGATCCAGTTAGACAACAGTCACCCAGCACACAGCCTGTTCACCATGCTGCCATCAGCAATAAATCATATATATATATATATATATATATATATATATATATATATATATATATATATATATATATTTTTTTTTTTTTTTTTTTTTTTTTTCTTAGATGACGCTGGCTGAATATATTTGTACATAATACAGAGTTTGTTACACAGGTCCATTCTGTGTATATGTTCTGAATATTGTGTATATTATATTTCAGATAGCATTTTTATTTTGAACTGTTTTTGTGTATATACACTATATTGCCAAAAGTATTCAATCACCCATCCAAATCATTGAATTCAGGTGTTCTAATCTCTTCCATGGCCAGAGGTGTATAAAACCAAGCACCTAGTCATGCAGACTACTTCTACACACATTAGTGAAAGAGTGGGTCGCTCTTAGGAGCTCGGTTATAGAACGCCACCTGTGCAACAAGTCCAGTTATGAAATTTCCTCACTACTAAATTTTCCACAGTCGACTGTCAGTGGTATTAAAACAAACTGGAAGTGATTAGGAATGACAGCAAGAAGTGGTAGCCACCTAAAATGACAGAGCGGGGTCAGTGGATGCAGAGTCAATCTCTACAGACCTCCAAACTTCATTTGGCCTTCAGATCAGCTAAAGAACAGAGTAGAGATTCATGGAATGGGTTTCCATGGCTGAGCAGCTGCATTCAAGCCTTACAGCACCAAGCGCAAGGCAAAGCATCGGATGCAGTGATGTAAAGCACGCCGCCACTGAACTCTAGAGCAGAGGAGACGTGTTCTCTGGAGTGTCGATTCACACTCCTCCATCCGGCAATCCGATGGATGAGTTAGGGTTTGGCGGTTGCCAGGAGAACAGTATTTATCTGACTGCACTGCAAAGTGTAAAGTTTGGTGGAGGGGGGATTACAGTGTGGGGTTGTTTTTTTTAGGAGTTGGGCTCGGCCCCTTAGTTCCAGTGAAAGGAACTTGTAAGGCAGACAAGCGAATAATTTGGGCAATATAGTGTGTATGACTCTTGTCTTAGATATTTGTACACAACAGCAAGTTCCTTACATATGTCACTCTTGTTTATCTCCAAAATTGCAACTTTACAGGAGAGACCAAACCTTCATTTGTCAATGGAAACAGATTTTGGTTGGTTTATTCATCACAATGTACATGGCAGCTGTTTCAGTTATTCTGAAGGTTTATACACATACACACACACACACACACTGCTGCCCCGCTGTAAAGTCATTACCTGTGCCTCATCATAAGCATTTCACTGCATGATAAAGCCGTGACATGTCGTGCAAATGAACCCACAAACCCTTGACTGGCATTAAAAGCAAAGATGATTTTTAGACTCTCCTGTAAAGCTGTCATTTTGAAGACACTAATTTTTCAGTATACAGCAACAATATTCAGCAAAGGGTTTAAACACTGGCTAGACCCAAACAAACAATACAAACCATTGCACCTTGAAATAGTTTAAAACTACTTAATCTGAGCTTAATCTGGGAAGTCGTAGATGTGACAAGACAACCTTACAAGTCACCCTCCTGTTTGCCAGTGTCTTGTTGTTATTTTCTCGTTCCACCTTAAAAGGTGTGTCTGATCCATTCCTGCGCTTCATGCAGCAGCTGTTAAAGCTGTAACATTTAAGGTGGAACTAGAAAGTCGAACGAGAAGCTGGCTAATAACAAACTGACTGAGCAGAACGGACACTGAGAGCAGCTCAAGCAGCTTCGCTGTCAAGCTGCCACTAAATAAATAGCACTAACAGGCTAACAGTGACATAAACAACGCACTAGCCTAAAAAGTAGCACTACCGGCGACTCGTACCTTGACTCTTCACCTCCTGGTGCTGTCGGGATTTCTTCTCGGCTTTTACTTTAGGCATGTTGATTAAAAACGTCCGACCTAAAATCTGGATTTAACACAGAAGCAAGAAGTTCATATGCTCTCGACACGTGTGTTCCCGCAGGCAGGTTTGGAGCGAAGACCCGGCCCAGCGCCCCCTGCCGGACTGGAGGGAAGGGACACGAACAGGATGTGACGTTAGGCGTTGTTTTGCGGGAGAGTTTTTCGCGGCAAACTGAACTCAGCCGAGTGATGACAGATAACGTACGGCTTTAACACGGCCAACAGGTACGTTTTGAAAAGTTATTTTCCCTCACGTTTATAGTTTTATTCCTAGTAACGAAGGTAGTAAAATATCCTCTGGTTTGTAATGTTTTTATGTGAGCAGAACACTGTCTGCTGTATGTCAGTAAGTTAGCCACTCGGCTAGTCACTGGTTGACGGCGGGACCTGTTATTGAGCGTAAACGTGAAGAAAGACGTGACTGAAGTTGGCTTCTTATTCCAATTCCCCGCTCCTCCTTAAATGGTGCAGCAGTTACTTTCTAGTACCTCAGGCTTTCTTTAGGTAGCTACTTATTCCCTGCTCCACCTTAAATGGTGCAGCAGTTACTTTCTAGTATCTCAGGCTTTCTAGTACCTTTAGGTAGCTTCTTATTCCAATTCCCTGCTCCACCTTACATGGTGCAGCGGTTACTTTCTAGTATCACAGGCTTTCTAGTACCTTTAGGTAGCTTCTTATTCCAATTCCCCGCTCCACCTTAAATGGTGCAGCTGTTACTTTCTAGTACCGCAGGCTTTCTTTAGTTAGCTTCTTATTCTAATTCCCTGCTCCACCTTAAACGGAGCAGTGGTTACATTCTGGCACCTGATGCTTTAAGGTGGAACGGGGAAGTTAAATAAGAAGCTAACTTCAGAAAGCAAGCGGGTGAACTTTTACAGGAAACTGATAGAGATTTTCTGTGATGTCAGGTTCAGTACGCCAAATAAAAGCTAGTAAAGTGCAGATTGTACCAGTACTACAGTCTCGACTGGGGGTCTACTCTGAGTCAGTGTATGCGAAACGTGTTTGTCGGTGGAGCAGAAGTACCTTAAATTGCCATATAATTTTTTATTCGTTCTCAATGGGGAAAAAAATTCCGCTCCTCTCTGGAATCAGACTGGTTCAGCGTGTGAACCTGGGCTTTGTTTTATAGTGAAACTGATTAGGAATTCCTCGAACTAAAGAGTGGACCAGTCGGAGTGAGATGGCTGACGTGACCAGCGAGAAGATAAAAAGCGAGCTGGAGACTTTTGACATAACCTGTGATGATGATGCTGTGCTGGATAAGAGTGAGTATGAAAGCCGGCAAGACTACATAGTATTCCTGCCTCAACCAAAACTAGAGACCCTGCAGTGTTTAGTGTATTGTAATGTTAAATGATTTCACTTTTTGTTTCACTTCTTTTTATTTTTCATTGTATACCTTTTGTATGCATTTCATTAAAGGTGATCAGTTTCTGAAATGAAAACAGTGGACATTTCCAGTGTAACGGCTAATATATCATTAAAATATTTAGTATGCAGTGTTTTTATTTGTGAAATTTAAAAATCGAGGACAGTTCCAGTTTTATGTATTTACACCATGGTAACTTTTACCTCAGGTGGACAATGAGCCAGGTACAAGGTGCAATGGTTTGTATTGTTTGGGTCTAGTCAGCGTTTAAACCCTTTGCTGAATATTGTTGCTGTATACTGAAAAATTAGTGTCTTCAAAATGACAGCTTTACAAGAGATTCTAAAAATCATCTTTGCTTTTAATGCCAGTCAAGGGTTTGTGGGTTCAATTATTTATCATGTTTATGCTCTTTCCTCCTTTCTGTCAGTGTTGGAGCAATGTTTGTGTCACAGAATGAAGGGCGAGGACATCGTAAACGAGTGGGTTGCCTTCAGCACAACTAAAAACCTGTTAAAGCTCACTGTCAACAATCTGGAGATGTTCGAGCATGAGGTGAGGACACTGCAATGAGTGGCAAGTCTTTGTAGTCTGTAGAAACTCACCGGGCACTTTATTAGACACCGTTATATACTGTTTACACTCATTGGGAAGCATTCACCAATATCTTTCTAATTATTTCTTCTTTTTTTCTTGAGAAAAGTGCAAAAGAAAAAATGGTGTTGGAATAATTTGGATTAGATAAATAAGTTAGATTTATTTGTTGTGCAGTATTCAGAGTACAGCTTTTATATTAAGTATATTAAGTCCCTGTAAGTCCCTTTGGCTGTATTTACAAAAGGGTGGTGCTAATAGTGAGCCAGTAATAGCACTTTTGTCCTAAAATCAGTGGAAAAAAATGACTTCACAGTAAGGTTGTGCAATACTGACAAAAAATAAAATCTAGATATTTTCTGTAATTTTATTGATTATGATAACATTATATTTTGCATTATTTAAAATGCTTTTAAAATATGTTTTTTCTAAAAGTCTTATATTTTTCTAGCTTCTTAAAGGATATTAATATCAATCCATCCATCCATTATCTTTCACTTTATCACGCTAGTCTGGATCACGTGTTGGGGTGGGGCTGGAGGCAAGGCGAAAGCACTGTTTTAGTAAATGACTCCACTGAAGTTTGCTGAGTGTGTATTTCGCCAAACACCTTAGCTGGTTTAGGTCTGTCTTGGAGAGCCAGCTCCCGAAGCTCTTCATACTTCTCATGCTCTGTGTGGTGGTTTGTTGGGAGATGATGGAGCAGGTTAGTTGTGGAGAGATCTTTAACGACTGCTTTCTTACAAAGTCTGCAAACTGCTGTCTTCTGAGCAACGTCAGTCTTTTTAGATCCAGACCAGCTTCACACGGGTGAAGATGATCCTCGTCTAGGAGTTAAATCTAAGGCGGTAGACTGTGAGGCTGGCGGTGTCTGAGTTTCTTTCCTTGGTGCAGTGTGTTCACTCATTTTCAGCTTTAGGTGTGTTGTTTATGCAGCTGTGCTAGCTTTAGCTTATGCTAGCACTCTCAATGCACACTCGCAGCAGCCTGTACTAAAGCATGCAGTAGTGAGCACATGGGGTCAAGGCTTTTTGATTGTTGTTATTTTTCCCCTACTCGACAGAGTAAAAACATCATGCAAGTACTGAAAAAAGCAAAGACAGATTCAGCTATTTTTTGCGCCTGCTTTTAGAAACCAAATTTACACCTTCACAGTTTTTCGTGGTGACTAGGTGGGCATTGATGTGAAAAAAGGTTGAGAGTGAACCTGTATGTAATGGTCATTCAGTTAAATCTATTGGTTGATTAATGTGCATATTTTTCTTTTCTTTTCTTTTCTTTTTTTTTGTTCCAGGTTTTGAACAAGAAACATAAGAACAAAGGCTCCTCAAAGAATAGCAAGTTTAACACCACCAGAGATGTTCATTCCATCCAGGACCTGTATCCTTTCTCATTCAAGAACAGTCCCCAATTTCACACAGTTCACATTTCACATCTTTTACCCTTCAGCAGTCACCCATCCACCACTCTCAGACCTGTCCCTCCTTCTCGAACTGCTCCCGATAATCTGTCAGTGATCAGAAAGATATCTAACAGGGGGGTTGGGTTGGGTGTGGGTTGTTTCTCGATTCACACACTTGGGTATCAGTATCTCTTCAGGTGAAATAGATTGTTAATAAAATCCAGCATTCCGGATTCCAGTCATCCCAGATTCCAAGTTCTGTGAAAAGATTGCAAGGGCATCTCAGGGAAGATCTCAGTAGTTATCAAGCTTGGTACAAGATGGAACTGCCTGGATCTACCTGTTATGTGTTGGAGTTGTTAGAAATTTGCCCATAAGGAATCAGAAGTCAGGAGACCTTCAGTGTTGACTTGAGTTTATTGACATACACAGGAATGTATGGGTACAGCTCAGTCGATCACAATTAGTCTGTTAGTGGTCGGAAAAGCAGTCTTAATCTCGTGCATGCACAGTTTAGGTCATCTGTCTGTTTCCAGTCCAGTCTCTTGAAGTCTAGTCTTGTCCATCCCTGAGTCCATCAGATAGACTAACTCAGTCTAGTCCAGTCTAACATGATTTAAGTAGAAGTTAGAAGAGGGTCAAATGGGTTGTGGAGGAAGACGTATAAAGCGTATAAGGAGAGGGTAAGAGTGATGAAGATGAGAACAAATAGAAAAAATTGGTAGATGGGTGGGGTGATTGGTATCACCTTAAAGGCAGGTTGAAAAAAAAAAAAAACCTCTCTAGGCCAGTCGACGACTAAAGTACATATGATGAAAATTATTTCTCTCAGAGGGGAGACATGACTCCCTTTAAGAACGCTGAACAGGACCATTAACGGATTGGGGGTCTAAATCGCAATCAAGTATCTGCTTCAGTGTGTCAAAAATATTAGACCTTTCCAGAAAGTATGCACAGGGTCGGCTGGAGGCTTTACATCTCTTGCTGGCATCACTTCGGTTCGGATAGGTTCTTGCCAGCTTACCATCGGCAAAGTGAACTTTACAGATCACCTTACACTTCAGTAAACCAGTTTCACACTGTTTAATATTAGACATTCTTTAATACTATGCCAGCTGAGAGGCTGCAACCTTTCATACAGCAATATGCTGTTTGCTGCTGTAGTTGTCTTCATATGTAGTGTTTCTTGACCTAGTGTGATCAGAATCAAAGCAGAGGAGGAGGAAGAAAATTTACTGGATTCGTATTCAACTCCAGCTAAGGTAATACAGGTTACTAAACGTTTCAGAGAACCTATGAAGGTGGTCTTTCTCTGAGATTTGCTTTTGCTTTAATGTGACCATCGTTGTGTCCTGTAGGGCTCTCAGAAACGAGCTCTCACTACTCCGGAACAGCCTCAGTCAAAGCGCGCTGCTGCCCGCTTGCCTAGTCCTGGTTTGCTGCTGTCCCCTGCCAGTTTCTCTCCATGGTAAATAAGACTGCATTCAGACAGTGTTCATATTTTTTTCTGTTTTAGGTTTTGTTTTTTTTTGTTTGTTTGTTTTGGTCAGGACAAAAATGCTGCGTCTAAAAGGCTCCACTTTATAGACACCCCTGGTGATTCCACATTGTTTTAGTTACTGAAAATATATAAACATTACTTAAAATAGACTATTTGAGTTCAGTTGACTTTACTGGTGGACAACAGTGAATAGTGCTGCGGTAAAAGAGAATTATGACTGACTGAGACTGTAAATTTTCCAGAACTGCTTCTTTAGATTTTGATGATTTTTCTGAATTTGAATTTGAAAAAGCTGCAATGTAGAAATAGACCACCATGTCACTTCGTCCTGAGACTTTTAGTCAAACCACACTCCCAAAAGCAGCTCATCCTGAGTATAAACAGTATCTAGCTAAATAACCAACATTATTTGTGACAACAGCCTAGCAACCAGCTAAACTCAGATATAGATAGATATAGATATACACGCCTATACTGTTGAAGCTCCAGTCTTAAGATCTAGTCGTGTAAGCGTACTTCCCGTAGTTGTGATAATCTTCAGACGTGAAATGATCACTACGGATGACGGAGTGAGAGGATGGTCTTCTTTAAAGTTAAACAGATTTAGTCCACTTTCTGGATATTTGTTGGTCTTTGGGCCGTTTCTGCACGGGGGTCCGAAAACAACACCACCTTTCTGTCATTGTGCATTACCATAAGTGCGTCTTCCAGCGTTGGTGTCCACCAACTATGTCATACACATAACGCCTACAGCAGTTTCCAAACAGTGGGCGGAGCTAAACAGTCTTTTAAGCTATATTTTATGCATTTGTAAACAGTAAAATGTTTTCTGACTTTTAATAATCACAAATTAGGATCTCAGATTCCACTTTCTTTGTGTGTTTGATGTTTTCATATTAGCTGGTTCTTAGCCTGAGAAGAAGCTCTATGATTCCCAGGTTTCAAACTAAAGGATTACAGATCCGTACAGTGTAAAGTTGTTAGATCAGATCAGATGGTACAAGATAAGTCACTAAAAGGCCATGTAATGATTTTTGTACATACAGATTAAACATTTTTAGTATATTTTTTTTTATATCTATTATTTTATCTTCTTGTTCTGACATTCAAACAACAGTTTTGAAAGCCCATCTCTGTTAAATACCATCCAAAATCTGTCTTTTGTAAACTTTTATATTTGTAATTGTGCAGTGCGACCCCTTCTCAGAAGTACAGCATGCGTGGAGCACGGGGAGAGGTGGTGGCCACTTTCGGGGCCGTGCAGGGTCCTCGCTGGTCAGGGAAAGGCCAGACGGCGGTCCAGCTGGATCTCCTTGAGGGCCAAGAGAACTCTCTCACCAACTCCTACAAATACATGTTCCAGAGGCTCAGAGATGTGCGCGATGGTATGTACACACCAATAGATGATTTTAGACATGTTGCCATAGTAATTACTTTTTTTGTTAACTATTTGGTCATCTTGATGTTCATGTAGATGAAGCTTAGAAATGCTTTGTTTGTAGGGAAAATGAAATAATCTAGAGGATGCAAGGATAAAAATAGAATAGATGCAGTATTGGAGGTTATCAATAGAAGACTGTTGTGTAAAGTTTTATGTTCAAATAAAAGGACAGGAATATTCAGTGCTCTGTTTGCCTTTCTGAGAGATGGTGTTTGAGAAATGCTCAGTCATGCTGAATACTGACTCGCTCTTTTACGTCTGTGGTGCATTTCCAGTTTTGACGGAAAAGATTGAAGGGCTCGGGGAGGAGCTGAAGACACATTTTAATATAGAAGAGTTCTCTCCTGCGTCACTGCCTGTCCAGGTACACACATCGTCTGGAAGCTAATTTACCAAAATGTGTTACCTTTTTATGTCAGCTTGCATGTTAGTAGAAATAACTCTCATGTTGTAGACAGTGCAGCTGAACATGTGTCCACAGTAATGTAGGCTATTGTCCATCTGTTTTGAATTTTTAAACGTCAGGTGCTTATGTTTTCTCTCTTCTGGCTAACATTGGAGTTATATTAATTAACCTGGCAAAACACGTTGTAATAACATTTTTATATTATATTTTATAGGAGAGGGAAAAGGCTAAAATCAAAATTGTTATCCTCCCTCTTCTGTTTTTTTCATCCCAAGTTGTTAATAATAATAATAATAATAATAATAAGAAGAAGAATAATTAGTAGTAGTAGCAATAGTAATAATAATCTATATATTTGCATCCTGTCAGTTTATGGCTACCCAGACCTGTTTGACTCAGATTTGCAGCATATGTATGATACTGTAGTTGAGAAGGTCCTGTGAAGTTGAATTGTGTGCTGTGTTCTGTGCAGGACACAGTTTCAGTGGTGGGGCAGGTATGCTGTGACAGTAATGGGAAGCTAAATGCTCAGTCTGTGCTGCTGGAGGCGAGCCAGGAGCACGGAGCAAGACAAGTGCCAGTGGATCTGTCTGAGCTCAGAGATTATTCACTCTTTCCTGGACAGGTGTGTTTACTCAGGCAGGGTGCCCCGCTGGGGTTGTTTAACTTTGCCAGTTATTTTTTGTGTTTTTTGTTGTTTGGTTGTTTTGTATGATCTATTATCCGACGAGAGAGTGTACACTAACTAGATGATTGTTTGTCTTCTCAGGTTGTTGTCATGGAAGGCATAAACACCTCTGGTTTGAAATTTGTTGCCTCCAAACTCTACGAGGTATGTGTGACATTCAGAATCCTGGTTGTTTTAAATTCTTAATCATTTCCAACTGAACAGTTTATTTAAGTTTGATTTTATGCCAGTTTGAATAAAATACATTTTCTCATATACCACGTTTGAGTGTGTGAGCATTGTTGTCCTGTGGAAATATTTTTTTTTCCTTTGTGGAAGTCTTTTTAAAAAATGGATTGAACAGGATGGATTTAATTTTTTATTTTTTTATTTTATTTTATTTTTTTGCTAATACATCTTGCAGCCTTATATTGATCTCTAGTGTGTGTCTGTCCAATTCAGGGTGTTCCTTTACCTTTCTATTCCACTCCAGAGCCAAAACAGGAAGGTAAGAAACCAGCTATCTTGGTTGAAGTTTCAGTTAAAGAGCAAAATGCAGATCTGTACATGGAACACACTATTCAATCCATTCTCACCTTGTGTTTATTACCTGTAGTGAAATGTTTTGCAATTTAAAAGGTTTATTTTGCTATTTATTATTTATTACAGTGTATTATTGAGCATTGAGATTTGCTCATCAGTTGTCAAAAAAGGCATCCCTGAACTTTTTCAGTCATTCTGTTCATCATTCTGGGCACATCATCGTATAATTTTATAGCTTTATAACAAATTAGTTGAAATCTGTAAAGTTTTAGAATAGCAACTTAGTAACAATTATTTTGTTATTGCTGTTCCAAAAAATAAGAGGTTATTCCTGTTTTCCAATTTAATATAGTAATTTGAATATAGCAACTGCCCTCATTATTTATATATATATATATATATATATATATATATATATATATATATATATATATATATATATATATATATATATATATATATATATCATTTTTATAATTATATTTAATAATTTATTTTATTTTATTTTTTCTTTGATGGTGTCGAATCATAACACTTTTTTAGTGTATCTGTATTGTGGAGTACCACTAAATTCTCTGTTGCAGCCTTGGAGCCGGTGATGGTGATGGTAGCTTGTGGGCCATATACGCCATCTGATAGCCTGGCCTATGACCCTCTGATCGACCTGATTAATATAATTAATAAAGACCGCCCTGACGTCTGCATACTGGTAAGAATGACGCACACTGACTGAGTTTATTTCAGTTCACACCCAAATGATAGCTTTGCTAAAAGTAGCAAGTGTCACCACAACAAATTATATTGTAGTTTAAAGACATTTTTGGAGGCCTTCACCTGCTTTGGTTGGTGTATGTCTCAAAATGACTGTTGGCTGATTTGATGTCTTATGATGTGTTCTTTCATTTGTTATACAGCTTGGACCATTTGTCGATTCGAAGCATGAGCAAATTGAGGTACTTTTAACTTTCCCTTCAGTAGTGCTGGGCGATTATTATGATTCATTTGGTTGATTCAAATTACAATTTAAGCACAATTTTCAAAATGGTGTAATCAAGATTTTACATTTTTACATAGACATTTTATCTTTTTAATCAAAAATATTAGAAAACGGTCTCATTTCTGAAGTGATATGAAGTAAAAAATAAGCCTTGGTTCCCACAGACCAGCGCACACACTTTCAAAACAAAGCAGCGAGCCACAATGGATGCAGCCAACACTCGGCCGAGTAATGAGCTCGTACCAAAAAAAGGTGGCAATGTCACTTCAGTGGTTTGGAATGGTACGGTTTTGAGAAGTCCGATGTTGAACACAACTATGTAACGTGTAGACTGTGTCGAAAGTCTGTTGCTACCAAAAGTAGCAGCACAACAGATTTGTTCCAGCACTTACGACTCAAACACCCTGGAACGGGAGCAGTGCCTGAAACAATGGCATGAAAAAGCCGGCTGCTGTTTGACTACCAAGGCCCCGACTAAAAGACAGCTAACGTTAGCCACTTCATTTACCACTGGTGCCCCGTATGACAAAAGTAATAACGGAGACTGTGGCTTTTCATATCGCCAAAGACATGATGTTTCAAAAATAAACGTAAAAGAAAAGTTCTGTATGGTGCTGTACTATTTTGGCACATGTACATTTTTCATTAAAAAACTACAATTAAAAAATAAAACTTGCTTTTTTAGGTATTATGCAAGAACATTAAAAAATCTAAATTGTCATAAATGTGACAAAACTTTAGATTTTTATTCCCCAATATCGTCCAGCCCTCCCCTTTAGTCTAAAACAAACAAATCTTAACATATAATTTTTATTAATAATATATTAAGATTTGTTTGTTTAATATATTATTAATATAATAAGAGTTTTTCATAGCAGTAAAGTGCCTTATGCCTGTTTACTCTTTGACAGAAAGGACAGGTAACAGAAACGTTTGAAACCATTTTCTCCAGATGTGTGGACAGCATTGTGGATGGAACCAGAGGGTATGTAGTCAAATCAGCTTCACGAGCTTGTCTAAATCTTAAACCTGCAGAGGATTCACTGTCTTTTAAACCTGACCATTATATGTTCCCTTACAACCTGTGTTTCCTCTCAGGACGGGATGCAAGCTGGTGTTTATTCCATCTCAACGAGATGTACATCACCATTACATTTACCCACAGCCTCCTTTCACCCTCCCAGACCTCAAGAAGGAAGATGTGCAGGTGAACAGTTTTTGTCTTTGGTTGAACTCACAGAATAAAGGGTCAGTCAGAAGATTACTTTGTCACCATTAGGGCTGTGTATTGGCAAAAACCTGGCGATACAATACGTATTGTGATACAGCAGTCACGATTCAATATATCGTGATATTGAGATTTTTCAAATCCTACTATTAAAACTCACCACTATATGAACAGGTTTGCCAATGCTTACAGTAGCATTGCACCCTTGTGCTAATTGTTAATGTTGGGGTGGAGCTTAAAAGGGATTACAACACTACCATCTAGTGGTCAGAGGCTTAAACACGACACACGGATTCACTGTCTGCCAGGAATCTGTATATCGATACTATTGTTTTGAGAATTGATACAGTATCACGAAACACAATATCCCAATATTTGATATTTTGATATTTTCTTACACCCCTAGTCACCATATTCTACATTTTATAATCATGGATATTTTGGTTATGGATGGTTTGATCATGCCTAATAGTGCTTTTTTTTTTTTTTGCTTTTTTTCCCTTATCCTTTAACCCTCCAATGTATGATTTTGCATCTTAGCGAGTGACCTTGGCCCCTGATCCCTGCACACTCCTGATTGGTGGCGTGACTGTGGGCTTAACGTCTACAGACATCCTATTTCACATGGGAGCTGAGGAAATCAGCAGGTAAGGTTGTAAAATGTTTCAGGCATGCTGACATATTTATAAAGAAAATAGTTTGCACACTGATTTAAAACATATTATGGAAGAGAATATAAGGTCAGAAGATGTTAACATTGGGGGTTTTAATCATGTACTGATAAACTCTGCAGCCACTTGCACTGAATATGCAAATCTCATTCAACTTAAGTGGGATGTAATTCCTACACATGTGCCACAGACCATATAATTGCTAGCCAGATATGTGGTGTTCTGATAAATGACTTGTTTGGAAACTCTAAATGATGGATGAAAAAGGAAATACTGTTATTGTATAAGTATGGGTTTTTAATATTACTGTATTATTGCATCGCAGGTCCTTCCTTCCTGCTGCTGTTAGGCTCTGAAACCAGCACTGTTCCCAGCAGACCACATACACACACCTAAACTCTACACACTTACAAAAATTAGATTTTTTTTTCAGTGTATATGTGCAATATTTTCTACCCCCTCTGTACAAGTTAGAGGCAATGTGCAATTATTTGTAAATATATATTCTTGATTTTTATTGTTTATATTATATATTCTGTACTGTTTATTGATCTAATTTTTTATAGAGTGTCTTGCTATCCCTTTGCTGCTGTAGCACTGAATTTCCCAACTATGGGACTAATAAAGTATTATGTTATCTTGTTGCAGCGCTACCGGCTCAGACAGATTCTCACGGATCATGAAGCACATGTTAACCCAGCGCAGGTTGGTGGGAAAACATTCGCATCACATTTTGTCCTACGCGTTTGCTTTGTGCTAAAGTTTGCTTTCCTTGCAGCTATTACCCTCTGTACCCCCCTGCAGAGGAAGTCAATATGGATTATGAAAGGTTTCAGCAGTACGGCCTCCTGCCCCTCACGCCCGACATTCTGATTGTACCTTCTGAGCTACGATATTTTATTAAGGTAATGCACTTATAACACACACACATATACATATACACTTAGAACCTGCCTATGCAACATTTTTCTATATATATCTATGTATATCCTATGTATATATCTTGTGTATTGTATAGTCCTTTATATATTTCATATGTATATATAACTATATGTATTTTTTTTAGCTTATTTTTACTTTAATATTGTCTATTTATTGTATGTTTGCACTGTTTTACATATATAATGCTGCCCTGCTGTAGAGTTTTATCTGAGCCTCACCCCAAACATTTCAATGCATGTTATGTCCTGACATGATGTGCAAATGACAAATAAACTTGAAACTTGAAACATTTAGGACTCCAAAGCCCCCTTTGCACATTTGGGCATTAGTATAACGGTAATTAAATGTGAGTCAGGTGTGAATTTAGATCCCGCCATGATTGATACAGTAAGATAAGTCAACAGGAAGCTTGCACACAGCTTTATTAAACTACAGCCTGTTTGTTGGAAGCTTACAATATGAAACAGAACTGAAACAAAATTTTCTCTTCAGGATGTGATCGGATGCGTGTGTGTCAATCCTGGACGGCTAACTAAAGGACAGGTGGGCGGAACCTATGGACGGTTACTCCTCCAGCAGAACCCAGTGCATGAGGAAGGGAAGAGAGTGAGCCCATGCATAGCAGGACAGCTGGTGAAAATTTAGACCCATCATCTTAGTGCTTCTGTCTAATTTTGTTTTTGTATTCTCATTTTTCATTTTATGTCTATAGTACATTTTCACACTCAAGCAAGTTGTGGGAAAATAAAATGTAAATTATATCCTGTGGTCAGCTGTTGGGCATGTTGTGTAGTTGTAAATAATTTGTGTTTGAAGTAATGTTTTTTTTAGTCATGGTATATAACCCAGAGGACAGAAGTGTTATTTTAACTCCAAGAATAAGATTAGTTTAGATAAGACAGACATTTAGCTTTCCGTTTATAAAAACAAGGTTATGAAACTCTTATAACAGTAAGGAACACACAGAACACGTGCATATTTAACTCTTATATGCTGCTTACACGGTCTTTTCCAAAAAAATAAACTATCAAATTTACATCTGTATTCACTTGTACATACATAGATCATACATAGATTTTCTCTCATGCCACTTAAACCAGTCTTTTAGAAGAACTTGTGGGGGGTCGCTGGTCAGAATGCTGCTGGTTCGGCTGTAGGTGCCTGTGGTACTGTCTGATGATTTCGACCCACAGTTTAAGTAATTCTGTTCATTCTGGAAGATGCATCCATTTAAGGATGTAATGCAAAAAGCAATATCTATATTACAAACACAGTATAAACTGTCCTACTGCTTATTTAAAATGACTAATCAGATTCTCTTCACTTGGGGATGTGTTCCAGTCCCATTGCAATATCTTTCAGTTTAGGGTCATCTATCCAGTTCACTTTGCTGGCAAGTATAATCCCCTGAAAAACAAGACAACACTTGTAAGGAAAAACATGATTTACATACGAACAAAACTCCTAACATAACTGGCAAGGCAGTTGAACATATCGTCACTGTCCAAAATAAAAACAAGTATTTATTACTCATTTGTAATGAACAAGTAAATGGCAACTTCGCTGGAGAGACTGTGGAGCATTTTTATTGGCCTATTCATCATAAAATGTTCACACAATGTCAGCTGGAGGGTTCAAATGATGTAGAAAAATACAAACGGGAAAAAAGGAGACTCATATCGTTGCTGTCCAAAGAAAAACATGTAACATGATGGGGGAAACGCTGCAAGACAAACGTTTTGGTCATACTGACCTTCTTTAGGATATTTTGTCCAAACTGAAGAACTGCTGGCTTAAGAAAGGACTGAACAAGCAGCGTTACCGCACAGTTTCTGCTCATCCTTAAAAATGAATTATTAACATTAAAGAGCTACCAGTTGTGTCATGCTATATAGTCTGCAACACAAACAGCGTTACTGTGGTGAGTAAATGATTACTAAGGAAAGCTAGAGGACGGCTGAACTGAATGTCAAAAGACCCAGAAAAGCATGTTCAAGGGAAAAAAGTGAGATAGTGTAACTGCCAAGATGCACATATCTGAGAATATCGTCGCTGTCCAAAACAAGTATCTCCAAAATTGCAACTTTACAGGAGAGACCAAAAACAGACTTTACTTTCAACGCAAGTCAATGGAACCAGAATCTTTTCCAAGCTATTTTGGAGCGTTTCTATTGGTCCATTCATCATGAAATGTTCACACAACGTAAACGACCATTGGCATCTTCAAATGATGTAGAAAAACCCAAAATCAACAAAAAAGGAGATAGGAGTGTGTTTTTCATTGGACAGCGATGATACATGCTTGATTCTCAACCAGTCAGTTTAAATATACATATTCATACAAAGCTGAATTAATATATGCCACATTTCAGCGTGTGTATAGTTGTTCAGCCGAAATGCTTGTTTTTCAGCTGTTGCTGTATAAAAGCACAGAGCTAGGGCAGTGCACTGTAAGTCTTGCAGCTGTACAAACAGCACATACCCGAAGGACGTTTTGGGAAATGGTGGCGATCTTCTGGTACTTCTTCAGGATTGCTTCAGCACGCTCCACGGCCTGTTTCTGTGCCTGCCCTTGATTTTCTCCCATCTGTTTCAGCTCATTAATCTCTTGCATCATCATCTTAATTCTCATTTTCGTCTCTGCGAATACACAAATTAGCAAAGTGTCTTAAGAACACTGAAAGCTGATTTCTTACAGGGCTTGTATATTTGTTTATTTATATTTTCTCTAGGAGAGTCACTAGACTGTGTGGTAAAAATCTGAGTTCTACATGCACAGAAGATTCATAGTAATATTTACAGTTGATACAATATTATGCAACGTAAGAAGGGATGGTGAAAGTACCAAGTCTCTCTTTCTGAATATCTGTAATTTGGTCCTGAAGTTCACGTGTTTCCTGCATAAAGTGTAGAAACAAGTAATTAAACAGGTACTGATTTTAATTCAGTAATCTTTTCAACACCAATGGCTCATTTCCAAGATTTGAACTGTAATATTTATACAGTGCATCATCACTGTCCAAAGAAAAACAAGTACCTCCAAAATCACAACTTTACAGGAGAGGACAAAAACAGCCTTTATTTCTATTGGTCCATTCATCATGAAACGTTTACAGGATATAAAGATCAGCTGTCATATTCAAATAATATAGAAAAATAAAAATAGACAAAAATGGACATAAATAATGTTTTTCTTTGGACAGTGATATGTTTAATGATTGAGGCCAGACTGTTGGGATCTAGACCATGTAAGTAACTAATAAGAGTTAAATTTGAACAGCATAATAATTAAGCAAATAAATAAGGTACCCACCTTTATAAGTTTCATTGTCTTTTCACAGAGGTCTGCATTTTCATCAACCATTGCTTTCAAAGGCCTAAAAGACAAAATGTATCTTATGACAATTACATGTTGTCTTGATTATGATAAATTATTGCAGTATATATTATATATATACATCCTATACATTATATACATATATATGAATTTTTACATGTACATGTAAAATACTGCATCAGCCAAAAATACTACAATATGATAATATCAACAGTGATACCCTAAACCTTTTTATAAATCAGTTTTTATGAAACTTATAGTATAAAAAACACAGCATGGGGTTGGAGTGGAAGAGTCTATTGGCTGAAGACAGATTACAATACTGCTATCTAGTGGTCAGGGGTTTCCACACAACACTAAATGAACTGCTGTCTGCCACCAACCTTTACATGTTATCAAATAAAAATGAATACTGTGTTTTAAGAGTTGAAACAGTATCAGAAACCTTAATATTATGATACTCAGTAGCACTGATATTGTCTTACATCCTTACAACAATCTAATAAACAGAGATATGTGAATTCACTTACATATCACCAGCATCGTTCTGCATCAGCTTATTACTGATGGCATTCCAAACCTGCATCCTAAAACACAAATACTTTTATCATGAAAACACAAACAGAAACATGCCCTTCAGTAAAAATGAGTAAGATAAGGACTGAAAAGATAAGTTACCTGTTTAGTGCCAGTGTTTTGTTGAAATGTGACAGTCTTGCCTGTTCTATTGCATTTTCATATTTGGACCTATGGATTGTAGTTTGGAGACAATCAATATCCAGCCAATTACAGGAAAATAGATTAATTACACAAACTGAAGCTCAAACTCACAGATCTGCTTCAGCATCAAATGTGTCATGTAATATTTTAGCTTTTCCTGTCAATGAAGCACAAAAATAAACATTTATTTTCCAGTACACATCATGATCAAACGTGTGCTCTGTGTAGAAAACATGATGCACTTAATGGGTGATTTCTTTCATTTATATGGTATCTGAAAACAGACACTCCATTTTTTAGCTGCTGAATTATATCCACAATGGTTATAACTATAATATCCATTGTGGTTTTCAAATATCCATAACAACTTACCCATATTGACCTTAATACTCATGTCAAAACACTGGTTTTCCATAATATCCTTCATCCTGTGGAAAGAGTTAAAAACAAACAATTAATTAAATGTAGCCGCACCCATCTTTCGCCTCCATGAGTTTAAATTTAACGTACAGTTAATGTGAAGTATCTACTCAGGTTAACATTAACAATGTTGTTTTTACCAGACAGGGATTAAAGGAGAATTCCACCATTTTTTTTCTGCACACATTAAAGGAGCCATTTGTAAGATCACACAACCTGTCAAATTTATACACCAAACAGCAGGGGCAACAAATTACCAAGGGAACATCCTATTCGTTTCTTAATAGGAACATTGCAAGTTCAACACCAACATTCATCACTTCACTCGCCAACACCGATGTGAATTATTGTTTAGTTTAGAATATGCTGTCGGGCAGTTCCTTATCCTCTCATGTTGGGCTGATTCGACACTGCAGTGACTCACTGAGGTACAAAGTAGTATTATGTGACAGGACGGGCCAGGGCTAACCGTAGTAGATATCGCTGCAATATGATACATAAAAATATTTAATGTACCATCAAAACTTATTTATTCACATTCTGTTGATAATTTTAGTTTATTCTGTTTTTTTTACATATTGCTCCTTTAATCTTACATAGCGCTCCTTTAATCATTAAGATCGAGTTGTCTGGTGTGACGATTCACTGTAGAGAAACTGACTGACTACAGTGCTGAAGTTCTTAAGCACCTCAGTGTGAATGCTGGGCTGAGAATAGTCCAGCAACCAAAAAACTATCCAAAAAACAACAAGGTCCTGGGACCACTGATGAAGGACTAGAAGATGACCAACGCAAACTGTGCAGCAACAGATGAGCTAATGATTCTGACTTTACATCAATAAGATAGGAGTGTTTAAAAGAGTGGGCACAGTGTATAAACACTCCAGCAGCACTGCTGTGTCTGATAACTACCTTATTTCTTTCCTAAATCACTTCAGAAGAGCAGTCACAGCGCTCGCCTTCACCGTAGAGAAACTGACTGACAGACTACAGCGCTGGTGATTGGAACCCGGGGCTGTAACGTCTACATGCAAATCTAGCAATTTTATTTGCTTTAAGATGTGTTTTATTGATCATACACTTCTCTAAAACAACATTTTGGGCATTCATAACCATTTAATGTCATATCTTTCCATGACTGAGCTTCGAGTTTATTTCTTTTTGAACGGATAATTATAATTACAAGCCAACTCCAAGCGCACACAAACAAAGATATTACGTGAAATGGTTAAGAATGGCCACAAAATGTGGAACAGGGATGGATTTAAGGTGGAACGGGAATATGAACAAGAAGTAGGTGAAGAGAAAAACAATTCCAATAAAAAGCCATCTTAAGCCCGATGTGAAGTCTAAAACTAGACTTAATCTCTGTCTAGCACATTATCTAATAGTAAAGCAGACTTAAGCATTAAATCACCTTAATAAACGTAAGGGCGTTACTTCCTCGGTAACGGAGGACGGAGGTTGATCATTCCCCGCCACCGGATCAGTATTTGAAGGACCACCCATGTGATTTTGGGAATCCATCTGTGGAAAATGGCAACAAAACACAAACTGGTGTTATTAATAATGAAAATGGCGAAATCTTCACTATCTGGTTACTGAATAACTTCCCAGCTGTTAGCTAGCTAACGTTAGCTCTGTCAGGAAAAACAAACACTGTGCTTGAGTAAAATTCAGATTTTGCTCTTTTATACAACAGTTTACAGCGCCGAGAGAAAACAAGAGAGATGTTTTATATATACACATATAACTCACTGTCGTTTCCATGTCCGTGTCTTTGTTTGTGTTCTGGTTTATCAACACAAGCTTCCTAACAGACAACCGAATCTGCCGCCGACCGGAAGCGCGCAGTCACGTGACAACTACGCCCAGCGAGGGCTGTGTTCCGATTCGCGTACACGCATTCTTACTAGACCACGTAGGCGTCCTAATTTGGCTGTGTCCGAATAGTTAAATGAACCTCGCTTTCTCGTTTTTACCGTACAGACTGTGACTATATATTGAATGAGTTGAAGGGCTTTGTTCTAAACGCATTACAGGCTACTCACTCAGCATTTTATTAGGAACACAATCATTGTCCATTTCATCAGCCCCACTTACCATTTAGGAGCACTTCACTAAAATTATAGACCATAGTTCTTTAGTTTTACTTTACACTGTTCTTTAATAGCAAGGACCCCCACAGTACCACCACAAAGCAGGTACTATTAGATGTGGATCATTCCCAGCACTAAGTGACCCTGACCTGGAGGTGGCGTGTTAGTGTGTGTTGTGCTGGTGTAAGTTGATCAGACACAGCAGTGCTGCTGAAGTTCTTAAAAACCTCAGTGTGAATGCTGGGCTGAGAATAGTCCAGCAACCAAAAAACTATCCAGACAACAAGGTCCTGGGACCACTGATGAAGGACTAGAAGATGACCAACGCAAACTGTGCAGCAACACATGAGCTAATGATTCTGACTTTACATCAATAAGATAGGAGTGTTAAATGGAGTGGAAAGTGAGTGAACATAGTGTTTAAACACTCCAGTAGCACTGCTGTGTCTAATAACTACCTTCCTAAATCACTTCAGAAGAGCAATCACAGTGCTCGCCTGCTTTCATGTTTTGGCAAAATAGCATTAAAGTTTAGGAAAGGATGGGTTACACTCAACAAAGTATACAGTTATTTTTTTGCTTTTTAATTTTTTTGTGCATGATGAAAAAACACCCCAATTATTCTAGAAATAGTCATTATTACAAATGAAAAATGAAATCCAAGTGACATTTCTGATATATATATATATATATATATATATATATATATATATATATATATATATATATATATATATATATATATATATATATATATATATATATGCCTCAAACTCAATGTCAGTCTTTTTCAATATATTGCAGCCTCAGTATAGCAATAGTGGCTAGAATGCTACGCACTACCTAAGCGCCCTATGTAGAAGAGAGGCGCGCATATTGGAACACACCCTCTACAGCGAGTCAGGATATCTACAGAAATTAAGGTACTGAGCAGTTTCAGTGCTGTTTGTATGTTTTCTGCGGGACATTATGGGATTAACGTAAACAGATACCTGTATTTCATGGTAAGGATTAAAGCTGTGTTATGTCTGTCTGGTAGACAGTGTTTATTCACGTATGAGCTGCTGTCATTCTCCTGTGTAGGTCAAGTCCTGCACTGTGCTAGCGAGCTGCTGCTAATGTACTGGCTCGGTTAGACACAGTTCTCTGTTTCCTGCCATACAAAACATACACATTCGGTACGACGGTAATTATTTCGAGGTGAAACGTCTCAGCTGGTAGTATAACGCTAATTTATTATGGTTCTATGTTGTCTAGCATCTACTTTTAGGTACCCTCCCTGTCACCTTTCACTGTGTAGCACTATAACTGGCGCACTATATTATACAATCATTACACTTTATGGGTGTTGATACTGTTACATCCTAGCAAAGACACACCGTTGTCACAACGTAGTTTACTTTCTTGTTGTCACATCATCACTACTAAATAACGTTGTTTACAGTATTATCTGTTGGCAACGCAGCACGATTATGTGGAGCTCCATGTAGATATAATGAACGTATGATGGATTCTAGAAGGTTCTGACAACGTACTGACTACGTTACCATTATGTTCTCACAACGTTATCAGATAACGTCTTCACCATTTAAGGTGGAAAGGGCAAATCGAATAAGGAGCTAACTTCAGTCACGTCATTATTCAGGTCAGAAGTGACCTGAATAAATTAAATTAATTAAGCAAATCCTTATTTCTGTTTTAATTTCTTTACTTTGTTAATAAAAATATTTTTTGTGTCACTGCCCTTCTAACACACAACATGGGTGAAAACTTACCCTTATGTAATTTCATAGGAACTATGGAAATTTGTAAACACTTGCAATCAGAACCATCTTTACAAAAACTTTTTGTTTATGAAGTTACAAAATATATAATAAGAACAAAATTTTCAATGAACACTTGGAACATTAAATAATGAAATAAACTGATTTTAAAGGATATACCAATGAGATACTCAGCAATGCCATTTAACATAACATAGAAGATGTAAACAGGTCAAGTTTGAAAGTTTGACCCATGTTGTGCATTAGAAGGGGTTTGCTTAGCATGTACATGCATGGGTTAAAAGCCTTTGCCTGGGTTTTTTATAGTTTTTTTATTGTACCCTTTCACGCAGAGGAATAGACAAAGACCAAGGAAAGAATATGTATTATATGTAGACATAGTAAAAGTCCACTTTAAACGAGATGTAAATTGGGATTTTCTTTGCACATTATGGATAAAATATTGATCAAGGAGAATAAACCGATGAAGTAAATAACAGGAATACTTATTTCAGCCTTTATAATGAAATGATATACAAAATGTGTCAATCTGTATTGTAATATTAATTTTTGCTTTAATATATCTCACTATATCATTCCAAATACAGCAGTGATGTGGAGAGAAGATATGCTTGTAAATCACTAGGAGAGTAGATATATTGCTTCATTGGTCATTTCCCAATAGCATAAGGATGCTGCAGCACAAACCACCAGGTTTATGAAATAAAAAGTTTGGTATGAGATTCCATGAGGCTGAGAGGATTTTTAAATGAAATTGAAAATGAAAATTACCTTCATTTGTTTATTAAATGTTGCAAAATCTATAAAATTTAGTCCACCATAATTTATTTTGATTTTGTGGTCCTTGTTCCTCCAGATAAAACTGAATTTACTGATAGTCCTAACAAGAAACTGTAGAAAATGGAAACAGCGCCACCTGCAGGTGCTCCGTGAGAAACTCAGCAGGTCTCTTTAACCCGGAAGCAGCGCTAGTTGGAGGTCACCATGGGAAGCAGAGTCAGTAGTGGAAAGATGGCTGCTGCTGCTCGGGTCGTGCAGGTAAATACACACTTTCTGAGACTTTTAGCTAAAATTTATCTTCGTAACTGAAAGCCAGAGTGTTGGACAGCGAAGTGATTTCACCTCTGGACCGTGAGCAGATGTTTAAACATGCGACATGTAGGCTTTTGCGTAATTTAGCTAATGTCCTTGTCAGTGCACCAAATGTTTTTCACCCACTTTTGCTCAGCTTGAACTCTTTTCTCATATTTATTAAAGCACTGCTATATTAGCTACATCCTCTCTATGAGTTTGTTCTGAATGTTTAATGCAAAACGACTGTGACAGTTTTAGGACGAAGCTCCCTAATTCGCCAGTTTCTTGTTGCAATGTTTCCGTTCCACCTTAAATATTTCACCCACTCGTGGTCGTCTTGAACTCTGTGCTGCTATTTCTAAGCACTGACATGATGGCTTCACCCCTCTCTATGAGTTTGTTCTGAATGTTTAATGCAAAACGACTCCGGGTGTGACAGTTTTAGGACGAAGCTCCCTAATTCGCCAGTTTCTTGTTGCACTGTTTCCGTTCTACCTTAAATATTTCACCCACTTGTGGTCGTCTTGAACTTTGTGTTTATATTTTAAGCACTGACATGATGGCTTCACCCCTCTCTGTGAGTTTGCTCTAAGTGTTAATTGTATACTCTGTCAGAATAGCAAAAACGACCCTCGGTGTGACAGTCTTAGGACGAAGCTCCCTAATTCGCCAGTTTCTTGTTGCCATGTTTTCGTTCCACCTTAAATGTTTCACCCACTCGTGGTCGTCTTGAACTCTGTGCTGCTATTTCTAAGCACTGACATGATGGCTTCACCCCTCTATGTGAGTTTGTTCTGAATGTTTAATGTTTACTAAGTACGAATAGTAAAAACGACCCTCGGCGTGACAGTTTTAGGACGAAGCTCTGTAATTCGTCGGTTTCTTGTTGCAGTGTTTTCGTTCCACCTTAACTGGTGCAGCAGTAACTGCTCTTAAGGTGGAACGGGAGCGTTTCAACAAGAAACTGGCGAATAGGCAAAGCAAGGTGGGCCTAGTAGGTTTTAGGCTGGTAAATGTTTGGTGTTGGAAAAAAAATATTTAGGAATTAAACCTGATATTCAGTGTCATTTTACTTTCACAGGCTGTTCGTCCTCATGCACCTTTGATCAAATTTCCAAACCGACAAGGCCAGCCCAGGCCGAATGGTGAGCTTTTAAAACTCCTTCTTGAACCTTTTTTAAACTGAAATATAATGAACCAGGCTCTACTGCTAGGATTAGTAAAGCTAACTTTAGGACACTTAATGACTGGTCATTAGGTTGTTGGCTTTAAAATTCTGACATTGATTGTAACAGGGTTGTGTGGGGTTGGATTCTTGTTGGATTCTTGGGTGTTTTTCTTTTTGTTTTTTGGAAATCCCTCTCATTTAATTCTTTGGACATAGTTCTTGGTGGCTTGTTGTGTACTGTTGTTACTACAGAAAACAAAAAAGTATAATAATCCAGCTTTTCACCCAAAACACCCCCCAGAGTGCCACAGTTTCCTTTTATTATTTATCTATAACAAAACTACAAAAAGCTGTATTTTGCTTATCTTTATCAAAGTAAACTGAAGTAAATATGGTCTCATTAAAAGTGGTGAGACTATTAAATCATTATTAAGTGAAATAAACCAAATTTTTAATCTAACTCACCTGTCGGCTCCTCTTCCATCATGTTTGTTGTAGTTGGAGAGGTTGTTCATAGTGAGCAGGTGTCTGAAAAAAAAACTACATGACACACTAAAGGAAAGGGAAAAGCCAGAAGTGTGTAATAGTTCTTTCTTATATGAGATGGAGTAGACTGGATTGTTTGGCAACAGTCTAAAAAGTGTGTAGCGTATTTTTTAAAGCAGTCATCACCAATTCTGGAGAAAATATTATAACCTCATTATTGTCTTTTAGATCTTCTTCAGAGAAAAACATTCAGGCCCTGACATCATGTATTTTTATTGCTTTCCTTTCTATGATGTAGTGAAAGAAACAGTTTAAATGCCATTACATGTTTTGATTTAAGTTAACATGCCCTTGTAATAGACAGATAGACAGACGTTTACTTTATTGATCCCAGAGTGAAATTCAAGATCTCTGCATTTAAACCATTCATGCAGTGAAACACTCACATATACACACACTAGGGGGCAGTGAGCACACTTGCCCAGAGCGGTGGGCAGCCTTACCACAAGGCTAGGTGGCAGTCAGGGATTAGGTGCCTTGCTCAAGAGTACTTTAGTCGTGTCCTGTCGGTTCATGGGATCGAACCGGCAACCTTCCGGTCACAAGGCTGGTTCCCTAACGACCGCCCCAGTTTTATTTGGATTTTTACTTATAGGTGTGACAGGCAGGTTGAGTGTTAAATAAACATGTACATATTTACTTAGAAACTCTAGAGAAAACACATGATTCGACCAGGGGCACCTAAACTGAAAAGTATTTTTTTGTGTGTGCTTAAAAAAGAAGCAGGGGGAGGGGAACATTTGCCCCTCGGGATTTGAGTGAACCAGGGTAGAGTTAATTTTTCACTTACATGATGCTGGTATTCTCATTTCCAGTCCAAGAAGCACTAAAATTGATTGGTGTCAGCATCCCACAGTCCTCTCCTCCTGGACCAGCACAGCTAGCCACACCTCCAACTAGACCTACAGGAGCTATCAGTCGCCTCCCAGGCACGCCGGACAGCATTGCTGTAGTAAAAGAGCTCCCACAGAGATATCGCAGACGGGAACTGGCATTGGAAGAAATTGACTACATTCAGGTTAGTTCAGACGCAAGACTGCTGTCATTATGTGTGTATATAGGATGCTTTACAGGGCATGCACTATGAAAGAGGTCTGGTATCAGGTCCTGTTGGCATGTGTTTATGACCAGTGTCCAAGAGGAGTGACCATGTTCTCCAAGTTTAGAGAGAAGGGTGACCTCTCCTGTTGCAGTCTCATACCTGATTCAAAATGGCTGGTACTGTTATGTAGTTACAAGTGAGTTGGACAGAAACTTGAAGAACACTACCTGAAATTAGAAAGTGCACTCTCACCAGTGTAGCTGTGGTTAGCCTGTGGCTAGCCTGTGGTTTAGAAAGGGTGGCTGAGATTGGTTTCACAGTTCTGAATTTACTTTGTATATTTCCTGCTGTACCATATGCAATAGTCATCCAGCAACCAGCAAAAGCTTAAGATCTTCATTAAAATCACGCTTAAAATGTTACTGAATGATTATCTGAAATTCTTTTGTTCCTGGTTAAAGCAGTGTTGTGCCAGTGTGTATCAGCATGGAGTGAGTCCAGTGTCTACATACCGTGTTATATAAATACAGTGACAGTATAAAATAAGGATGGTCTGTGGTTGAGATCTGAGTGAAGCTTGTAATGCTCAGGATGGGGATTATATCAGAATATGTTCTGAACTTCAGTAAAAACATCAATCAAGTCTAATTTGACCAGTGTTTTCAAACAGCTTATTTATTTTTGCCTGATTCTTATAGATTAAATATAATCTCTGTCCTAAGCATTTCATGCCACACCTTTTAGATTTCAACCAGAAATTAACCAATCTTCTCTTTATTGTATGTAATTTTATGCAGGCTATGTTAATATAATAATGTTCTGTGACCATTGAATGTTATGATTTTGATCAACCAACCGTATGATGGGTCATGATTTTAATAACAGTAAATGGTCCAGGTACGTTGATTTTGGGGTGATGTTTATAAAATTATGTACCTGGACAGTTTAATGTTATGAAGCAACTTTATGCCGACACCAGACACAACAATACTTTGATCAGTAACAAAAATACTTTACTTTAATTTGCTGATTGGTGGGTTGGCCTTATATATAGTTCTAAAAAAAAAAAAAAAAAAGAAAACTGTGCAATTTGTCTGGTCTCACTTTCTGTACTGTTAAATAGCCAGATGTTCCCTTAAGGACTTTCATATGACTGATTTCCACCTTTGTTAACTTAATATAGTAACGCTTCAGTATATTTCTCTTGAAGATTTATATGCAGTGTATAGATACAGTGCATTGTGAAGTCTTAAAAACCTAAGCACATTGTTTAAAACCATGCTTGTGACTTTGCTTTTACCTGAGCTAGAATTGAAGACTGTGCCAACTCAATTTTTCCCAATATCATGATAGTACTTTCTTCTTCTTCTTCTTCTTCTTCTTCTTCTTCTTCTTCTTCTTATTATTATTATTATTATTATTATTATTATTGTTGTTATTATTATTGTTATTATTATTATTGTTGTTGTTGTTCATAGTGCCTTTAATTGACCTTAATTATCTTAGCCTGCTGGCATAAATTATTGTAAAGTGTTGCATACTGAGTGCAATTATAAGTAAAAAATAAAAAATAAGCTATACTCACAGAGTGTGAAATAACTAGTAACAGTAAATGTTTTGTTTTCTTTTCTTTTTTTCTTTGCAGCGTGGCGGGCCAGAATGATGGTGCTTCACTGGATCTTACCAAAGCTGATACCTCTGTAAATGGGTTTTTGTTGTTGCCTAACATCTTTCCTCAGCCAGAGGATTTGCCAGATTTCACCTTACAGGAATGAAATTAAATTATTAAAATGTACATAGAAATTATTTTTTAACATAATTGTACGTGTGTTGGGTCAGTCAGCTTTTGGCATCTGAGTTTGACTTGTTTACAGCAGTATTACAGCTAATTAATTACACCACTCTGCTGGGATGCTTCATTCACACTGCAGTACACTGATGAAATGGGACCCTATCCTAATTTTGAGTTTCACCCCAAAAAAACTAAGAACAAATATTAGAACAACTCCTGTGCACTTTGGAGGATTCTGCCGGACACTGTACATCTGGGTTATTAACACACTGCGTATGAAGGAAGATTTACTTAAATATATATATAAACCAACAGCATAACTTCATACCGTCTCACAACTGTTTCCAGAGCTTTATTTCTGGATCTTTTACATCAAGTAATAAAGTACAACAAAAATACAAAATAATGCCTAACAAACCCAAACAAAAGCAATACAATTGTATTTACATGTTGTTATAAACAATATGTCTGAATAATTCAGTTATTAAATGTTGTGATTGTCTATATTTCTGGATAAACATTTATAGTATATGTTGGTCTTATTCACAAATGTATTTTCCCTTATGTATTTCTCCCCCATGAATTAATCTGATATGGCAAGTCTATAACTTTCAGTTTCTAAGTTAAATAAAATGTAATAAACAAAATACGCAACACCCAAAACCATTGAGAACATCTTCCAAGCAACTTTAAATATTCAAACTTAAAAAAAAAGTGTGACTCACGTATTTCTATAGAACCAATACCGCTTGTACATATTTTGCCCAATATTGTGACACTGTGATGAACTTTTCTCGCTCCACCTCTGAAGGCGATGGTTATACTTTCTGATAGCAATACAGCAGAGTATAAGTACCCTGATTCACCACAGATGCCATTTTTTCCAAGTTGTTCGCTGATCTACAGTCTCACTGACTAAAGCATTTTCATAACCAGAAACTGAACAAGCTAAATGCATCACTGTGATGCTTTCAAAGCCTATTCTAGACTGGACTCAATGGAGAAGCATGTTAGGTTTGTTCTGTAGTGCTTTACCAAGTATATATGTATAAATACTTCTTTAAGCCCCCTACTGAGGAACAACGAAGTGTCGAGAAGGTTTCAGACACCAGAATGTAACAAGCAGGATCAATTAGTAAGATATACCTAAACCAAGACTATGTTGCTGTTGAACGATGTTCTAAGCTATCCTATTTCTGGACCAACACCCGCAGCAGTGCATTCCATTGGACCGTTGGCTCCTACGAGCCGAAAACTTATCAGATGAGGTTTTCACATTACCCAGTAGCAGCTTCCGCAAACATATGTATGGGATGTACGTAAAGTCAATTATATACAAGCAGAAATGCATTTGCAGACATCAAGAGTCGTGTGTAGTGGGGCTTCCAAAAATAAACGTCACAAAAAGAGCATGTGCCGCACAACCATCTCTCTACGCCTCCCCGCCCAACCCCGAAAAAACAAACAGAATTTTAGTGGTAATTTGCAAATTTGTAATTTGCCACATCTAGCATGCATCGCTTAGATGTCTTTCGTGTTTTACTGCAAAATAATGGAAAAAGAAGCATAATGTTTTAAGTAATATAAGAAATATGAGATTAAACATCTGTACATATCTACACATTATTGCCATGATAAACAGGAACGTTATCATTTTTGCATCACCTAGTCCCTAAACTCGTTCAGGGCATAAAGTATACTAAAGTATTTCACAGTATTTTATACTCTGGATGCACAAAACAGGAACAATGCCAGTTTTAGAGGCAGCGATTGCTTTTATAGAGCATGCAAGTTTAGTGTCAGCTCTAATGCAAGCAAAATCTGGTCAGTGCATACAGTATACAATACTAGTGGAATACTAGGGGGGAGAAATCTGTTCATACACCACAGCGAGCTTAACAAATAAGAGGTCAAATCAGGTACCATTCAAATATCTTCTGTACCTCCGGTGCAGCTACTGCTTCTGCATAGCTAGAAGTAACACTACTCATAAATTACCAAAGCATCAAATGACATTAAGTTTACAAGAACTGCATAAGCAAACCGTTTTGCCAGGACAGTATCTATATACTGCAAGAAACTGATCCGAGACAGTAAGCAGTGGCTTTGCGTTTAAGCTGGACTTTAAAACCTCCAGGGACTGTGAAAGCTCAGCGCCCTCCTGACTTGTAGCATATATACAACTGAAATACATTAAAGGATACTACAATTTAATACTGTCGACAAACTCTTCAGAAGTCCCACTTTTATAAACTTTAAACCTTATGAAGACTTCTGCCAAATGGATGACACTTTTCAACGATTTCCTCCTAACCTATGGGGGCTAAACCTTTTAATGAGAGTTAAACAGTAGGGGTGGACCTGCTCAGCCATCATCCAACATAGTTCCTTGGTATATGTAAAACAAACGCTCAAGCTGTCTTCACTGAGAGTCTGGGCAGCCTGAATAATACTGGAAGTGCAATCAGCCCCATTTTAACGCTCATTGAAAGGTTTGATTACAAGGTCACATGGGAACCCTGACATTTTCAGCTTTGTTGAGTTGCACACTGAACAGTGAGGTTTTTTAAAGCCTAAATACACTTAAACCAGCCCAACTAGAACAATCACAGCTACCAACAAATTAGACAAATACACAATTCGTTTGTATAAAACACTAATATCCAGTGGCCATCTCAGGGTTCCTAAAATGCAGGCAGTTTACATTGCATGCATTCACAAAGCAGAGCAAAAAACAAGAAAGGAAACATGGAAGCCAAAACATTCTAGCTCTCTTGGAAGTGCTCTTCATTGCAATACGTGTTGTTTTACTCCAAGAAAATCCCTAATTTAAAAAGTCAAAAAAGTTTCCTGATATACAAAATGCTACATTTGCCAAGGCCCGTTGTCTCTCGGTTTGTGTAAACAATGAAAATAGTACCAATTTAAAAAAGAAAAAGAAAATAGAGAAAAGGAAGTTGATGCAGTTTCTGGCGACACTAGTTTTTGTGGGACAGTAAATCTGAAGGTTGCTGTAATAGGGATAAGTATGGTAAGAGAGAAATACAACTCTCTACTCCAGCATTTAGGTTTAACTGTAAATTGACGCTGATAAGGATATTAAATATCTAAAGGACCAGAAAAATAAATGGCTATTTAAACTCTTGAGAAATCAAGATTTCTTAGCTCTGTACAACGAAGACATCACTGATGTCATATTACCAAGAAACAAAACAAAAACAAAAACAAACTAAAAGGAAAACGTATATTTATACATAATTAGAAAACAAACTAAGATTCAGTCAGTGGAAATATCTGTACAGGCTGGGAGGAGGGGTGTGTGTGGGTGTACGTCTGTCGGGGTCAGTCAGACTGCAGTGCAGTGTGTTGGTGGTGGCGCGAGTGGGCGCTCATGAAACCGTTCGCTTCTCCGCTCGCTATACTGCCGAAGTCCGTGACCGACACGGCCATTTTGGTTCCTGTGATGCGATGCGTGCGTCTGCCCTCAAAGTCCACGCCCAGGTTGGTGACAGCCACATCGTTGATGAACGACTCCGAGAGGCCCATTTTGAGGCGTTTGGAGGGACGCTCGCAGTCCTTGCTGCCGCACACTCCCAGCTGGCCCAGGTCCGAGCGGTAGAAGGCTGAGTCCAATACGCTGAGGCAGCCAGAATCACCACCAGCAGGGTAGCCCAGTGCTTCATCATGACCCAGCGCTCCCCGGTGTAAACTCTCCAGAGGAGGGAAGTAGGAGGAGTCTAAACAGCTCATATCTGCTGGACTGCAGACGGACGCCACGCTGTTGCTCAGAGCTGGAGACGAGGAAGAGAGAAAAATAGTAAATCATATATTCCAGAAAATCATATATTCTTCATATCAGCCACAATCTGGAACTGTTTTAGGCACCAGAACAAAATGTGTACAACTATTCATTAGTGTAAAAAGTCTGTTTCTGTTTTGTTGTATTCAGAACTAGTTGCCTCTCAAGTAGTTGGATGTGAGCTAGTCTGAGGCATTTCATTTGATTCCAGATTTCTCCTGGATGCCCACACACTGAAAACATGGATCAACTGGGAATGCTGTATAACTTCTTTCACAGCCTGATGTTGGCAGGAACGCCAGACACTGCACAAATGTGTTTAACAGAGCACTCACCTGTCAGGTCACTGGCAGTAATGGTGTTGAGGAGGCCAAGTTGCTGTTCAGCAGACACCTCCATCCTTCCTCCTGCTCCACCTGAACACACAGACGAAGAGCTGTCCACTGCCAGACCCTCGGCTTCATCCACTAACCGGTCCATCAGGTCTCTGCAGAGGAGAACACAACTGTTACGACTATGTTGGTGGCAGGATTTTTTTTTATTTTTTTGGGAGGACAATTCGACTAATATGATTCACTTACGTAACACCAGGATAAATACTGTATTTCTTTTTTCCAAACCGATTCTGCTGAACGAAATAGTCGAAGCGTTCAGACTTTTTCCACATGTAGTAAAAAGCTACACACTCTGCAACCGTCCTCGTTGGAACCTAAAATATAGAAAGTGTGCGTTAATAAACAGGAATGCAAGCATAGTCTTCTTATTTAAATTGGTGCAACCAAACAGTTAATGGAAACAATTCAAATGGGGCACAAACCTTGTTTTTCTGAATTAGATGGAAGTTCTTTTCATAAATTTGGAGGGCGTGTTCAAAATTTCTACACTCTTCTTCAGACCACAGCGGCGACGCTTCTACAAAAAAAGGAAAATAAAGTGCTTGTTGTACTTCAAGTCTTCAAACCGCAAAATATACTTTTAATTCACAGTGTATCAAAACCTAGTTCTCAGGGACCCCGGCAGATTCACATTTTTGCTTTTATGAGGTTTTATGAATCAAGCAGTCAATAACAGTGAATACCTGGTCCACTTGTCTCAAGTGCTGGACGGAGCAAAAACTGGGAATCTGCTCAGGGATCTTTAAAACCTGAGGTTGACAACACTGTTCTACATGTCTCTGAGGGGAAACCTACCTTTAGAGGACTTGTGATTACTGCAATAACGTGTGAGGGCTTCGCTTGTGTTGTAATTACACTTTACGAGCTCATACAAAGCCTAGAAAAGGGCACAAATCACATCAGTCGATTAACTTTGTTTTCAATGTGATTCTTAAGCTGATCCTCCTAAAAGCTCTGATTAGTTGCAACAGGAGTGTTAAGAGTTCAAACTAATCTCTAAGCAGCTGTAAAACAATGCAGGAGTTAGTATTACTGTTCTACAGACCTGTTCGTTGTCTCGTATGTGTCCCCCACACGCTGAGTTTTCTGTTCTGCAGTCTGCAGACTCAGATAAGGCCTCTCTGAGAAAGTCTTCCACCTTCTTCTCAGACAACACATCAGGACTCCAAAGCAACTGATCCTCTTCCTCAAACACTGCAAAACCACAAACAAGGCACACACCTCCATATTAGACATCCTGAAAAAGCGCTAGATAAATAAAATGTATTATTATTATTATTATTTTCATTTACAATGTGTAACATAACTCAATTAAAACCAACATTCACTGCTTTAGAAAGATCACAGATCTAATGTAGGCAATGCTCAAGTAGACATACTCACCTTTCTCATTGTCTGAATAGAAGCTCAGGCCTGTTGGAACCTCTGCTTGATACTGTGATCCGACCATGATCTCCTGCAATTAGCAAAATAGCATACTTGAGTCCTGCTTCTTTCTCTTAAGGATGGGGTTAATCATAAGTGTTATTCGTGTATCATGTATGCGTCTGCAGCATACAACTTCTATTTCAGGCTATAGCTGTGTTCATTTTTATGCCAAACAATATCTGTTTCTTCTGGCCAACTTGTAAATGACCTGAAATGATGGCCAAGATTAGGACGACACTTAATATGCAATGATAAAATATTAATATAACAAAAACACTTTCTTTGGGTATTATTTTGTATTTCAACATCATGCATGTACCGTAACACCATGAATGGACATTTGGGAATGTTTTAGGGTAAAACCATATCCAACGAAGTACCATAAAACCATGTCCCTGACATCAAGCATCACAACTTTAACTTGTTATACAATGTTAGCCTCTTTGAACATTTAATTTCTATCACTGTTCTTGGCAAGTTTTTCTAGAATGTCACATCGGACCACTCCAAGTGACTGTTCACATGCAGTCACTTAATACTCAGTACTTTATTACAAATAGGGAATTCCTAATTAAAATGTGATAACAATGTAATTTAAAATCAATTTTGAGGACTATTTCATTGTAAAATTGGTTCAAATGAAAAAACATACAACACAAATATGCTATTTTGAAAGCTTTGACCAACTGAAAGGCTAAGGTTTACTTTTTTTCATAAAAGTCATTTCTTTTTATTAACTTTATTAACAAAAGAAAGAAAAGTTATTTTGTATATTCCTCACATCAAGGAAAGTTTACTCTCACATACATGAAGTATAATTTTCAAAAACAATTCGTTCAAATCTTGATTCGACTAAACATTTAACACAATGTTGTACTGAAGACTAAGAAAATAGGAGTTTTGGCATTCAACTATATAAGAAAATATGACTGACATAGGGCAATTATTATAGTACAATACAGTATACACCACTGACCTTCCTTGAGTCCTCTGGACTGAGACCATCCTCTTCTCCCTCAGACTCCTTATCACCATCATAAGTGGCATTGGCTGAGGGCAGACACAAAGCTGGTTGTTAATGGATTATTGGCATTATAAGCAATTATAGGCATTGAGCTCAGACTCAAAGCATGTAATGAATGGATTATCCAAATCAAGTAATCATGAGCCACTGTCCGCTCCGCACCACTTTTTTCCTGCTTTCCTATGATTGTATTGGGGAAGTGGTTGTAAGTGTGGTTGTGTCTGCTTAAGAGTCAGCTAAAAATCACACACGGAATGTCCGGCAGGAAAATGCCAAGGCAGAGCATCGAAAGATATCAGCAGCTTTGCGTATGGATGCCATGGCTTTGCAGCGTACAATAGGCTCACAGCACACGTTGGTGCTTTGGCGCATCGTTATGAGTTTGAGTAAATGAAAATGATATGAAAGCGTCCCTGATCACGGTATTACAAAAACATAAATATGCATCCAAGCCAAAACTATAGCAAGAAAATAACACTACCTATAGCTAGTTATAATCCAAATCTAAGAGAACTGACTAATAGGAAAAGGTGACAAACAGAAACAAACTGGGAAAAGTATCCTGTGTAGCTGTACCCTCATTATATTGTTTAATACTGCAAATTTCTGTTGTTTAATTGAGTTTATGAAGTGGAACAATTGAGAACTGACAAGCTAGTCAGTCAGTAAAACACAGTTTAATGAAAACTATTGGAGTATAAATTTAAGAAAGAATAAAAATAATCTATTTTACAAAAAGGACAAACTGTAAAACACCAGTATGTTGAAATAGATGTTACTGAAATCAGGATTATTACAGGGTTCTACTTTCAGTGTTCACTAGTTCGGTTCTTGTGCTGAAAAACCCCAACTTTTAGCACTTACATCTGAGAGTTCTTGGAAAGAAGTCAGTGGCTTCATGGGAGGTAACGGAAGGGGTTAGGTCATCAGCTGACGACTGTGTCTCTTCCTCATAGTCACCTGACAGCAAATCTTTGGCTATTTCTTCCTGCAGAGAGGAAGAACAATGATTGATTAAACAAGTAAAACCAATTTCCAGCCTTTACAGGTAGAAATATTACCACAACTTTTTTCTGTTAATTCGCTTTCATTTAAATAACAAATATATGAAACTGAAATAAAGTGTCATAGATTTACTGCACATATTCATAACCACTTCAACAACAGAATCACCCAGGTTACCTTATCCAGGGTCATATCGGGCAGGTCGTCAGCCAGTTCACCAGAAGAGCTGTCCAAACTCGACCCTGCTGCTGTACTGACCGATGCCTCATACCGATAGATGGCCAGCAGTTCCTCTAGGGGCATATTTCCTTCCTTAAAGTGCACAAATACAGAGATCTGGGTCAACTCCTGAAATTCAGCCATGGCTTATTACAGGGAAACGTATGCATAATTCCAGTGCTGACATGTAAACTAAAGTCATTTGGAAAGGTTTTGAAATGGTGCACTACAGAACAACTTACTGAGGTTATAGGTTTTTGATGTCTACAGAGCAAAGATAGCTTGTATGTCTGCGATATACATCACCCATTACCACACAAATCTCACATAATGTCTTTTCGTATTCATTTTTCGTATTTTACTTTACAACACTCTGAAACTTTCTGCCTTGTTAAAGTTTTAAAATTATGCTCCTGGCATAATTAGCTTTTAGATCCACTGACCACTTTGAACATCTTTGGCCATATCACAGCAACGTTCTATGTCTTTGTCGTAAAATCTGAAAGATCAAGATGAGTTTTTTTTTTTTTTAACAAATCCGTATTACAAAAACAAATATTAATTTAACAATTTTATCTTCAAGTTAGAAATCTTAAGCTACTTAATCGAAGGTGACAATTAATCATCATGTCTACCATGTCCTATTAAGCAACTGACAATACATGCACAGCTGAAACGAACACGCAATCAGAATAATGGTTAAAACTCTAGTTAGCCTGACAACCGTCATAACCAACGTAACAAGGTCAAAACGAAACTAGAGTTTGACTGGAACTGGAAGTACTGAATTTCGCAAGAGTGCTCCTTAGTGTTTACCAGAGCATCGCTGCTCCCCAGTTTCCATTTTCCCCAAACGCCAAAGCCTGTGCGAGCTGTGAACCGTAAATGTTATTTATATATAAATAAATAAATAAATAAATAAAATGTACAGGCCAACAAGATTATTTGTAGATAAGTGGAACATCATTATGCCAGTTACAGTGAACTATGCTGCCAGTCACTGCACAGAACGTAAAAAGCTGATGGTTAAAACAGAATGTCAGACACTGCTGGGGTTAACTAACTGAGTAATTACTAATTACAGCCTAGTTAGGATGTTTCTGTAATACTGTTTACAGTCATCTGGAGTTAATGGATAAGGACTTGTTCTGTAAAGGCTACTGTCCTAAATTTTGTCTTAAGTTGCCGTGACCAGATTTCAGATGTAAAAGGTTTCTGTAACACTGTCTTCACTGCTGTGTACAAGGCAGACTCTTTTCTAGAATGGCTAACCGCTGAAATGTACATCTTAACAATTTAGTTGAGCAGAAACACAGGAAAAAAAGATTATATTTAAAGGATGAGACACTCATGCTTATTGTAACAGTCTGTGTCAATAAAACAAATTGCAGAGTGGCATGTAATATGAAAACAAGTTTACCTTCTCCAGATCTGCTAATTCAGTGCTGAAGTTCTTTTCTCCTTCCAGGGACTCCTCTTCTTCTAACGTCCTCTCGTCGTCATACTCATGAACTAGCATCTCTGCCGTCGGGTCAAAGTCATGGTCTTCCGATGACAGAGAACCAACTGTGTAACACAACACAAGCAAAACATTTAAGATGTATGCATCAAAATAAACAATACAGTTACTAACACTGAAAAAACACTGGTAACATACCAGGGCTCGAACTCCCCAGGGAAGCCTACAGAAGACACAAGCAAAAACATTAACACGGTGCACCACAAGAACAAAATGACAAAAACATGTTCCATTGCTCTCATAAACTTTGCAAACGACAAGAGGTTCTGCAGAAAACTTTGCAAACGACAAGAGGTTCTGCAGAAAATGCGCAGCAGCGCAGTTTACCCACAACATTACTCAGAAAAGTCAAACAGGCCCCTATATGATCGTGAAAGGACCAGCCTAAAATTACCACCTAAAATTAAAATAAGGCTTACCATAAAACCCAGGCTCGCCATTAGCTGGAAAAGCTCAACTGCTTACTTTCCTGAAGGTAGCTTCTTATTCGATGAGGCGCCAGAATGAAACTGCTGCTCCATTTAAGGTGGAACGGAGGAATTCGAATAAGAAGCTAACTTCAGCCACTTCAGGTTTTTACGCTCACTAACGGGTCCCATAAAATAAAGCACCGCACAGACTCCAGCAGCTAAAAAGCTTCGCGGTTGCAGTTTAAACTACGTATCCATTAAAGGATAAAGTCTGTCGTTCGCCAGTAGTAGCAGCAGCAGAGCGGGCTCCTCGCTAGAACAGCCCGCTGGTCTTGTGAACCGAGCTCGGCAGAAACACACATAAACAAACCTCAGTGCGCGGCGGAGCGAAGCGCTCTAATTTCACCGTTTCAGGACGTTCACCGCGACTAAATGCTTAATTAACACAATAACAACTGTCTAGCGGAATGAAAAAAGCTTAAATACATTCTCAGGGACGACGAAATCTAAATAAAACACAGGCTGCTTACGCTGGTCGGACGTTATTTTTTTTTTTCTCCAGCGGTACCGAGGAGATAGAGCAGCTAGCGTTAGCGTTAGCATTAGCTAACGGGATCCGATACCCAAAAGGCCTGTCGGACTCGACTAGAGCGCTGGGAAAAAAACACATCGCACAGCGCCGAGCTCGGCAAGATCTGTACAAAAACCCATACGATGCGACGAATAGACTGTACTTTAAATATATATGCACACAAAAAGAAAACGCATCGCGCCCAAATCGTTAAACAGAGCCATTTAATATCTGACACTTCTCCCCAGCTTTCCCTCTTACCTCCGCCATATTGGTACCTTTTGCCTCATAGGCCAGTTCGTGTGGAGTACCCGGATTGACTCAGTCAGCCAATAGGAGGCCCAGTCGGGGGTTCAACATCGAGTCTATTAACAAAACTGCAACCTTTTCAAATCTTGTTAGAGGCACTTCAGAAACCATACTTTAAACCTTAATAAGAAGTTATTTTATAGTTTTTCATTTAGCCAATAAGCATTTTCAGCTCGCCATTAAAAAAAATCGCTGTGCAGGCAGTAATGTATCTTCAACATAGCCTACATGTATTGCTTTGACTAGTCCTTGTGTTCATATATACATACACAAGCTTACTTTTTTAACATATAGTATGATACACATGACTATCTGACCCACTGTTTACTTTACAATATGGAATCTTCCATGTTATTTGTTATTTTTCTGTCTTCTTTGAAAAACAGCTTCAATTACATGTCCCACATTTCTAGTTTCCTAGCTATTTGGAGTTACTTCAGTTGCACTATCAAGACCTTCCTTGATCGTCTTTACCTTCCTTTAGACTCATCTTTACTAAGTCCAAAAAGGGCTTTGTATCAGCCCAGGAGTCTGAGATACAGCAGTCTTACTGATTGTAGACCACAGTATTTAGTCTTCAATCATATATTTTTAAAATATTTTTTTGGTGTGCTTAAAGGGAGGATATGTAGAATGACACAATCGATATGTATGGTTTGTATGGTCTAAAATTATGAACAGATTTTAAAGAAAATAACAGTTCTGACAGTATGTGAAAGAGTCGTGTTGAAGAGATGTCTACTGAAGTAAGCATGCTGTCCAGGTAGCCTCAGGCTGTAATACCACACAGTAGTACATCAAAAAGCAATAGTGAGTCACTGTAGGGTCGTGTCTGCCTGCAGGAGCAGATGAAGTACAGTAGAAGCACTCCTCTGCAGTAAAACATGTTTGAAATAAAAAAAAAAAAACAAGTGACAGAAATAATAGCCAAACGACAGTAAACAGTAGTGTTCTATTCCACCTCTGGAGATGCTCTTGGTCAGTAAGAGGGATGAAGTCTGATGCAGAACTTTTCTTTTACGTTTCTTTTAGACTGTTAAGTAAATTAAGGAAGTGAAGATAAGATAACACTTTATTAATCCCTGTAGGGAAATTGGATTGTTTCCACAGCTTGTTAGCAGACACATACATGTGGATTAAATATGTAAATAAATAAATATATAGATATCAGTTAAAGATGTGCAAGAACAGTACAGATAGATGTGCATGTACAGTGAAAGGAAGGGAGAAGGAGTGACTGTGCAGAGTATGATTTTGATGGATTGGTCCTTTAATTTGAAAGAAAAATATAGTGAATAAATGAAAATGCAACCCCTGTGAGAAAGTAGATTACAGGCTCTGCTCTACACATAAGAAAAGGGTCTCTCAAGTCTCTCATGACATATGGAGTTTGAAAGTCTAAGTTTCACTTGTAATTTTTGTGCTGTTATTTATATATATATATATATATATATATATATATATATATATATATATATATATATATATATATATATATATATACATACACATTCATTGCCAAATACAATTATAAGCATGTGTTAAATTTGTATTAACAAATACATCCAGTTTAAACAAAGATTCTTCTTTAAGATTTCTGCAATTCTCCTCGGCATGCTGGATATCAGCTTCTGGGCAAATCTTGAATGATGGCAACCCATTCTAATCAGTGCTTGGAGTTGATCACAGTTAGCCCATCCTCTGTCTGAGGATTGACCACAGGTTCTCAATAGGATTGAGATCTGGGAAGCTGTTTTGTTCACAGAGCCACGTGGTTATCACTTTTGCCTTATGACATGGTGCACCATCATGCTGGAAAAAAGCATGTCCCAAGCAGTCTGAAGGGGGCTTCATCAGAGAAAATAGCTTTACCCCAGTTCTTTGCAGTCCAATCCCCTGCAGAATGTCAGTCAGTCCTTGATGTTTTTCTTGGAGAGAAGTGGCTTCTTTGCTGCCCTTCTTGACACCAAGTCATCCTCCAAAAGCCTTACTCTCTCTGTGCACTCACACCTGCCCTCTGCCATTCCTGAGCAAGCTCTGCACTGGTGGTGACCTGATCTCGTAGCTGCATCCTCTTTAGGGGACGGTCCTGGAACTTGCTTGACTTTCTGGGGCACTCTGAAGCTTCTTCACTGCAACTGAATAACTCTCCTGGAAGTTCTTGATGATTGGATAAATGGTTGAATGGGGGGGCTATAAGCAGCAGTGTCCCTGCCTGTGAAACCCTTTTGATGCAATGCAATGATGAGTGCATGTGTTTCCCAGGAGGTAACCATGGTTAACAGAAGAAAACTTTAAAGCACCACCACCCTTTTAAAGCAACCAGTCTGCTCTTCTAATCAGCATGACAGAGTGATATCAGCTGTCATGTCCTCATTAACCTTTTCTCCTGAGCTAATGAGATCATCACTGAAATTATGTTTGCTGGTCATTCTGTAGGGCTGAAACGCAGCTGCTGAAGTGCAGTCATTTTTGTGATAAGGTCATTTTTCATGGCAGGGGTTAAATTTGCAATTAATTGCAATTCATCTAATCACTCTTCTCAATCTAGTGTTAATACAAATTGCCATCATAAGAACTGAGGCAGCAAACTTTGTGAAAACAAAAACTTGTGCCATTGTCAACACTTTTCCCATTTGGCTGAAAATAGTCCAGACTGAAACATGTATGGGTGATCCAGGGCAGTAAACAGCTATACATTGAAAATATATATGTGAATACATGTTTTTATGGCATAACAACACCAGTTAATCAAAATAGTTTACAGATCATGTCAGGACATAACATGCATTGAAATGCTTGGGGTGAGGCTCAGATACAACTCTACAGCAGGGCAGCATTATATATGTAAAACAGTGCAAACATACAATAAATAGACAATATTAAAGTAAAAAATAAGCTAGAAAATATACCTATAGTTATAACTGAAATATATAAAGGACTATACAAAACATACACAAGATGTATACATAAGATATACAGGAGAACATTTGTAGAAACTTTTGCATAGGCAGGTCATCTAAGAAGATTAATCTATTTAAAGTGACTTTTGATATTGTCCAAAGCAGCGATATCAGAATAAATAAAATAATAGTGTAACATAATATAATATAGCAGGGGCCGAGTGAACGGTATTGGGGTCTACATACAGAGTATCTGTTGACTTATCTATATCAGTAGAATATAATCTGTAGTCCATTTTCTTCAGTTTAATACATTTAATTCATTCACAGTTTTTTCCTTTGATATTAAGTACACACAAAAGTATAGACTATGTTGTATGGTTTAAACTGCTGGGTCGATATAGAGCCCTGCACAATTGTTGGACATAGTAAAAACAGGCCCGGGTAAGGATTAGTGACATAGATCTTAACTCTTATTTTCAGCTTGATCTTATACTGAAATACAAGATTGAGTTAATTTATTAGTAAAGTTTATTCCTTTAAGTTTTATGTATATAACATACCTCTACCAAAAAAAAAAAAACCAGACCAAAAAGTAGTTCAGGCTGAAACACTCCTTATAACATAAATGGGTAATAAAAGCTTAGTAATAAAAGCTTTTATTATGGGTAATAAAAGCTTAGTTGCATACTAGGACCGTCTGGTAGATTTCACTCAACTGAGACAGGTAATGGAATTAGGAACAAGAATGAAGTGAGGAGACAACTAAAACACATTCTGTTAAAAGAGCTCGATTCAAGCATGACATGTTTAGGAAATGACCAGATGTAAGCGGTTGGGTCATGTCAGATTCGGAAAACTACTTCAAGCTCTACCATGTGGACTGGACAGTGAATTGTATGTTTTTAAATAACGAATTGGGAGGAATATTTATATAAGCTATTTTCCATAAACTCTTAGTAAAGTAAAACAAGGCTGTGTTCCATGATATCCACAGGGTGGCAGTACAACACATCTCAACCCTGATCAGCATCAAGTTTGGTGGGTCTGTCATTCTCACAGCCTGTCACTCATATAATGGAAAAGCTTTGTCTAGTCTGTTCTGTTGAACAGTTGTTCTTTCCACACATAAGTAACATAGCTGTTGGATTGTTGATGAGAGTATCACTTATGTTTGTCCAACTGTTTGATCATGATGGTATTGTATATGACATATATCATACTTATCAGTGTCATTAATGGTCATAGCCCTATAGATAGGAAACTTGAAATGGTTATGGATTTGGCTTGTTGTTAATAACAGCTTGCTACAGTCACTGTGCCATCTAGTAATGTTTGTCATATACATCATTATTACAGGGATGTGAAAGCTCTGCAGGTCTGATAAAGGAGTAGACAAAAAACAGGTTGTACTTTCATGTTGAGAATGAACTAGTAAAGACTGGTTTGGCTGTATTTGTGTATTTATAACAGTTTAAAGAAGACAACTGGCCCCTTATTTAATGACTGTCTGGGCACGACTGACGTCAGTGCTGATAAATTAAGCCTCTGCTGAAATCACATCCCTTTTAAACTAGGAAAGCATCATTAAAAGTAGGAAAGCGATGGAGGCTCATGTCAACAGAAGTTTGACTGAGCCAGACAAAGGTATAGCAGAGAAATGCAGGTTTGTTAGACGCTCCTGACTCACGTCCTGAGTCATAAAGCATTTCTCACCACTGGACAAACATTTTGATTTTTCTTTCAGACGCAGCTGCTTCAGTGATGTAAACCTGTCTTTCTTCCGTAACTTGACATTTTGAGGTTGGACCTAGTTATTTATTTATGGCTGAAGGTGGAGAAATTGACGTGTATGTTTTTATTCTTCTTTATCAAAATATGTTTTCTTTTGATGGTGTCAAGGCTCAAAGCGTTTCAGTCACTAGGGAGAAAGCTGGAGAAACTATTAGATCAAACTGAACTCGGGGAAGAAGATAAACAAGGTCCTAGCTTATAATGAAATGAGCAGCAGAGCATTAGTGTGAACTGTTTGGGTTGCTGATGACTAACTGGCCCAGAGTCCTGCACTTTGCAAAGACAGTAAAGAAGAAGTGATAAAAAACTGGAAGCTCAATTGAACTCTAAACTAACTAAAGTAAAGTTCATATTCTGCATTCACCTGCAACCTTTTATTTGTTTGTTGTTTGTGAAAGAACTGTGTTCTGAACCTTTAAATGCTCAGGTGTAGACAGACAGATATGCAGACAGAAAAATAAATAGAAAGACATACAATTATTCAGATAGATAAATAGACATTATATTTCAAAATCCATTTACTCAGCAAAACTTTATTTTTTAAAATACAGTAAACAACTTTTACATACGTCAGTGTGTTTATTTAACCCTTTTCAAGCTTCTCCTTGTAGAAACAACCCAGTATTATTTACACTTCTCATCTAATACCTGCTTTGACTGCTCAGTACTTCATTAAGCTAAATCAAGATTGCTGCTGAAGGAACTGAATACATTCATACAATGTCTGTGGCGTCTAGGAGAAATCTGGAACCTAACTTTGTTCTTCAAACAGGAGCTCAAGATATGATCTACTTCTTTTAAAATAGTGGTATTGTATGCTTGCAATAGTATATGGTAGTATTAATAGTAGAATAGTAATATTTACATCTGTTCTAATAATATCTGGTGTTCTCACTGGTATTAATACACTTATTGACTTATTGCTAAGATAGATAGATAGATACAGCCTATCTATCTATCTATCTATCTATCTATCTATCTATCTATCTATCTATCTATCTATCTATCTCTCTCTCTCTCTCTCTCTCTCTATATATATATATATATATATATATATATATATATATATATAGTTTTACATCATAGCTTGATGTGTCACAAAAAGCATATTCAAATAGAATGACTGTGTTCTCACTGATGATAATACACTTATTGACTTATTTCTAAGATAGGATCTATCTATCTATCTATCTCTCTCTCTCTCTCTCTCTCTCTCTCTCTCTCTCTCTATATATATATATATATATATATATATATATATATATATATATATAGAGAGAGAGAGAGAGAGAGACAGAGAGAGAGAGTGAGAGAGAGAGAGAGAGAGAGAGAGAGAGAATATTAGCCAAATATAGTTCTACATCATGGCTTGATGTGTCACAAATAGCATATTCAAATATCTTTAAAAAAAGACACATCAGTCTCCCTCCTCCTCTCTCTCCCCATGCATGCGTACAGTCAGCCAAAAGCACTCATCCTATTGAAGCATTTGCTTCAGGAAATAAAACCCAGATTATGACTGTATCCATGTAGAGAATATGCACTTTTGCTGCTCACACACACACACACACACACATACACACACACACACACACACACACACACACACACACACACACACACACACACACACACATACACACAGCAAAACAATTTTCTTCCGCTCGCACTAAACATAGATCCTACCTGCTCTTATCCATGAGAAAGAGGAAGTTGTCCAGATTCACTGTCAAATATAGAATCAGAACACGCTGCCAAACGAAGCACGAGAGTCAACCATCAAAACAACCGGGTAATAAAATAAAAACACAGCACTGTGCAAATGTCAGAGACCATTCAGTGAAACTGACCATGAAGTAGAAGTTCAGTGTCAGTAAAAACAGAAAAAATACACCACCGGCCACTTTATTAGGTACACCTCATCGTATCTCACTTACCATAGAGGAGCAGGTTTACAATTATCAACTGTTTCTCTGCACACTTTCATAACCTGTTCTACAATAGTCAGAACCCTTACTAGACCCCCGAGAGCAGTCATCATGTGGGTGGTGGATCATTCCAGGCTCTGCAGTAACACTGATGTGACAGTGGTGTGTTAGTGTGCTGGTGAAAGTGGATCAGACACAGTAGTGCTGCTGGAGTTTAAAGCAATGTGACGTTAGGCATGATGATGTACACTACCGCTCAAAAGTTTGGGATCACAGTGATGTTCTTGTTTCAATGGAGTATCTACCTTCACTTATTAGTAGAATGTTTTTCAGCTGTGCATCACAATTGAGCAAGGATGTCCTAACAACCAATTAGCCCAATAACATCCTTATAACACCCAAAATAAGCCTCTATACAAAAATAGGCTTTAATACAAACATTTGTATTCTTTAAAAATCATCTGATACACTTACATTAATTGTGAAATGGACAGTATAGTTTGTGAATTGCATGAAAATTGCATGAAATGAAATTCTAAAGTGATCCTAAACTTTTGAGCGGTAGTGTATATATGAGATCTCATGAAAAATAAAAAGCATGTACTTAATGGCCTTTCTGAGGGTGAATTATATAAATGAAGCTTTCTGTTAAGGTTTCCTCTGTACATGTATGATGATAAGATTTTTACCTTCTCTTTGTTAGATATAGTGGACAATAGCAGATGATTCATGACTGATGACGGAGTCATGCACCTCCGCTTATTACTGCTTATTATCATAAGAGCTTTGTTCCGGGCCGGGACGTGCTCGGCCTGGTCCACTCATCCCTTCTGAATTCCTACTAACCTCACTGATCTGCCTGCTGACCATGTTTCTCATCATTGTGTTCAGAGCTTTCACCTCTCCCATAGTGCTCCGCTCTGAGGTCAGGAAGTCCTGCTGCGGTGTGTGACCCAGGCTCAGACTCTGCTCACAGTGGGCCGAGACGGCTCAGGATGCCTCACCCATAGTCTGATAACCCCCAAGAGGACAGAAATACAGCCAGCGGCACGTTCCTGTACCATTACCATGAGAGATCCAGGTAATCACATGGGCAGATAAAGCCTGATCTTAGATCAGTGTTCTTACTTTGATGTAACTCCTGAAAATGGCCAATATGTTAAAAATAATGTATTTTGTTTTTTCCTCATTGATTTTGGGCATGATGCTGATGTAAAGTAAACTTAGGTATATTAGAATATATAAATGATATAAAATAGTTTTTAAGTTACGATGTTGTTTTTTTTAAAGGTTTATTTTTGTTCTAATTTGTATCTGACATCTCAGATGAGGATCACTGATCTAAGTTCAGCCATTATAATTCTTGTCAGTGCTATACCAAAGACATAAACTGATTCCAGATCTGGCAAACACTAGGTTGAAAAAGGTTGACAATTATGTCCACAATGACCACAGTGTCTTACTGGTTGTAAAGAACAAGTGATTCATGACATTCATGTAATCTTTGGAGCATGAAAGCATACAAGAGTGATTAAAACGTGCATATCGAGTTCTTTTAAATAAATAAACAGCAAGCTGATATGGGCCCGGTCTCACGGAGCAAAAACAATACAGGCGTACAGAAATGTATTCTTGTTACAAGGTCTGGCCCTGCAAGCTTAATGTAGGCAGCACCAGGACTTTAATGTTGGTACAGGAATACTTTAATGGCTTTTATGACAGCATGTAATTTTTGGAGCGTGAAAAGATGCATACAGGCTTTCATTAAAATCAACTTCTTATAAATAACTCAACAACAGAAGAGAGCTAGTGTTGCAAGTTGCAACAGTTTGGGTACAAATTATTTTTATTTACTACAAACATCAATAGCAAAAAAAGCTTGGAACCGTACGCACTGGAACCGTACTACGATGATGGAGCTGGTAAGAACACTCTCAATCATACGCTCTACAGGAGTACAATTGAGAGTGTTCTTACCAGCTCCATCCTCGTCTGGTATGGGAACTCTACTGCTCAGGACAGAAAGGCTCTCCAGCGTGTGATCAAAACTGCACAGTCCATCTCAGGAGCAGCCTTCCCCTCACTGCAGAACATCTACCACACCAGGGTCACCAGGAGGGCCCACAACATAATCAGGGACAGTACACACCCCCAGCACACACTCTTCATACGTTTACCTTCAGGCAGACGTTACAGGAGTGTGAAGTCCAGGACCACAAGACTGACAAACAGTTTCTACTCACAGGCCATCAGGCTTGTGAACACCTCACGCCCTACCTCTACAACCTCTCCTATCTGAACTGGTTTTAACTGGTCTGATTTAAACTGCACCTTACACTCACTGTACTGCTGCTTACATACAATACTGTTTACACTCACTGTACTGCTGCTTACATACAATACTGTTTACACTCACTACTCACACAAACATTATTGTTTACATTTGTTACTTGCAACTTGCACTTTGTGGCTGCTGCTCTTCATACTTGCACATAAAAACACACATAACTTTAATTTTTTAACTATAAAAATACTTTTATTTACTTCAACTTATATTATTATACTTTGTATATTTTGTATATATATTTTTTATTTCTTTTATTTGTTATCTTTATCTACTGGTGAATGGAGGAACAGCAAAGTAAGAATTTAATTGTACAGTGTAACTGTCTGTTCTGCTGTACACATGACAATAAAACTCTTGAATCTTGAATCTGTGAATGCTTATAACAACAAAGAGGAGTTATGAGTAAATCCTTTTGGCTTTAATGTTAAATTAAAAACAACACATGCACACAGTTTTGGATGATTTTTTCGGAAATATTTCAAATTTAATACCTGCAATACATTCCAAAACAGTTGTGGCAGGAGAATGTTTACTACCTTCTTGTATCACTTTTCCCTCTAATAATGTGCTACACCAGGGGCGGATTAAGGATATTCTGGGCCCCTGGGCAAAGAGTTGCTCAGGGATAACCCCCTCCCAAAGCCACACCCCCCTTGTGATCAAGAGCCCTCTAATGGTAATCCCTGCTATTTTCTGGGGCCCCCTGGTAGGGACTCTCATAACCAGGGCCGTCTAAAATTATGCCCCCCCTCTTTCCTAGGACCCCTAATAGCCAGAAGTTGAAGTCAGAGCAGTGCCACAACGCCTCGTCCATTTTCATAAGGGGCCCAAAAGCACGGCTAGGGCCTCCAAAATCATGGCTAGGGCCCATAGCCATGTTTTTGGGCCCTATAGCCATGCTTTTGGGCCCTAGCCATGATTTTGGGGGCCCTAGCCATGCGTTTATGGATGAAAATGGATGAGGTGTTGTGGCACTGCTCTGACTTTGACTTCTGGCTATTAGCATGACTAGGGCCCCCAAGAGGCTCTTGGCTCAAAGTCCCTAATTGTCAGAGGATCCTTAAAATAGAGGGCCCTCGGAAATAAAAATATATTGTATCATAAATGTTGATGGGCATCGCAAAATGTTTTGGGCCAGGGCCCCCTCAGGGGCCCCCTGACCTCAAGGGCCCCTGGGTGCTGGCCCCACTGGCCCGGTCAGTAATCCAGCCATGTGCTACACATTTTCAAAAAAAAAGACAGGTCTGGACTGCATGCACATCTCTGAAAAAAGAAGGCATCATCTAGAAGACAGTATGCTGCCATAAAATGTGTATATCTATCAGTGGTTATGGTGTCTTCACAGCTATGTAAGCTGCTCATGTCATGACCACTAATACACCCTCATATAAAACATAAACACATCAGACCACTATTAACTTTTTATACCACTATTCATCAGTCCATTTCATGTGACCTTGAGCCCAGCATTTCCTGTCAGGGTTGTTGACGCATAGCTTTTGCTGTGCATAGTACAGTTTTAACCCGACTGAGATTCAATTTTCTAAAACTTTGCATTTGCAATCTTTTCATTTCATCATTCAAGCTTCCACAAATTCCTCAATTTCAAAGTTTTTGGTCATCACAAATCCTTATTTTTGTAAGGAACCAGAACACTGTGAAGCAAAGGTGAGATCCATAAGCAGGCCTGCTATTGAATAACAATGTACATTATCATATGTACATTATCAGCTGCTTTATCCCGCTAGTCAGGATCATGGGGTGGGCTGGAGCCAATCTCAGTGTCATTGGGTGAAGGTGGGGTACACCATGGACAATTCGCCCATCCATTGCATGGCCAACATTCACTCACTCACACCTACGGGCAATTTAGAGTGACCAATAAACCTATCATACATGTGTTTGGACTGTGGGAGGAAACTGGTGTACCCGGAGGAAACCCACTCAAGCCCGGGGAGAACATACACACTCCACACAGAATGGACCGAGAACCAGGATCGTCTTGCTGTGAGGCGGCAGTGCTAACCACTACACCACCGTGCCACCTGAATAACAACAGAGAATGCAAAATAGCAAAAATAGTAGGACGAAGGCCGTGATAACCAGAGAACCAGAGAACCAGGGCGGCCTAGTGGGGTGTCAGATGGAGCAGGCCATGCAGATGGTTGCAGCAGTAGATGGAAGCCCCGACTAGAACTGACTTATCCAGGCTGTCTGAGCAGTGAATAGAGCAGATTCCCTCAGTTGCAGTGTTCTCCAGGAGCGAAGTTCTGTCTGAGAAGATACAGAGGTAGAGAAAAACCCTAATAAAAGGGTAAAGTTAGTGCACAGTTCAAAAGAGAGTCAATACCAAAGTCAAATGCCGAAGCCCTGCGTGTAGCACAGAGAGCGCGGAGGCTAAGTTACCCTCAACTTGGTGTTTACAGGGAGCTACCTCTTACAGGGATGATGATAGATATGTAGAGCAGAAGCAGAGTAGTGTAGACCGACCTTGTGTTTGGTGAGAGAGTCTGACGTAATTCAGCTAACCTTGACTGAGCAAAGAAAGACATTGACTTCACTTGACTAGAAACAGTGTATCCTAGCTGTACAAAGAAACAGGAGGCCTGGTGCATACGTACAAGTGTACATTCAATACCACACACTGAGAGAGAGGGAGAGTGAGAGGAGTTTTTAAAGGGTGGCTGTAATGAGCTACAGGTGTGGGGAAACAAGGGACAGATATGTGTGTACTAGGCTACTTCAGTACTCAGGGGACAGAGACCTCTGGTGATGCTGAGCAAGAGTGCTTACAATTTCTAGGGTTTTTTTACTAAATCATTTTTGTATCACTGCCCTTCTAACGCACAACATGGGTCAGAATTAACCCTTATGTATTCACTGTGGAATTTGATCAGAACTATTGACATTCGTAAACATTTGCAGTCAGGAACATATTACCAGAACTATTTTTGTTCATTAAGTAAATAAATAAGAATTAAAATAATGATTTAAAGTAAATCAAAAACAAGTTCTAAAAGAACACTTGGAACATTAAAACTATAAAATAAACTATGCCAAAGAGATACTGAGCAATACATACAATAACATAGGAAATAAAAATGCGTTTCAATATAAGTTTGACCTATGTTGTGCATTAGAAGGGGTTTTCTTAGTTTGTTCATCAAAGGGTTAACATATATGCAGCAACCAATGTTGTTTATCAACGACTATCAAGGTTTTTGTGAACCTATACAGAGATATCAATCATACCAGCCTGACTTCTTGTTAAATACAGGGCTGTTTCACCGTTTTCGGTCTTCTCCTTTACGTGCAGACGCTTTTCCAGGCTGTGTGGAATCTCTCAATGTTATTTTGCTTTGTAACAGTGACGTACAGAGAAATAAAAAGAAATCCTTTTTTAGGTAGGCCAGAAAAAAGAGAGCAGGGCAATGATTTCCCAACACACTAATGTCATTACATCAGCCTGTTGTCTAATCCTGACAGCCTGCAGTCATCATCCTAATTAATGTTTCTGCTTCTGCTTTTTTGGATACTCTTTTTATACCAAGCATGATCAAATGGCTTGTTACAAAATTTTAATTGTCCCATCCCAGCCTTATTAAGCATGTTGTAGGCATCATTTTCAGAATGAGTTTATATTTAAAAAACAGTGAAGCTGATAAAGTATTAAATAGCTTTTCTCTGTACTGCTTCAGGTCAAGCAGGGTGATGACTGCAGGGCTGATGGGATTGGGCAGGAGCCTGATGTAATGGCATTGAGGGATATTATTGTGTTTGGAAATGTTTTAACATCTTTAAAATCTTTTTACAGGCCTACCTAACAAGATGCTACTGCTCCAGCGTAAATAAGTGGCTTTTTGTTTTTATTTGCAGTTCTCATACTTTCTCTTAAGGAGCCACACAAGGTGCCATCTGGGATAGTTTTCCCAGTTTCACGCATGCTGGGAACTTCTTGGCTGTTTAAAAGTATTTGAGCGCATAAATTCAAAATATTTGTTATAGAATTAATGGCATTGACTTCACTGTTTATATTTGTATTAAAGTGGATTTTCAAGTGTCCAAGAATAAGCTGTAAAAAGATCAAAATATCTGAATGTTTATAACAATGTCCATTTACCACTGTCCACACTTTTAACTGCTGCTGGACGTGACAGGCTGATATTAGAATGTCTACGGTAAGCATTACTCTAAGGTTTGAGCTGAAGCAGTAATAAGTTCTCGCTGAAGAAATACCAACAGCATATTACATCTTTTATGTTTGACAGCATCCATGCCTGTACTTTACAAAAGCTGTCTAAATACACAGTCAGGATTAAAACAGCTCTGAATTGGGCCACAGCTAATACAGCTAAAATAGTTAATTATGACAAAATAATCATAGCCGTTCAAAGAAAGAAATTGATGCTAGTTAGAGATCCACCAAAGAGCAGTCTTTACACTAGGCAAAGGTAGGCAGCTGTCTGTTGGCCCCCTATGAGCCAAGGGCCCCATGAAAATGCATATGAGCTATACTGCCGTTATATCTCTCTGTTTACTATTCTCTCTTAAAATGGACTGTTATATGTTGTTATGAAATAAGTAAACGCAGACTGGTATGAACAAGGCTATTAACCCATAGTTTACTATTTGATTAGGAATCCATGTCCAATTGCATAGTGAGGAAAGAGGGATGGAAGAGGAAGAAAAGCAAGAAAGTTTCAGTAGAATGTACATAGTGCTAGTGTTAATGTTAGTACATATAGCTATCCTTTGGCTAATGATTCCATCCGTCTACCCATCCATTATCTTCCGCTTTATCCCGCTAGTAGGGGTCACGGGGGGTCTGGAGCCAATACCAGGGTCATCGGGCGAAGGCGGGGTACACCATGGACAGTTCGCCAGTCCATCGCATGGCCAACATTCACTCACACAGACACACACATGCAACCCTATGGACAATTTAGAGTGAACAATCAACCTAACATGCATGTGTTTAGACTGTGGGAGGAAACCGGAGTACCCAGAGGTGACCCACTCAAGCACGGGAAGAACAAACACACTCCACACAGAACGGCCTGGACTGGGAATCCAACACGGATCATCTTGCTGTGAGGTGCCAGTGCTAACCACTACATCACCGTGCTAAAAATTAATTGACTGCAAGCTGCAAATGTAATGGCACCATGTTACTTATTACCTCTCAGAAAAAGAGAAAAAAATGAAAGCTTTGAATGTTTTTGAATGTATTTGAATGTTTATATATATCTATAATTTTTCATTTTCTAGTGCTCAGAGCATTTACAGAACATTATTCTTTTTATTTAGCTAACTGATTAGTCTGTAATATGTTAACCCATTTAATATCACTAACCCCCGCCCCCCGCTGTGTGCGGTGGTGGGGTAATTCATGTGGGCCTACTATCTACCATGAAGTGGCGATGTATAGCTAGAAGTGACCTGCCTGCTATCCTTAATGCTTGGTGTGTGCTGAGTAAGAATAATTTGGAAACACCTTTGAATGATTCTCTATGATAGTCAGCCAGATTTCACTAATGCAACAATTTCTGAAGTCTTCCTTTGAGGCATGCTGGGTTTTATTTTAGGATAGGACTTCCTATCCCCCCCTGCTTGTTTTCCTCCCTGTGGATTCTTGGGACACACTGCTGCTTCCTCAAGTGCTTCCTCTGAGGGAAGGATACCTCCTACATCCTCTACAGATGGTTTTTCCCATCTCTGGCGGCCCAGCTCTAAATACCAGTGAGGTGTGTGATCAATGCTTACACCCGCTTGTTTCCTCATTAGTGCAATATATGATAAAACACAAGAGAGTGTTATGTAATACCTCTGACTAATAAGCAATTAGTCAAGTTATAATTAGTTGGCTTGGACTCTTCTGTCAAACCAAAGGACTCTGTTGCGCCATAATGACTCTGTTACCGAGATCAACTCCTGCAACCTCATGTAACTCAGATGCCGGCCAGAACACCGGAAATGCAGTGATGTAAGGCCATGCACAGAGGGCAGCACACGCCTACTCTGTCATTAATACAGCACAGCCTCACTGACTCAGTGCCTGCAGGGGGAAAAAAACCTTCTACAAAGGTGAGGAAGAGGAGGAGGAGAGAGAGAAAGCATGCTCAAGGTGGTAGGCTGGGGGTTGCTCCTTTAAGGATGAGTCACAGAGGGAGCGCTTGGGGGAAACGTGGGTGGGTGAAAAACCTGCCACTGGGCTGGGTATCCCATCATGTATGGGGTTCCCTGGCGGTTCATGGCCTGTTAAACAAGCACAAACAAGGATGCTCATGAAAGAATGATTTGGGGAAAATCTAATTGACATGATTTTCCACATATCCCAGTTGTAGTCAGTCAACCAAGACATGTTTGGCATCTAAATTGTTTCTTTGGTTTTAAACTGGAGCTACGAGGCTTGCAAACACTAAAAGCCAATAGTCACCCAAACCAATTTATCTTCAAAACTTTTCTCAACCTGCTTAAACCACATCCAGGTCTTCATTTTAGACCATGCAGAGCTGTCTATGTGGTTTAGAGCATCATATGACTTACTGAACATTACATGTGTCAAGCAAGCAGATGGACTCATATCATATCATAATATACATATTATGAATTTGTTTAAAAAATAGAATTAACAGAAATTGTGAATGATATGGTGCCTGGACATACTTGCACGCATGCTGTGTCCTATATTACACTGACAAGTCTATCTAATTTGTGTGATGAGGACCTATTTAGGGATGTATTTACAGAAAGATTTGGGTGACTACTGACTTTTAGTGTTCTAGAAGTCAGTAGTGATTCAGTAGTACTACAAATGTTAAAGTGTTTCTAAAGAAACAACATCAATTATGTCTTGAGCTTGATTAGTTAAAGTGATTTAATATGATGTCATGCAAACCAACATGTTTAAATATGTACACATTTTAGCCTGCTGCAGTTTAGCCCTGCCCACTCATGCCGATATTATATACAGTGTTTCAGTCTAGACACCTTTTTAAATGAGTCATAACACAGGACAGCCAATCAGAACTCATTCATCAGATGTATTAGTTGATAAAGGCACAGTAAAAGTTTAATTTAAGGGATAGAGATAGGTTGGAAACTTGGCCAATTGAGTTTTGACCCTAGTTGGAATGCATGTGGACCCTCAGGGAAGAAAATATAAAATACTGTAGGATAAACGCCCTTTAACTTTCTTCCAGTACACTTCATGGTAGTTGAAGTAACAGCAAACCCTGTCTGTTCAGTAGCAGTAACTCATTGCATTCTGAACCCTGGCTCAATGCTTTGATTATGGAAGTTAATAAGCAGTTGTTTTCTTTAGTTGGTTGTGTTATGGACGAATATCTTCAAGCGGAATTCGGTAAAGATCAGCCATCTGCGTGCGTGAGGCATCCTCACACTCGTGGGAATGTCCCGACACGTTATGGACTGACTGTGACAAACGGAAAATGTGAAAAGACGCCACTTAGTCATCACCGCTCTCTCCCTGATCGCGACCGGGGAAGCCAGTAGAACACTGATGTCATCTTTAGGGGAAAGTTTGTGACCCAGACATTTCACATCACTTTTATTTTATGTGAAGTTAATGAAATTTACTTCGAAGTCTGAGGCTGGAACTACCCTAAAAGGTATCTTAGGTCCTTCCTTCCTGCTGCTGTTAGACTCTACAACAGCACTGCTTCCAGCACACCACATACACACATACACACTTAAATCTACACACTTACAGGAAATAGACATTTTTCCAGTGTAACATAATGTGCAATCTTTTCCATCCTTCCTGTGCAATTAGGAGGCAATGTAAAAATGATTTGTAAATATATTATTAAGAGTTCTTGTATTATTTATATTGTATATACTGTACTGTTTATTTATCTATTGTTTGTATTGAGTGCCCTGCTGTAACTCTGTGAATTTCCCCACTGTGGGACTACAAAAGGATTATCTTATTTTAAATTTACACAACCACAGGATTAGGTTAGCCATGGTTAGTGTTTGAAGTTTGCTTAGTTTTGTACTGGAGTCTAAAACTTACTCTACCTATAGCTTTTTTCAGACTGCATTAGTTATTGCAATTGTTTGTACAGTAATCTCAAACAGACTCACTCATACAGTTCGTGACACACTGAAATTGATGAAATGGACAACTGCAGCACTTATCTTGAAGCCAGTGCGGTGCAAAACTCAAGAATCAAACATCTCAAACAGGCTCCATTCCAGGAAAGAGGAATATTGTGAACATTACTCAATTACTGCTTCATCCTACTACAGATTAACAAACATATGAAGAACAGCACTGGACTGCCAGGCAGTGGAATGTGACCGCTCCTGAGCTCGGTTTACTGAAACAATTCACAAAGCCTGCAGCGGAAATACACAGCAGATATGCAATCACTGAGGATCTCATCATTCTTCCCATACTTTTGTGTTACAAACTGCTGAGAAATAGCATTAGTAAAGTTTCACAGCTGCTGTAATAAAACGGAACACTTTTTCACAGTGTTTAGTTTTCACATGGTTTTTGAATGTGCTCGAGGAAGCACAACATTATGTGGCTTCAAAGAAATCACTCACTGAATTCACACGATTGCAAACTTTTCTCAAATGCGGTTGATCAGAACAACATCAGGAGCTGAAGTTTACTTGCTTGCTTGCGATGGAGCTACAGACTTCCATCACCTTTAACTGCATTGGCCTCATAGCTCCAGTACAGAACTAACAAAGGAGATCTTTGATACTAAACCCATATATATATATATATATATATATATATATATATATATATATATATATATATATATATATATATATATATATATATATAGATATATATATATAGATATATATATTTATAGATATATATATAGATAGATAGATAGATAGATAGATAGATAGATAGATACAGGACAGATAGAATAGAATAGAATAGAATAGAATAGAATAGAATAGAACAGAAGTATATACAAAATAGAAACATAAGAAGTCTCACAGTGTATGTGAGAGTGATGACAGTAGTGCAGTTAACCAGTGTAAACAGTATAGACCACTTTGGTAGTGCAAATACACAGTTATGCAGTCAGCAATGCAAATGTGCATTGAAAAGCACTAATATTTACATTTATAGACTGTATACATGGTGTACAAGATAATAGGTATAGTGTAATAATAACAGTATAGTCATTATTATATATAGTTAACAGTATAGAATATATAACATACAGTTATACAGATAAATCTATAAATATATAACATACTATACATACAGTATACTATACATTTAATTCAAAAACCCCAATATTTGACACACTGTGAAAAGGGCTTAGTTGGTACAACCTAAAAATTACTTTATGTGGTAACAAGCAACTAAATTAGTTTTGTTAATTTGGTTTGAACAAGCAATTTTTTTTAGTTAAATGAAACTTGTTTTATTAAGTCATTTCCAGCTTGCACCATGGAAGCGCTTTTTACAGCGTTCTATATTGGGTAATGTCACATTCGTTACATTTGTAAGGATAATTATGTGATTATGTAATTAGATTATGACACAGCCAGATAATATGACATCCTGTCACACCTTTATGAAACCTGTGTTATTATTTATTTCACTGGTCAGTGGTATGAACTGTCCTGAATGTGGTTGACTGTGGTTGTTTTGACCAGCCATTTAAAATGATGCTAGAAGTTGGAGAGTAAGTTTTTGCAAGCATGCTTTCATTAATGAATCATTCCTGAGATGCCTGAAATGCTAAGGTGTTTTTAAACACAAACTATGTGGACCAATCCCTGGAAAAACCTGTCAGACAAGGACTCTTCCACACACGAGTGAAACCCAGATGTCAGACATGCCTAACTACAAACATCACCTGCAGAAACTTTGGAACAGTGAAACAGGAAACATCAGGTGATTACATTCTTTGTATGTATTGTACCATGAACTGAGAACAGTACAAAAAACATTATACTAGATGTTTTACTAGATGTTTCTTTTGTTTTGTTTAGATTTTTTTAATCTCATGCCTGAAACACAGTCCCAAAAAGTTGGGATAGGAGTGTGTTTACCACTATGTTACATCACCTTTCCTCAACAATACTTAATGATTGTTTGGGGCCTAAAAAGAAAAACAGATTTTTTTACAATTTCTTTGCCATTTCTGTGTTATACAAGTCTTCAGCTGTGCAACCATATGGAGCCTTTATTGTCATATTCTGAGCTTAATAATGTGACACACTGCAGGCAGCCCAGTCTAGCACTCTCTTATTATGCAACCATGCTGTTGTAGCACAGGCAGAATGTGACTTGCCATTGTTGTTTTGAAATAAGCATGACCGTCCCTGAAAAAGACAACAGCAAAAAGGCAGCATGTTGTTCAGTATTAATAGTATTATCAAGGATGCTCAAGTTCAATGCCAAGTGAATCATATTTGTTACACAAGTTTTTGAGACATGTAAATCACCACTGTCATCGTTTTCCTAAAAAACAAACTTTGCTCAAACCCCTACTGTGTTTTAAATGTGGAGAACCAGAGACTGTAGTAGATACAGTATGTGTAAAATATTGTTGTACAATATAGAACAATGTTCTTTTCTAAGTTAGAAATTGCTCAAGTAAACATTTAAACTAATCTTAGAGTGTAAAGGGTTAAAACACTGTATTCTGAATGCTTTTATCTGTTAACAAAAAACTGTGAAACATTCCAGATGTACCAAATATGATACAAAACACAATTCATATATGCAAAGTGTTATTTTATTGTATTCTTCTTATTATTATTTATAGAACAATGTATTATTATTAATGTATTATTTATTTGTTTGTTTATTTATGTTTACTCATTGAAGTTCTAATAAACACTCCATTTTCAAAGCATTAGAAGTTTCAGGCAATTGTTTCATGGTTCAGACTTTAAGGTGTTAACCGTTATTACTGCTTCCACACCAGGACGGACCCTGGCTTTCAAACTACACAACAGTCTATTCTTCAACAAAACACTTTACCACTATGCATCAGTCTATTTTTGTGGATCAAAGACACCATTTGATACAAGTTTAAACATTGAATTTGTACATTTTTTACATTTTTCTTTTGCTGTGCAATCATACAGGCCTTTGTTGTTGCACTTATGGACCATAATGTTATAATGTACCACACTTTTTCAATGGGAGATAATTAAATTCTGGACTGCACACAGGTCAGTCTAGCACCCACACTCTCTGATAATTCAACCATGCTTATGTAACACATGCAAAAGATGGCTTGATGATGTCAAGTCAACATAAGCTTGGACATCCCCAAAAGAGATGTATTCCTGAAAGCAGCATATGTTGCTGCAAAAAGCATTAAAGGTACATACAGGGGTTGGACAATGAAACTGAAACACCTGTCATTTTAGTGTGGGAGGTTTCATGGCTAAATTGGACCAGTCTGGTGGCCAATCTTCATTAATTGCACATTGCGCCAGTAAGAGCAGAGTGTGAAGTTCAGGTTAGCAGGTAAGAGCACAGTTTAGATCAAAATATTGCAATTGCAACATTATGGGATGTACCAGAGTTCAAAAGAGGACAAATTGTTGGTGCACGTCTTGCTGGCGCATCTGTGACCAAGACAGCAAGTCTTTGTGATGTATCAAGAGCCACGGTATCCAGGGTAACGTCAGCATACCACCAAGAAGGACAAACCACATCCAACAGGACTAACTGTGGACGCAAGAGGAAGCTGTCTGAAAGGGATGTTGGGGTGCTAACCCGGATTGTATCCAAAAAACATAAAACCACGGCAGAATTAAATGTGCACCTCAGCTTCTCCTGTTTCCACCAGAACTGTCCATCAGGAGCTCCACAGGGTCAAAATACACGGCCGGGCTGCTATAGCCAAACCTTTGGTCACTCGTGCCAATGCCAAACGTTGGTTTCAACGGTGCAAGGAGTGCAAATCTTGGGCTGTGGACAATGTGAAACATGTATTGTTCTCTGTTGAGTCCACCTTTACTGTTTTCCCCACATCGGGAGAGTTACGGTGTGGAGAAGCCCCAAAGAAGCGTACCACCCAGACTGTTGCATGCCCAGAGTGAGGCATGGGGGTGGATCAGTGATGGTTTGGGCTGCCATATCATGGTGTTTCCTTGGCCCAATACTTGTGCTAGATGGGCGCGTCACTGCCAAGGACTACCGAACCATTCTGGAGGACCATGTGCATCCAATGGTTCAAACATTGTATCCTGAAGGCGGTGCCGTGTATTAGGATGACAATGCACCAATACACACAGCAAGACTGGTGAAAGATTGGTTTGATGAACATGAAAGTGAAGTTGAACATCTCCCATGGCCTGCACAGTCACCAGATCTAAATACTATTGAGCCACTTTGGGGTGTTTTGGAGGAGCAAGTCAGGAAACGTTTTCCTTCACCAGCATCACGTAAAGACCTGGCCACTATCCTGCAAGAAGAATGGTTTAAAATCCCTCTGACCACTGTGCAGGACTTGTACATGTCATTCCCAAGACGAACTGACGCTGTATTGGCCGCAAAAGGAGGCCCTACACCATACTAATAAATTATTGTGGTCTAAAACCAGGTGTTTCAGTTTCATTGTCCAACCCCTGTAGATGTGCAGGTTACCCATGCCATGGACTCTAGCTTTTAACAATAACAATATTCTGGGTTTTTTTTTAACAAATCACAAAAAGCATCGTTTGTCCTTTCTCTAAATTATCTAACTATAAGTGTGAAATACATGGACTGGAGTTTCAAAGTGAAAGTTTGGTGCAAAATTGCATTTACACATTTTACCCTCTTCACCAAAGTAGCCAAAACATATTATCTGAAGGTTTGTTTTACAAGATACATGTTTTCACGGTTCATCAGCCCATTACAGATGAGCTTGAAGCCTTAAAGTCAAAAGAGTTTCTGGATAGCATTTGCTGTGCATAGTATTTTTTAGCATATTTGCATTAAGGATGCAGCAACAAACATTGTTTATGAGACCGGGCTGCCCCTTCACTGGGCAGCTCCTTCAGCGACAGGCTGCTTTACCCCAAGTGTGTGAAGGAGCGGTCTCGCAGGTCCTTCCTTCCTGCTGCTGTTAGACTCTACAACCAGCACTTCACCCTGTGGACCACACACACACACACACACACACTTAAACTATACACACTTACTTCTTATCTTATCGACAAGAGTCATAATATTCCTGAGCCCATGCAGTAATATCCATTACAGAAACATGCTGATTTTAATGTAGTGGTGTTTGAGGGAATGAATGTCTTGTGCATTCATTTGTGGTTTACAGGCTTTTCCTTTATGCACGAAGACTTCCTTGAATATTTTAATGATAGAGGGTGAAATAGCTGCAAGGCATACAAATGCTTATTAAAAAATTGTTCTTAGCTTGTTAACAGTTATTTACTGACCTTTTATTGAGCATTGACTCCTCCTTGCTTGTAAAAGTCTAGACTGGATGCTCCTTTTATACCCAAGCATTACTGGCTTACCTGTTTAAGATGTTTGTGAAACATTTCATGACATGTCTTAAATCTCTACTGTCCCAATTATTCTGAAACATGCTGAAGGCATTAGTCTCAGTGTAACTGTATAGTTAAACAACACAGTCTACAAGATAAAACATTGAATATCCAAATATACTGTTTATGTTTTAATGCTGTTTCAACTTTGTTGGGACTGAAGTTTGTGAGTTAAAGTGTGTTTGTAGGCTTGGTCTGAACAATGGGTGAGGTCACTGGACTGAGGGTTGGGCAGTGGGCTGTCCACTGCACACAGCAGGAGCAGCTGCCTCCACTAACAATGATGTCAGATGGGAAAAGAGGGAAAACAGGATCCAGAGCCTGGGAACTCCCTTTGCCTTAATTCATTTCGCTGTGGAAAAGAAGCTTTTGGAAGAAAAACAATGACAATAACAACACCAATGACAACAAAAACACCAATGACGACAACAGTGATTACGAGAGCCACATCAATATACAGCCCAGTTTCCAAAAAACTTTGTCACGCTGTGTAAAATGTAAACAAACACAGAATCTTCTGCATCATTTAAATCCTATATTTAATTGAAAATTATAGAAAGACAACATATCAAAACCAAAACATTTTTTTTAAATTATTTTTTAATATATGGCCATTTCCAAGTTAATGCTAGCATTAAACACATTTAAAAAGTTGGGACAGGTTCATGTTCATCACATTACCTTTACTTTTATCACTCTCTAAGCATTTGAAAACTGAGAGACGAAAGCTGTTGTTTTAAAAGTAAAATGTTTTCTATTCTTTTATGTAGGATTTCAGTTGATCTGCAGTTTATGTTGTATTTTTTATTTTAAAATGCACCAAATGTTTTCAGTGGGTGACCAGCCTAGACTGTAGGCAGGCCAGTTTAGCACCCAAACTCTTTTACTATGAAGCCATGCTGATGTGATAAATGCAGAATGTGTTTTGTCGTTATCTTGTTAAAATAAAAAAGACGTCTAGATGGCAGCATATGGTGCTCTAAAACCCATATATATATATATATATCATTCAGCTTTAATGGTACCTTTGCAGATGTGCAAGTCACCTTTGTGCACTAATGCCCGCCACCATACCATCATGGGTGCTGGTTTTTGAACTCTGTGCTGATAAGGACCTGCATGGCCTATCTATTCTTTAGCCCAGAGAATACGGTCCATGATTTCCAAAAATAAAAAATCCAAAAATTTTGATTTGTTAGACCACAGGACATATTTTCACTTCGCCTCAGTCCATCCGAGATAGCAAGAGTATATCAGTCCGCTGGCTTGATAGGGTTGGCACCACACTGACTGTTTACCACTGCTGGTTCCCCCCTCGAACCACCCAGATTATCCTTCAGCATTTAATGTTCAAATTTTCAAAAAGTTTTTAATTTCCTTAAACAATTTTTAACTACACAGAATTATTTATTTTAGAAAATAAATGACTAAATAATAAATAAATAATGATTAGTAATTAAAAAATAATGAATTGTGCTAAATAAAAACAATTTATGAAAGTAATTAACAAAGTATAACAAAATTACAATAAAAGTATATATAATAAATAATATATAAAGAAGTAGGACTGTGTGTGGAAAGCAGGTGGTGAAAAGTGTTACTTTACCTAGTGCTTAACTACCAGTGGGCCATCTGCAAAACATGTCCCACCTTTTTGAAAACATGTTGCTGGCTTTAATGTAAAACAGCCATATATTATAAAAAATAAAATAAATAAATAAAACTTCATAGTTCCAGCATTTGATATGTTGTCTTTACACTATTTTCTATTAACTATAGGGTTTAAGTGCTGTGCCCATCACTGCATTCTGTTTTTATTTACATTTGGCAAAGATAAATGTCTTTTTGGAAAATGGGTTGTCATGTCAGGTCATGTTCAATAAACATAAGAAATTATAATATGAACATATATGACACAACACATTACCTCATCTTTTGCTATTACACACAATATGCTTAAAAATAGCTTTTTATTTACTGCACTGGTTCATAGACATGTCATCACATGTATTTATTTTTTCCACAAAAAGAACTGAGGATCTGTGCAAGTTAGGGGCAATTTCACGCTTTTGAAGCATGAACTAAAAGGAAGAGGTGCCCCGGAAACTGCTATTAGCTCAGAGATTTGCTTATTATGGTCCATCTATCCCATTATTAGAAGCACACCAGGCTGCCGCATGACTCATCCGAGCAATACTTGCCCTGTGAGTTCTTTTTTTATTAATTCGCTTTCCGTCTCTTCCTTTAAGCACGACTCCCTTTTTTTCAAAGGGAAATGAGCAGTATTCAAAACTTAGAGCTGTAAGAGAGAGAGAGAGAGAGAGAAAGAGAGAGAGAGAGAGAGAGAGAGAGAGAGAGAGAGAGACATGTACCAGTTCTCTGTGACACTGAAACACTGTTATTTAGGGTCACTGCTCTCAATAGACTACATGAGTAGACTACTGCACTCAGACACCATTAGAAGTCCCAAAACTGATACGGGTTATAGGACATGGCAGGTGTTTTTGTCTGTAAGCACTTTTTGTCTGACTGCTCTCCACATGTGTTGTGTTGTCTCTCCACTCCATAGTGCGGATTGTTGAGTCCTGAAGAAGCGGCGGAGCAATGCAGCCGCTGTGTGAAATACAGGGACTGAAGATTCAAAGTGATTAGCTTGACATTTGCAATTTGCAGATGTAACCTAGGGCATATGTGTTGGCTGAAATTTGCTACTTTAGTTTCACACTGGAACTACTAGGCCGAGGTATTTGAAGCCTATCTCATTAATTAGCATTGAGTTACTGCTACCTTAAAACATGACATTATTGCCTAAAACTGCACCAAACAGACTTGCTTATGTGGTTTCTGGCACTGGCTGAAACACTAGTATCTATACAAATCGTCAAGGGCGTAGAATTAGCATGGACGGAAGTGACATGTCCCCACCAATATCCAGCGATTATTGATTTGTCCCCACCAATAATTGGACCTATAATAATTTGTCTAGTTTAACATATTGTAACTTCATGCTATTGGCTTGCTCTTCTGTGTTGTTCTGTGTTGACTATATTAAGTCGATATGAGTGATTTGGGGAAAAACATTTGTTTCATGTCGAACCAGCCAAATTCCAAGGTGACACCTCCACTTGAGTATAAAAGAACTGGACCCCTTTTCTCCACATACACTTAAACAGGTCTTAGTTTACCCTTAAACAATCTTTAGCAGTGTTCCCCAGGTCTTTAATCCAAACTTCACAGTGGTGTCAGAAGTGGGATAGCGCACACCAGTGCATGCCGTGGCGAGGGCATAGCTCTTCCGTGTGGCAGACAGGCGGAGGGTCAAGAAGAAGTAGAAAAGATGTGAAGAAGTAGTAGCTAGTTTGAGTTGTTGTTGTTTGTCAAACCATCCTGTATATATGTTGTGATATTATATGCTGGGTTTGTGCTGGGAGGTGAGTTAGGTGTGTGGTTAGAGGTGGCCTGCCTGCTTCCATGCTGCTGTCTGTAATAAAACACTATTTGCCTTAAAAGCGTTATCTTTCCCATGCTGTCTTTAAATCCAGTGTAATCTATGTTACAATACCCGAATCAAATCATCATTCGACTTCTGGCGCCGCAACGGGTAGCTGCATCAGTCGCTTTGAGAACTTTACTTCTATCTCTACCAAGTACTACCTCAGTAACTGCTGTGTGTAAGTTATCTGACTGCATAAACTCACAGATCACAGTATGTTAAATATCTCTACACTTAACTGCCTCATATTCAGTAACGAGTGCTGTGTTGGTGCTGCACTGTCCTGTCTGTTTACTGTGTCTAATGCCTGTTTAATATATAGTATTTATTGTTTCTACTTTAATTTAGTCGCACACATATGTCTGCACAATTGCACTTTGTATTCTTTGTTCTATGTTGCACCGTGTTTTCTTTTTTAGGAGGAACATAATTTCACTCTACTGTGTACGTAGATGGAATGACAATAAAAAACCCCTGACTTGACTTGAGAATGAATAACTCAAATGACAGAAATCACCCATCAGATTAAAAAGTTAAAAGCTGCAGTTTGTCTCATTTGGCTTCTTGGGGAGTAAATACCTTTTTAGTAAGTCTCCATTGTTAATTTTTCACTGAATAAAAATAGATTCACTCTTTTCTTTTTGTTCCATGATTGAGGTAGGAGTTAAACTAATGTGAGCTTGGCTGTATTTTGTAGCCTACAGCACAGTAGCTAGACCTGCAACCAGGACTGGGACCCCTTTTCTCCCCATACACTTAAGCAGGTCTTAGTTTACCCTTAAACAATCTTTAGCAGTGTTCCCCATGTCTTTAATCCAAACTTCACAGTGGTGTCAGAAGTGGGATAGCGCACACCAGTGCATGCCGTGGCGAGGCATAGCTCTTCCGTGTGGCAGACAGACGGAGGGTCAAGAAGAAGTAGAAAAGATGTGAAGAAGTAGTAGCTAGTTTGAGTTGTTGTTGTTTGTCAAACCATCCTGTATATATGTTGTGATATTATATGCTGGGTTGGTGCTGGGAGGTGAGTTAGGTATGTGGTTAGAGGTGGCCTGCCTGCTTCCATGCTGCTGTCTGTAATACAAACACAAGGTTGCCATGTTTGTATGTTTGTATGCTGTGCTCTGCAGTCTGGGTATTGTAGTAAGAGAAAATATATATTAAAAAAAAAAAGGTATATATAAAATATATAAAATTCTGAATTCTGTCAAACTGAATGCTGCAGAAAATAATAAACGACATTAGACTCTAGTTTTATTCTTTCATAACTTTGCTATATCCAAGTATGTAAGAATTTAAGCATGTAGCTCGTACGGTGCTCACAATGCTGAAAGCTTTTGTTATTTGTTCTGTGGTTTAAGTGGAATGGAAAAACTCTCAGTCGAACTCGCAGACTCAGTGAATCCCGCTTAAACACCAGCTTCATTGTGTTTTGGCTGAAGGAAAAACTGGGTAACAAAAGTTCCCATGTAGTCTCGAATCACCTTGGTTTTGCTTCCATTGGTATAATGTTGCAGTCTTATCTAGGTCTGATCTGACAGGCGATTGATCTGACACTCATACTTGCCGACATGCCACCATGGTTGAACGTCATTCATTCTCTGTGGATGCGTGGACTTTCCCCGGTGTCCTTCGGCTTTTAGAGACTTACAGTTTCTCAGAAGGTGTTTTCAAGGCCTTTGTTGACTTACAGTGAAGGGGCTCAGTGAATGTTTTTTCTTCAATGATGCAGCTTTCAGAAAACCTTGTCCACTTCCGCTTCGCTGCATTACTCCAGCTGCGTCCTGTTTCCCTCGCCTGTTATTCGAGGATATTTGCTCACGTCCATTCACATGTAATAAATCGCAGAGCCAGGCAGCAGTAATGTTTGTTGGCAATAAAGCACTTTAGAATTGTTTTTAGCAAAAGAAACAGCCACACAAAATAAATACACTCTGAAAGACTATTTGTTATGTGTATGTATGAGAAAAGACTTTCAGTTGTACTGTAAAGGCCCAACAGCATGTCCTTTCAATTACATATCTATTAAATATTACATCTGGCGCATAGCCTATATATTATTTTATATACTCATACATATATATATATATATATATATATATATATATATATATATATATATATATATATATATAATAAATGGTACTGATTCTCAACAGATGTGGTCCTGTAAGGTTCTTTAAGCTGTTATTACTACAGACATGACTGCACTGTTGATTTGGTTGTCAAAGAAATACCATATAATAAAATATTTACAGGCTTAGTCATTTGGGCAAATATTAGAATACTAGCTACATCCAAGGTTAGGGTTAACCTTTCCTTAGACATGACAGCTACTGTGAATTGTTTAAGATTAGAATTAGGATCAAGTTAGCTACACCAAAGTTCTTATGGTACAGTGAAATGATGTAGGTCACCCCTACACATTACCAAAAAGACATTTGTGCATAGGTACTTACCTGTTCCCAGTTGCCACTGTTAACTTCCCTTTAGGGTCTCAAAAGAGTACCAGTGGGGTAGTTCCTGCACTTTACTTACCTGGGTAGGTCCAGCCTGTGTAGACGGGGAGGGGAGGAGAAAATGTGTATTCATTATTGCGTACAGACTCACTATTAATTAGAGCGATGGCTATTGTTTGAGCTGAGACTGTGTGCCTTGTTATTGCCATGCTTAGTGTTATTTGTGGTTTTGTAAATAATTATGATGATGTTTTAACCTGCAATTAAATGTGGTACATGCTAAAGAGGGGCAACCTGTATTTATACCTCCTAAAGATAGAAGTAAGGGGGTCTTCTTCCTTAAGCTGGCTAGTGGAAGTAATGCTGTGTAGGCCGATGAATGTGATGAGACTTACGACTTTGCAGCCTGGGTCTTAGTTCTGTACCTCTGTTGAGAGGCTGTTTACTTTTTGTTTTGCTTGTTTATTTATTTATTTTTTCCCATTTTCTTTTTTCTTGCTTCAACAGTGCTGTATATATTTTGTGGTGGCTGGCAATAAAAAGGTGACGGGATAACAGAATAACTTTAGCCTTTCTGCTGTTTTTATCTGGTGCTCCAGACCATTCGCCCAACACTACCCATAAAGGGTGTTTTCTTAACTACTTTTTGTAGTTGTGGGTACACGCTTTATCACATACAGTATGTTCACTACACACGGCCATCTTTGCAAAGCTGTCAGGCAGTTATTTACAGCCATGTAAGAACAGATTCCTGTCTCCTTGAATAGGGAGAGGCTAATATACTGGGAAATAAAGGTCAATTTTTTTTTTAGAAATATATAAATCGCTACTGCGCCTGTACTGATCTTTAGGATGAGGGGGCTAACTCCACTAGTGCCACAGTATCATCTACATTTCCCCGCTCGCTGCCTAACCGTAAAGCTGGATAACATTTATAACAGCTCTGGCTACACTGCAAACTACATTAGCTAATTAACCCTTTAATGCACAAGCTAAGCAAACCCCTTCTAATGCACAACAGGGGTAAAACTTGACCCGTATTCATTTCCTATGCTATTTTATGCATTGCTCAGTATCTCTTTGGTATATCTTTTAAAATCAGCTTATTCAATTATTTAATGTTCCAAAAGCTCATTGAAAATCTTGTCTTTGACCTTAAATCTTTATTTTAATTCTTAATAATTTACTTCCTAAACATATATAGTGTTTGGAAGTATGTTCCTGACTGCAAATGTTTACAAAGGTCAACAGTTCCTATCAAATTCCATAGTGAATAGTGTTGCTGGTGCCGATATTGAAATCTTGAAAATCGGCTGGTGCTGATACTCATGGGTGTGGTAGTGTGGGGAAAAGTGGACCTGACTACCCAGGGCCCAAGTAGGGAGAGGGGCCCATGAAAATCCTGATCTTTTTTTTGTGCTCACGTTCCTTGTGTACTGGCATGGATAGGGGCCCACTGACATTGAGAGTGTACAGGGCCCAGAATTTGCTGCTACGCTCCTGCTAATACTGATCCAATGTTTCTTCTGTAGGAACAACTAAGCTTATTCTTCTCCATAATCTGATCCAGCATTTCCAGATGATATTTACCGATAACTGATCTAGGATCGTGACAAACTCTACTGCTTAAACATATATGACCTGGCCTGGGCAATCTGCAGGTCTTAAACAGCTTGCAGAGTTTTCCTACATTTCAGCCACCTGTTTGCAAGGCAGGATGGTTGGTTAAAGTGCCGTACAGCGTTGTGTTATTTACAGCAGTGTTTGGCATTCGGCTGTGTGGCAGCAGAGGGGGAGACTGCAGTGCAGGTTGCTGACTCAGAAAGGCACTCTGACATCCTTCTGAAGCTGAGAAAGAGCTTGGTGTGTCTGCTTTGTGTGTGTGTGAGTGTGTAGATGCGGAAAGCTAGCGAGAGAAGGAGGTGGCAAGAGGAGGCTGTGAGGACTTAGTATCATCATCATCTCCCTGTTTTCCAGCATGTTAAGGGAGAGCTAGCGTGCCAAATATGTGACTTTAGCTTGTTTTTAATACCTCTGAGGGATGTATGTTTTCTGAAAACATTTGATTTATATTAAGCTGAGCATTTGGGTTGTTTTTTAAGGTATTACTCAGAAAAAAGAATCTATAATAGCACAAAAAGTTGAATAACAGTTTGACTGTTGACTATTGTAAACAATACAAGTAGCAAGTTGAAAATGGAAATATATATATTGCTACTTGCTTAACTGTTCACAGTATTAGTCATTTTGAGCAGGTGCCCATATGTGTGTGTGTGTGTATGTGTGTGTGGTGTGTGTATGTATATATATATATATATATATATATATATATTTGTGTGTATATCACAGCTTTTAATGCTTTTGTGGCCAACTAAAATGCGCTGTTCTTTTGAGGTCCATCCACAGATTTTTAAAGATGTTCTGATCAGGGGACTGTGAGGGCCATGGTAAACAGCTTGCAGCTTTTGAGGTATCTGGATTTTGATGGGTATTTATGCTCATTATCCATTTGTAGAAGTCATCTTTATTTCATCTTAAGCTTTTTTTTACAGATGGTGTTATGTTTGCTTGCTTTCAGAATTTGCAGTATATATATATATATATATATATATATATATATATATATATATATATATATATATATATATATATATATATATAGTTTATTCTACCCATCCACCTGACATGGTGCTGCTGTTAAATGCATACCTTAACAGGAAAATCCAAACAAGAAGCTGGTAAAGTTAGAGATAAAGAAATCATTTGAAAACACAACAATTTGTAGTCACAGATAATTTTATACTGATGAAATCATTTTTGTATGTTACATTTTATTCATGTTAATAGACCCTGCCTACATCTTGCAGCCTACTTCTTTAAGTTTACATATAAAGTCTCAGAAGACATGTTTAGCTTCACTGGTTATTCTGGATAATAAATGATATTCCTATATTGTATAGCCATTTTACTACCACTACCACCACCGTAAAGAAATATGAGTCCGTGAGTTCACATCAGACCATTCTGAATTCCTTTTTTTTACTACTTGGTGAATGAACTTCACTTTAATAGTTTTGAAAAAAAAAACCCATATAGCTGCCATGTTCTTTACGTCCTTGAGTTATTGAATTTATTTCTCAGAAATATATCGCAGCATCCGTTTTCACCTGGCTCTCGACGAGTAAACATCACTCAGCCCAAACAACGCTCCCCTTCAGCAGAAAAACACGAATAATTACAGCTTTGAAATCTGTGCTCTTCAAAAGCTTCAAAAGCTCACTCATGAATATGAGAAACTTTCAGACAGGCTCAAGAGGGGTCTTCACTGTGTCCTCTCAAACACATGTGCACGCACACATATATGCGTGCACACATACACATGTACATGCACACGCGCGAGAAACACCTCACTATCAGCGCTTCTTATATAACAAACTGTGGCCAGGTTACTGATCCTCAGCTATTATGTAAGAAAGGAAACAAGGGAGAACGGTGAGGGAACACGGTCTTCCTCACAGTACAGCTCATGCCGTTTCCAGGCAAATTCCAGTCACAAGTCATAATGATACAGTATCAGAGATTACGGCAAGTGAAATGATCTTATATATGATCAGTGATGTCAGTGTATCTAATATTTCTCATTAGGAGTTTATTGAAAGGGTCTAATTTCATGAGCAGGTAGTTTTGCTTGTTTCAAGTGCTTAAAAGGAGCAATTAGTGAGATGACGCAATCTGTCAAATTCATTCTCTAAACAAATGGAGGCAACATATAACTAGAAAATGCACAGTCCCTCCTCCTCCCTCTTCACTCCTTACCAGTCTATAAGAAACATTGAGTTTATCATCAAACTTCATCCTATTAGTCGCCAGGAGTGTCTCCAGCACTGGAAAGCAGCAACTATTATTTTGCTCTATTGAAATGATTTTCTGCTGAACATGGTTTTTTGACAGAAGTAGGCAGCAGTCTTTCATTTTGTCTTTAAATTATCTAATCAGGAGCAGGACCTTCAACATGATTGACAAAAGGTTACAATACACCATCGAGTCATATTTCTTCATCCTCTTATGTTGGACCGATGCCAGCGTCAAGGCCGTAGTGGTTCACTATCCCCTATTGAGGTGTAAAGTGGTATTGTAAAATAGGACGGGCCAGGGTTAGCTGGTTAGCCTGCTAACTTCAGTAGATCTTTAGAACACAATCTTTAACATGCTGTCAAAACTGTGATATCTTCATGTTCTGTTGATAATTTTAGTTCAGTTTAAAATGTACCTTCAAGGTAGTATGATTATCTGTCAGTGTGGTATAATCAGTGCCAATACTATGATTATTATGAGCCCCCATACAAAAAATGGAAGACCACCATCATCAGATAATCAGTACATAAACCTTTCATGTTTGTGTGTCATGGGTCTGAAAGGATGTGTAGCAATCAAGAAGCTGTTACTGAAATAGAAGAGTAGACAAGATATAGAGAATGTCTGCAAATCAAACAAAGAAGTTGCTGTTGTTCTCAGAACAATGGACTGACCACCCCAGAACTCACTCAGTTCTTCACTCTTTCTTTGGGCTGACCCACCGTCCCCACTGACCCCCACAACCCCCACCCTGAAGCACTACACCTGAAGATATAGGTTGAATTGTAATAAATTCATATATAATTTCATAATGTAAAAAGATATTGCATGTTTGATGTACTGGCTAAATTTAAGGTCATTTAACATCCCATAATATCATTTTTGAAGTGCACTAAGAGGCAGCCTAGAGACAGTATTGTTATGGTCCTGTTTTTGCAGTTGATGAAAACAAATGTATTTTTCTAGTTAAGTTCAGTTAAAGTTCAAGCTGGTTGTTATTATGTCATTATGAATGTGAGCTGTGGTGCCGGGAGGAAGGAAGAGAAAGAGGTGGGCAAGTATTCAGTGCCACAGAGGTCAAGAGGCGGAGCTCCTCAGGATTTCCTCATCATCAACACTGGACGTCCAACTCCTTCTTCTCAAACTTTATGTGACCTCCATCTGAAACACACTGTTCTGTACCCTCTAAACAGGTCACTGACATTGTCCTTACCCTGTAGGCTTATTATTCAGCAGATCATCCTAGGACTGCATTCAGCAATTATTATGAATTATTAAGCTATGAAACGTCGCAAGTTAATATGATATTATTATCTTATGATAGTGATGTGAACTATGTGAAAGATTGTAACCACCCTTTTATTTATTTAATTACAATTTAAAACGTTCATTAAGTATTTAGGCTTCCACCATACATAGGAGGAATTATTTATTTATTAATATATTATATACAACTTTTTCAGCATCTAGGTTGCCCAGCATTTGTAACCATTTGTACAGATAGTTTTCAGACTTTTCAGAGAAATCTGCAAGGATGTTTTTTCCACTCCATTTCCACATTCCTGATAGCAAGTAATCCCAATTACAGATATAATATAACTATATAATATAAAGTATAATGTAATATAAATATCATTTAAATCTACTGTTTGATATCAATGCTCACATTTTTTGTCGGTTTCCTATTTTCAGCCAGGAGCTTCTTAAACAGCTACACTTGTAACTAGAGTTCAGAGTGTAATCTTTGTTCTTGAGGATACCGCGGTACAGATGTTCTGTGAGCTCCTGAAACAGGGTCTACCCTGGTCTTGACGGTCTTATAGGCCTGCCTCCATGTTTCATCTGGCCCATGTGATCCGTCTGGCCGAGTCGTTATCTCCAGGCTTGGGCTGCCATAAATGACGGGATTCACTGAACCATAAGCTTCTCACATCCTCTGTAGCATTCAGTGTGCCCATCTGTATAAACAAGCTTTTAACAGACGCCATAGTATGAAAGAAATAGTCACCACACTACACATCCTTTCAGACCCACAGCGCTGAGGTGTCTTCTCACAGCAGATAGATGGGCAGAAACCTGTGGAGGTTTTCAGATCTGAAGCAAGAGTGGAGGTTCCTAACTAATGTTTTGCATGTGGATTATTTTATATTACATTTCTATAAAAATATCTTCTTTTGCCAGTTTAGATGCCCAAGAAAAAGAATTGTGAAGGCCTTTAAGTTGTGTTTGGGAAGTTGCTTGTGCGACAGGTAGTGTCTCTTTGAAGACGAACATATTGTTGCTGTCCAAAGAAAAACATGTGTCTCCATGTTTGTCAATTTTTATTACACCACATAATTTGAACACGACAGCTGCTGTTTGCATTGTGTGAACACTTCATGGTGAATAATAGAAATGCTCTAATATAATATAATATAATATAATATAATATAATATAATATAATATAATATAATATAATATAATATAATATAAAAGTTTCAGTCACTTACATTAACTTTTGACTGGAAATTAACTAAATGAAAGGGGTGGTTTATGACTCCTGCACAGCGTGTACTCACATGCAAGGTTAAAGACCAAAGCCAGAATAGTTCTTTATTTGCTTGTCCTTTCTGCATTCTCTCACAAATATCACCAATGGTGGATGATAAGATGAAGAGAATGACTGGGAAAAGGCCTGTGTGTAGAGTGGCTCTTCACACCCATCCTATTAGCATTCCACTATCCAGATGTGGTCTGATTTCAGTGGGCTGTAGTGTGATTTCACCAAGTGCTAGCTCACTGTATTTCTAATGAATACAACAGCAATAGCAGGACCTTTTTTAAATTTCACTACATGTTACATTAAGGGCAGATGCTCATATTCAGAGCAACTCTGAACAGTTTGAGGGGTCTTATTCAAGGCCTCTTAGTGGTGTAGCGTACGATGGTTACCCAGGTGGGGAATTGAACCCCAGTCTACTGCATGGAGGGCAGTGGTGTAGCCCACTACATTATACCAACCACCTTTGACTTGTTTCTAGCTATTGTTCAACCTCAAAAGTAGCAGAAGCAATATATAACCACCTCCTTATATCTATACAAATTGTCTGTTTTATCGGCTCCACTTACCATATATACCTTAGTTTTTCAACAATTACCATTTTCTTTAAGGGTCAGGACCCTCACAGTACCACTATAGAGCAGGTACTATTAGGGAGGTGGATTATTCTCAACACTTCAGTACACTGACATGATGGTGGTGAGTGGATCAGACACAGCAGTGCTGCTGGAGTTTTTAAACACCTCAGTGTCACTGCTGGACTGAGAATAATCCACCCAACCAGCAACATCCAGCCAACAGTGTCCTGTGGGCAGCGTCCTGTAACCGCTGATGAAGGACTAAAGAATGACAGCTAGAAACTGTGTAGCAACAGAGGAGCTATCGTCTCTGGTTGTAAATATACAAGGTGGGCCAGCAACGTAGGCGTGCCTAATAGAGTGGACAGTGAGTGGACACAGTGTTTAAAAACTCCAGCAGCACTGCTGTGTCTGATTCACTCATACAAGCACAACGTACATTAACACGTCTCCACCACGTCAGTGTCACTGGAGTGCTGAGCATAACTCACCACCCAAATACTATCTGCTCTGTGGTGGTCCTTTGCAGAGTAGTGCTAACAAAGTATACAGATTAAAAGTAAGTCTGAATGTAACCAATGTGGAACAGTAACATTTGTAATATTAGAATGTGTGTGTATTGAAATAACACTAAACTAATAATAGAAGCATGCTAGGTAGGACTGCTTGATGTATACAATCCTCTACACACACTTGTGCACAATTTAGCACACAATTACTGTGAGTTTTAAATCTAAAACATATTGGAACAAAATAAAATGCAAAATGCAGCCTGTGCAAAATGATAGGATGTTGCACATGACTGTGCATTTCAATGGAACCATACATCTACTGACTTTTGTATTAATGCGCCGAATTAAGAAAAATCATTATGTTGTCTGACAAGCATAGAATATTAACAAACCACTTCTTTCTACCTCTTTTTCGTCAAAAGGAAGCTTATCATTCTGAGCACACTGTAAATTAAGGCCTACCAGGGCTCCTCTCCTCACTCCTCCCTTCATTTCTCATTCTCTGGGCTGAACAGAGACCTGCCGCAGCATCCTTTATCCAAAGCTGAATAATTAAACAGGCCTGGCGGGGTCCTGCCAGTGATGCCAGCGAGCTGCTGACAGCGGAGCCAGCTTTCATTAAGATCAAAACACTCTGCGTCTGCCCGCGGGCAATCAGGTCAAAACCTTCCATTGAACACAAGGCCATGCCATGCCGGGTCTGTCTCAGTGCTCAGTGCGGCACTCAGGCCTTCATATGGAAGGTCACTGAGGTTGGGGTGCTCGCTGCGAGCAAGCCTATGAAGCTGCTATTGAATGTGATCATGATCTTCACGCTAGGTGTAGAGATATTTCCTTTTACAAAATGCTTCTATTACTGAGTGGCACTGTGTTTTTTTCCCTCCTGCCTCTGCATAGTGCAGTACTGATATCAGTCCTCCAGAGATGAGCTGGGGACATAAAGTGTTTGGAGCGGGCCGAGCTGTAATGGACTCTGCTGAGATAATGGATCCCCTCTGACCACAGTTGGACAAGGATTTAGAGATCAGTTAGATAGCTGCAAGTGCTCATAGAGAGTAGTTAAAATAAAAGCTTTGTGTGCGTGTTTGTGTGTCCTTCATCAGTCAGTGGATATAATTGTTTTGTCTCATGGCAGTACATCTCATTGTGTTGCTCAGTGTGTTGATTTGTGGCACTACAGGCTCTGAAGAAGAACGCTTTGCTAGTAAGTATGTAAGTCAAATTATTTAAAATTATTCAATGTGATTATGTTTATTTAGGGGTTGGATAATGAAACTGAAACACCTGTCATTTTAGTGTGGGAGGTTTTATGGCTAAATTGGACCAGTCTGGTGGCCAATCTTCATTAATTGCACATTGCACCAGTAAGAGCAAAGTGTGAAGTTCAGGTTAGCAGGTAAGAGCACAGTTTAGCTCAAAATATTGCAATAACACAACATTATGGGACATACCAGAGTTCAAAAGAGGACAAATTGTTGGTGCACGTCTTGCTGCAGCATCTGTGACCAAGACAGCAAGTCTTTGTGATGTATCAAGAGCCACGGTATCCAGGGTAATGTCAGCATACCACCAAGAAGGACGAACCACATCCAACAGGATTAACTGTAGACGCAAGAGAAAGCTGTCTGAAAGGGATGTTGGGGTGCTAACCTGGATTGTATCCAAAAAACATAAAATCACGGCAGAATTAAATGTGCACCTCAGCTTCTCCTGTTTCCACCAGAACTGTCCGTCAGGAGCTCCACAGGGTCAATATACACGGCCGGGCTGCTATAGCCAAACCTTTGGTCACTCGTGCCAAACGTCGGTTTCAATGGTGCAAGGAACGCAGATCTTGGGCTGTGGACAATGTGAAACATGTATTGTTCTCTAATAAGTCCACCTTTACTGTTTTCCCCACATCCGGGAGAGGTGTGGAGAAGCCCCAAAGAAGCGTACCACCCAGACTGTTGCATGCCCAGAGTGAAGCATGGGGGTGGCTCAGTGATGGTTTGGGCTGCCATATCATGGCATTCCCTTGGCCCAATACTTGTGCTAGATGGGTGCGTCACTGCCAAGGACTACCAAACCATTCTGGAGGACCATGTGCATCCAATGGTTCAAACATTGTATCCTGAAGGCGGTGACGTGTATCAGGATGACAATGCACTAATACACACAGCAAGACTGGTGAAGTTGAACATCTCCCATGGCCTGCACAGTCACCAGATCTAAATATTATTGAGCCACTTTGGGGTGTTTTGGAGGAGCGAGTCAGAAAACGTTTTCCTCCACCACCATCACGTAGTGACCAGACCACTATCCTGCAAGAAGAATGGCTTAAAATCCCTCTGACCACTGTGCAGGACTTGTACATGTCATTCTGTACAAAAGTCAGAGACCACCCTCCCTTTCTTTATTTTTTTTATTTAACAGGTCATTATTTACAAGTACAAAAAGAAAATAAGCCTCAAGAACTGCTAGTCTGAGAATAGTCCACCGACCAGCAACTTCCAGTCAACAGGCGTCCTGTGACCACTGATGAAGGACTAGAGGATGACCAACACAAACATGTGCAGCAACAGATGAGTTATTGAGTTTACATCTAAAAGATGCGTCAGCAAGGTAAGAGTGTCTAATAGAGTGGACAGTGAGTATCTGATCCACTTGTACTAGCACAACACACACAACGCATCACCACCACGTCAGTGTCACTGCAGTAATATCGGCCCTGTGGTGGTCTTTCTGGGGTCTTGATCAGTGAAGAACAAGGTGAAAGGGGGCTAACAATGTATGCAGAGAAACAGATGGACTACAGATGGAATATTTATATATTTATTTAGTTGGCCAACCTCACAGCTTCCATTCTTTTCAGGAGGCTTGTTTTTAAAAGAAATCTGCAGGGATATTTTTTCACAAATTCAAATTTCAACCATAGAAGTTTGCTGTATTTTCTGCTCCAAGTAATCCCAAACACATTCATTCACGCTGAGGTCCGAACTTAGTCTATTATTCTGAGAACACCAGCACCTCCATAGTTTATTTGCAAATGTTCTTCTTTTGTGTTTTTTATTATTAATGTCTTCTTGATTGCTACAAAAGTTTAAGTATTGTATATCTGATGATGATGGGAGTTTCAGTGGTCTGCCAGGTGTTACACAATTGATACCCAGCCAACATGTCTATGTGGGTTTTACAATAGGCAAACCATTTGGCGCCCATGAAGATTTATTGTCAGAATGGGCTGGGTGTGGGGCCTGTGTGAGCTATAATACAAAGTTGCAATCCACCTGGGGCCCACACCTGGAAACAATAGTCCACTGTAAACCCAGTAAACCCAAGCCCAGGTAAATCTCACACAGCCCAGATAAAAGCTACATGGGCCCCAGGTGGACTTGTTGGCTGGATAGGAATCCAATTTTCTAATTGTTTTATTTTTTCAAATATGTTAGAGTCTGTTCCCAATAAATAAAATGTTGTAGGAGACTCAACTTACAATGACTCAGAACTCAACTGGAGACTTGCATGTACTGACTTTGGTTTTTTTTTGGAGTGTTATGTGCAAGGGGCTGTTTGTGTTTGAGTTCCCTCGTTCCCCTGATTATTTAGCAGTCTACAGTTGTGCTTGCTAAGCTGACTGAGACTCTGTGCTAATTGGTTGAGCTGGTGTTGGAGGATGGCTTATAATCAAGTCAACCAGGCTGCCTTTTGGCTCTTCCTCCTTTTCATTACCGTGAAGTGGAGAAGTGTCTTACTAAACTTTTGTCAGTTGTTTGATTCTCTAAAGTGGAATGCAAAATTCTTTGCTTAAAGCTTAAACCTTCTAAGCTTGGAAGCTGTAGGGACCTGAGACCATCCCTAAAGTCTTGTGCTCCCTAATAGCAAAATAAAACACTTGAGACTAGTATCTTGGTGTCTGTGATTGGTCTGGTGGGTCGAGGTCTGGGAAGGTTGGGGAGACTCCTTTTATGTTGCAGCCTACACCTAGACTGGCCATAACATGGAGTCTTACCTGGTTTAGCACTTGAGACTTGCTTGCATTGACCTGTGACTCGCTTTGAGATTAGTCTGTACAGAATTGGAGCTTGACTTGAGACTTATTTGTTACTTGCACCTCAGTGATGTGTTCCCACTTCCACTTTCTAATATATAATTCTACACTGTTTGGATTATTATTGAATTAAATAACAAAGATTACTAATTTGTAAAGTAAAGCTTTAAATCCACGATGTAAGTCCAAAATAATTACTTTACAGGAAATAAACATTTAATAAATTGAGTTTATAGAACACGTTTTTTCTTTTTTGCTTTAACAGCAACAATAAACTGGATGTTATTCAATAAAATAGCTTTTCCATACTTAAACATGGCCTGAATACATTCAACGAGCACTTTAATAGGAACACGCATCTATACTCATTGTCCACTTTATCAGATCCGCTGACCATATAGGAACACTTTGTAGTTCTACAATTACAGACTGTAGTTCATCTGTTTCTCTGTATACTTTGTTTCCCTTTTCGTCAATAGTCAGGACCCCCACAGGACCATGACAGAGCAAGTATTATTTGGGTGGTGGATCCTTCTCGGTACTGTCACAACACTGATGTGGTGGTGGTCTGTTAGTTAGTGTGTGCTGTGCTGGTTTGATTGGATCAGATTGTGGTCATTCTCTAGTCCTTCATCAGTGGTCACAGGATGCTGCCCACAGGACGCTGTTGTCTGGATAGTTTTTTTGTTGGTGGATTATTTTCAGTCCAGCAGTGACACTGAGGTGTTTAAAAAAACTCCAGCAGCACTGCTGTGTCTGATCCACTCATACCGGCACAACAGACACTACCACCACCACCACCATGTCAGTGTCACTGCAGTGCTGAGAATGATCCACCACCCAAATAATACCTGCTGTGTGGTGGTCCTGACCATTAAACAAATTATGCAGAGAACCAGATTGACTACCTGGTAGGAGGTGTTCCTAATTAAGTGCTCGTTAAAAGCATTTTACTAAATCAAATATAGGATATCATAACATTTTAAAACTGATGCAGTCTAATCACTGTCTTCCTGAAACCCAAGGCAGATGAGGCACTATCTCCATATTAAATTGCTTGTGTGTGTATGTGAGAGGCATACTGAGGAGAGATTAAAGAGAGGTACAATTTGTCCTGCATGTAAATGTGCTAATAGCTCCACATTCTTTAATGTCTGTGTGTATAAGAGAGAGACAGACAGAGAGCGTGAGAGGAAGAGAGAGAGAGAGAGCGTGAGAGAGAGCTCTACGGCAGTAAAGTTAGTTTAATAGCTTCATGTTCTTCATTGTGCAGGTACGTGTGTGTGCGTGCATGTGTGTGTTCTTCAGAGCTGAAGCTGGTCATTCTGATGAGTCATAAAAAGAATAAGTACCACCCCCCTCTTCCTGTCAGACACACACACACACACACACACATACAGTGAACCACCCCCAGTTCACCTTCTTCCTGTCAGGAGAAAATATACCGACAACTCCAAGTGGAAAGAAGAAAAGAAGAAAACAACAGACACATCAAATACTGTTTTATATGAGCCACGCAGTAACACAGCCAGAAGATATTCACACTTAACACATGGCAGTGGAGGAGAAATCCATTTCCTCCATACCAGTCATGCGGTACTGCATCAGAAGGTTCCTGCAGTAGCTTAGTAACTGCAAGCTGCAGGTTAGCTGTGAAGTCACTGACTATTTTCTGAACACATATTCATTTTTACTTATTGGCGTATATTAAAGTTATAGTTCAGCCAAAAACGCAAACTTATGCAATCCCCCACTTTTATTCCAAATCTGAGATGTTCACAGGTCATGAGTTGAGCCTTGAGTCCTCAGTACGGAATTTCAGAGTAGCCTTGTTGCCTGAAGGCACTGTGCAAAAGTAAAACCTACTAAAAACCTGGCAGTTTCAACACCGCCTCAAATATCAGGTCTTTAAAAATAGTCTGAAATACAGACCTAATGTGCTACAAGCAGAGTGGCATTAAATACTGTGGTCAGACTTTAAAAGTTCAGCCTGATTTTGACACGGTTTTGTGGTAGCCGATATGTTTTCAGCAGGGTTCCTGAATATGAGCGTCTGGAACAAGAAATGAGCCACATTGTGTGACATAATCGAATAACACTAATGCGGTGTCTAGGACGTCCCACAGTGAACCCCAATGAAAAGTCTAAGGAAGAGTTTTCTGCCTACGTTGACATCTTCTACAACATGTTCCTTGTCATTGACCAATAGGAGGATGGAACGCTCTCGGGGTGAACATCTGCAAACATGGCGAAGAGAAAGAAGAATGCTGATTTTGCAGCTGTCGGCTGGAACAAGCCACACGTCACCACGTTACACTATATGGACAAAAGTATTGGGACATCTACACATTACACCTACATGAGCTTTTATGATATACCATTCTATATCTATAGGCATTGACATGGAGTTGATCCCCCTTTGCAGCTATAACAGCTTCACGTCTTCTGGGAAGACTTTCCAGAAAAGCATTTGTGAGGTCAGACACTAATGTTGGACAAGAGGCTCGCAATCTCCGTTTGATGGGGTTGAGGCCAGTCAAGTTCATCCACACTTAACTCACTCAGCCAAGTCTGTATCTTCTTCAAACTGTTTCCACAAAGTTAGCAGCATGCAATTGTCCAGAATATCTTACTCTGCTGAAGCATTAGCATTCCCCTTCAGTAGCACTAAGGATTTTAGGCCCACCCCTGAAAAAAACACACAGCATTATCCTTCCTCCACCAAGCGTCACGGTCAGTGCATTGCAGTGAAGCAGGTAATGTTCTCCTGGCATTTACCAAGTACAGACTCGGTCATCAGACAGGGTTCCGCTGCTCCAGCGTCCAATGGCGCAATGTTTTACATCATTCGATGCCTGCCATTGCGCTTGTTGACGTAAGGTTTGCATGCAGCTGCATGTCATGAAACTCCTGGAGCTCAGTTTTTGTGCTGATGTTGACGCCAGAAGAAATTTGGAACTCAGCAGTTACTGAGTCAGCAAAGCATTAGCGATTTTTACACACTATGTGCCTCCGCACTCCATGACCCCAATCTGCAACTTTGCACGGTCTATGACTTTATGGCTGAGTTGCTGTGGTTCCTATGGTCTTCCAATTTTCAATAATATGGCTTCCAGTTAATTGTGGAATGTTTAGAAGAAATTTCACAAACTGACTAGTTGCCATTATGGAATCCTATTACAGCACAACACTGGTTCAGTGAGCTCTTTATAATGACCCGTTCTTTCACAGAAGGCAGACTGCATGGCTAGGTGGTTGGTTTTATATACCAATGAGACTGAATGAAACTCAAAGCTAAGCCCTGATCACCACAAGCTAGCTCACAACATTTTAACTGCTTCTGTGAAAGTGAAACTGTTCTTGAAATTTTATGCATTACTTCAAGTTTTCTTTGGAGGATATACAACTGTGTGATGACCAGGAACGACTCCACAAAAAGGAACGACTTTTTTCTTTCCTTTTTTTTTCGGAACACAAAATCACTTACATGATGTTCATAGCACATAGCTTAGACTGACATATTCTTGACCTGCCTCCATGATAACTTATGAACTCGCACCAGGGCATAAATGATAATTAGTTAGGGTTTTCATCAGGGTTTTTTTTATCTATCTATTTGTTGCTGTCTAATAAAAACAAATCTTCAACTTTACAGGACACAGCAAACACTGTATCTGAAATCGCACCCTAGTTACTGTTTAGTGTTCTATTCAGGGTGTCAGCTATTTTGTAATGTTATCTGAATTCGCAGTGGACAGATAGATTTCCTATATAATTCACCATATTATTACCCACAGTGCACCATAAAACTAGTGGACAATCGATGTACACTACTTACAGGTTGACGCCCCACCATGCATATCGGTTTCTTTGGAGCGTTCATCGTCCGAATTCCCTCTACTGTCTCCCTCAATGATTCCCTATATATTGTTCTACATAGAGCAGTCTATGTAGTGAACAGGAAACGAGTTAACAAGTGGACCATTTCAGACACACCCTCACTCTACTTTCATTTAAACCAGAAATTCTTCCAAGCTATTTTGGTCCATTCATCATGAAATTTAAACACCATGTAAATGGCAGCTACTGCATTCAAACAATGCAGAAATCTAAAAATAGATGTTTTTCTCTGGACAGTACCTATATGTATATATACTATTCACCAGCTGATCATTAGATTCATTTATTTGGCCTCTTTCATTTCAGCACCACATTTACTGCTTGTAGTGCTTCAGTTTTGTCAGTCAGACTGAAAGTTGTCCAATAATGAAAGGCTTGTTATTTAAAGGCATGTTGAGAACCGATGCCACTGCCAGCTGCAGGCACTGAAGTAACAACTGTGCATGACCATAGCAAAACTGACAGGCAAGGTCACACATTTCATTTCAGAAACAAAGCGTTTTATTCATTTACCACATTAATGTTGGCGCCCCTAATTTAATCGGCTGTGTTTGCTGACATTTCATGAGTCTCAAATCTGAGTCCGAGTTCGGTTGTGAGTCAGTCAACATACAACTCGGGTTCAAGTCCCTTAACTATGCTCCACACATAGACAATCAGGCAAGGTTGGGTTTCTGAAGTTGTTTTTATTTGTTTGTTTTTCACTGGAGCTATTAGGTTATAGTAGCTAACAGAGGCCTATTGGCATCTGTTTAGTATTATGCAAACAACACACGTCTTCCTGTTCAAGTTGTAAAGTAATCTCAAATAGATTTGCCTGTGTGCTTTCTAACAGGAGTCACGAACAATCCTCCTTGAAGTCCATCTTCCTGCAGGCTTCATCTCCAAACCAAATCTAACATCACCTTCAAATAATCAATAGATGTGTCTATTGAAGTGAAGAAGTGAAGGCTGCGGCTGAGGCAGGAGAGGAATCGGAGCAGTCTTTAGTTCTCTTTCACGCACAGTCAAGACTGCCTGATTAGGATTTATCGCCATGTCATGGTTTACTGATGTAAGCAATGCAGCATGTTTAAATCTTGAGTAAATTAAAATTGGCATTTAATTGCATTTCATTATAAACTCAGGTGCGTGTGAAGGATTCAGAAATGATGGATGCAGTTCTTCACCACTTTCGAGATTGTCGTGGGTTTGTGGTATTTCTGCAGCATCGCAATTGTATAAAAATGCAAAGGAAACATTTACAATGTAAAATTTTGCTGCAGTTTTTGTGGCATGTGTGCAAAAACTCTAGTGTTAATACAGGTATCATCGCTGTCCAAAGAAAAACAGATGTCTGCAAATTGATGAATGAACCAGTAGAAATGCTCCAAAATAGCTTGGGAAAAATGGTTCTGTTCACTTACTTATTAAAAGTAAAAACAGTTTTTGTCTTTTCCTGTGAAGCTGCTATTTTGAGATACTTCCTTTGCTTTGGATAGCAACGATATGCAGCAGAGTTAAGCAGCAAAGATCACAGTGTGCAGGTAAACACACAGCCATATGAAAGTCTATTCACGGTGCACTCACAGGCTGAAGTGGGCTGATATATTTACAGGTGATTTTCTAAGTGAGTTGAAGTCATTATGACCGGCGACAGGGGGTCGGGTGCCCATGTTTCCTAGATGCACAAGGGCAATGAAAGCTATCCTGTGTGGTTTGAACTGAGAGAAGGACTACTGTTTTGTGAATAACAGATTTTTTAATGATGGGCACGGGAGGCATATGTGACAACACACAGTGTATCGCCCTGGGCTGCGCATGGGCCTATGTGTATTCAATTCAATTCAAGTTTATTTGTATAGCTCTTTTTACAATGATGTTGTCACAAAGCAGCTTTACAGAGTTTTGAAAACAGACAGTTACAACATATATCCCCCAGTGAGCAAGCCAGAGGCAACAGTGGCAAGTAAAACTCCCTCAGACTGGAGGAAGAAACCTTGCGAGGAACCAGACTCACATGGGGAGACCCATCCTCCCCTGGTCAAACAGTATTTACAGTTTAATAAACCAAATACAAAAGAAATGAGTATCTGTTTTAAATCTGGATGGCAAAGCTTTAGAAGCTGCACAGATAGAGGCAGTCTCTGACTGAGGCAGTCTCTGACTGAGTCTTTATGTAAAGTGAGCGTGAGTTGAAACAGTCCATCCTATCTCAATGCTGGTGCATCTGGATGGAACAGTGATGTAACTGAGGATGTAGCAGTTGGCACAAAGGAACAGGAGAGCTGGCTGGTGATGGGTGGGGTGGAGGCCCTGATGATCAGTCCTTCAACAGCGTTCAACAGACAGGAGGACAGTTATTAATTCAGGAAGAATAAAGAGAGAGAGTTAGTTGGGCTCGGGAGTATGACTGTAGAGAATATGAATATTCAGAATTTCAGAGTGTGGCTGGTGACTCTGGCAGATCTAACTAGAACAGCCTAAACTAAAAGGAGAGAACCAGTGACAACATCTCAGTTTACCATAAATCTCTGTGTCCATGAACCCCCAGATCTCCTGCCTTTATCTAAAAGGGAAGATTAATTACCAAAAGCTAAACTAAACAAGTATGTTTTTAGTCTAGACTTAAAAGTTGAGACTGTTTCAGAGTCCCAAACATTAAGTGGGAGATTATTCCACAATTTGGGGGCTTTGTAGGAAAAAGCTCTTCCCCCCATTGAAGTCTTCTGAATTTTTGGAACTATTAGAAAAACAGCATCCTGTGATCTGAGTAAGCGTGGCGGTTCATAATAGGAAATAAGATCTTGCAGGTACTCTGGTGCAAGACCGTGCAGGGCTTTATACGTCAGTAAAAGAATTTTAAAGTCGATATGGGAGGACAGTCATTATCTCAGGAAGAGTAAAGAGAGAAAGTTAGTATACCAGGTAGAGTTCCCAAGCTGAACCCGTCCACGGTCAAAAGTGCCTGCCATTGGTATGTGTGTCGAAGCTGCTCTTTGGAGCGATTGAAGGTTGCCTGGTTTCCATCCATCCATTATCTTTCGATTTATCCTGCTAGTTGGGGTCACAGGGGCGGGCTGGAGTCAATCCTAGAATCATCAGGTGAAGGCGGGGCACACCATAGACAGTTCGCCAGCCCATTGCATGGCCAACATTCACTCCTGTGCACACTCACTCACACCCATGGGCAGTTTAGAGTGACCGATCAACCTAACATGCATGTCTTTGGACGTGTGGGAGGAAACCAGAGTACCCGGAGGAAACCCACTCAAGCCTGGGGAGAATATGTTGCCTGGTTTGATAAATCCCATTTTCTTTCACATCACGCGGAATGCTGGGTATGTGCATGTGGTTTACCTGGCACCAGGTAGCACTTGGGAAGAAGACCATCCAGTGGTGGGAGTGTGGTGCTCTGGGCATTCTTCCGGACATCAATTTGGCAGGAGCCATCTACCTAAACATGGTTGTTGACCAGGTATACCCTGCCATGACAATGGTATATGGTATTCCCTCTTTTAGCAGGATAATGCATTTTACCACACTGCATAAACTGTTTTGGAGTGGTTTGAGTTACATGACAAAGATCTGAAGGTGTTTCCTTGGACCCTAAATTCCCCAATCCCATCTGTGGGATGTGCTGTAACAACAAATCCAGTTCACAGGTGTCCTCAGAACTCTCCATGCCTCGTGTAAAGTAGCTGCTTTGCAATTTTTATAAATAAAACCAGGCCATGATGAAGCTGGTCAGTAGGCTCTCCGCTGTGAACCTCCAGTTTGACTCTACTCAGCCTCTTCAGGAAGCGGAGGCGTTGTTGGGCCTTTTCAACCACAGATTATGAGTAAACTGTCCATGCGAGGTCGTCAGCCATAAAACCTCAGAGGAATTTAAAGCACTTTGTATTGCTAAAAACAGTAACTTGAAGCCTGAATGTTTCCACTTCTGTTCATCTTTATAGTCGGATAACCATGTAGGCAAGACTACTTGACAAGTGTGTGACGACTTAGGCATACTCAACAACGCTAACAGGTAGTCATAAGCTTCAATGTCCTCGTATCTCCAGACCCTGATTAGATTTTGGTTAAAAGAAAATTTGTGCACATTTAATTTTTGACTGTGTTATTGTTTCACAAGGTGACCAGACCAGAGCATCTGCCAGATGTGCTGCAGGGTGTCTACAGCAGAGAAAAACAGACGGATAAATAAATGAACGCGTCCACAGGGACACGAAAACAGACAGATTACTTAATCCTGATGATTTAATATGCTTTGAAAAGACAGCAGCACAAATAATAAAATAATAACCCCAGGCATTTCAGATGAAGGCGGTGGAGACAGCCTGTGTGCATGCATTTAAGTGAGAGTGAATGTGTGTGTGAGAGAGAGAGAGTGAGAGCAAGAGAGAGAGAGAGAGACTAATGTGAGTCTCTGCCTTATCATTATTCTGAAAAGTACTAGACAGCTTGAGGACACAAGTGCCGTTGAGTGTGTGAGTGTGTGTGAGAATGTGTGAGTATGTGCAAGAGTGCGTTTTTGTGTCTGAAGCGCTCTCTCTGCGTCATTTCTGACACCTGTTTCCTGCCCCCTGCCACGCTTCTGTATGACCCTCCTCCGCCTACGGCGAGCTGTAACAGCCGTCCGCTCACATACAGCACTGAGCGTAGCGCAGCTCACTGACTCACCGGCTTCCGAGGGAGAAAGCCAATCACAGCTGTAAACGCTGCTCTGTACGCACGGAGAGCAGAGCTGAACGTGAACGAGCTCAGAATGGGAAATGATTGTGGAATCCTTTCCGCCAGCTCCGTTTATTTACTGACAAAGACAGCTTGATTCGGCGTGCTCCTGACATTGGCAATAAAGCTGCGCTGACAGCATAGCATTAATAAACCATTACGTCTCCCCTAATGTGGCTGGCGAGTTGGCAGCTTGAAGCTGAGGCTGATGTCAGTAGCACGTCATTCCCTCAGTTTTCAGTAGCAACGTCTAAGGTACATATAAGGAAACACACATCCACATCCACTGCCAGTGCCTTTTTCTTGCTCTTCCTAAAAAAATAAAGTGACCATGTGTGTTGGGGCGTGCTAACCTGTGATGATTCTAATACCTTGTATAGCCCACGTCTGACACAATCAATGATATGTGTGATTTTTTTTGGCACACTCTTAACATTAGTCACTGGATAATCTCAGATTTTCAGACCTAGACCTTCAATTCGAGCCATAAATGTCCAAAATCTGTCAAAGCACGTGGAAAGAAACACATAAACAATAATGCTAACTTCCGCTAGCCTCCTTATGGGATTCTAGTAGTTTGTTAGCGCTAAGCTACTTCAGCAATTCGCAAATACTGGCTGTTCTAGATTAAACCGAGACATTTGAAACTTCTATAAGATGCTCCATGTTTTATTTGAAGCCTGTGACTGACATGTTAACACATGTTTTGTCTTGTAGCAGTCACACAGGGAGTCTTTTAGTAGGCTTTAAAGCTGCTGCCACTGTTTTTAATTTCTAGCATTTCGCTTAGCAAACACATAATTTTGTCAAAAGGTGGTGTTTTTACAGTTTCTGAACAAGGTTGTCACAACACTGTCATCACTAAAAATAATGTTATGCTGTATCATTTCTACCTGTTGGCAAATTTGCAGATATAAGGAACTCATATGAAGGATGTGGCAACGTACTGACAATGTTGCCACTATGTTATCACAACATTGTGACAACATTGTGGGCACCAAAACAGTGGGATGTCACAGCGTTGTCACAATGTTGTTACAATGTTGTCACAACGTAACTGCGTTTGCAGGGTAGGCTGCAGCCTTGAACTAGTATTTTTTGGACACATTTTTGGACACAAAATTGGTCCCAGAAAATAATAAAACAAAACGTGATTGGTTCATACCACCGTCATTTCATAATTATGCTAATCTCAAGTGATGGGTCTATTACTCATCTCTGAAAGTCCTAACCAATAGGAACTAGCTTACTATATTTACCTGAAGCAATTCCTGATTGGCTGATTTTCTTGCTTGGTGTTTGAAAAATTGAAATGGCACCTATTATGTCAGTATTATTTATATTATTTATAATTATATTATATTTTCAGTGTTTTGGAACAGATTTACAGGCTTTAGTTTCTCAAAAGACAATATTTTTCTTATACTGTGCATCTGTATTCACTGTCTGGCTGAAGCACTCTCTAAGCTCCTGTGTCTTTATGCTCTCGAGGAGCCCACTCTGTTTGAGCGGCATCCTTCTACAAGTTCCGCCCCCACACCGCCGGGGCTGTTTCTACAATGGCACCGGTCCTGCTGTATAAGTCAGATCCTGAAGGTCAGGTAGAACAAGTCGGTAGATCCACCTTTGCAGGCTAGACTGGAGCAACTTTTAAAAATTTTAACTCTTTTAACAGTATGTTGTGTAAGGGCATGCTAAACTTACAGGTAGGCAGGCAATAAGGATTGTGTAACATGATGACATCACTGTGTAACAGAGAAACGGGCTGTTCAGACAGCTTAGAAAAGTGGTTTCTGTGTGAGAGTTTCTCAATCTGGGGTGTACTGGGCTTTATAAGTTTGCGGACTGTTTAAATGGGCTAAAAGCTACAACACACTAAAAGAATAGGAAGACCAGAAATACAAAGTGCATCATTTACTAATAAAAACTTGTATTCCAGTTTTTGTCATTTTCCAGTTTTTGGCCTAATTTGAAAATGAATATGAACCAAAAAATCTAAGCAAATGGCCAAAAAATGGTTACATTGGGTGTGTCTGAAATGGTCCACTCGTTAACTTGTTCCCTGTTCCCTACATAGACTGCTCTTTGTAGATCACTATATAGGGGAGCCGTGAGGAAGACAGTAAAGGGAATTCGGACGACGAACTTTCCAAAGAAATTGCTATGCATTGTGGGGCGTCAACCTATAAGTAGTGCACATATCTGGAAAGCTGATTTGTGGTAAAAACTGAACTGGACTAAATTTTTTAATGTAAGGACAAGATCTGTGCAAAGCCCAATATTGAGCCTGTGAACCTCATTTACATATGTCAATTTTAAAGGTGCCACACTGTCACCTTCAGCTTGATCACCAGGGGTGTGCACCCACATATCTTGAAAGCTGATTTGTGGTAAAAACTGAACTGGACTAAATTTTTAAATGTAAGGACAAGATCTGTGCAAAGCCCAATATTGAGCCTGTGAACCTCATTATGTGCTGGGAGTTCTCTTGACCACCTCGGTAGGGTGGCTAGTTAGGATGGGTATGAGCAGCAGCTTAATACAGAACAAGGCGAGCCCTAAGGCTACTGCCTGTATTAAAGTATAAGTTAATATGTCTGTCACAAGCTTTAAATAAAACATAGCATTTTTTACAAGCTTCGAATAAATGCATTTAGTCTATAAGGGCCACATAGAGTCTATGTGAATCACAGTTAGCTTAGAGCTAACATACAGTACAAATCCCATAGGGGAGCTAGCAGAAATTGGCAATATCGTAACAATATTGTTGCACTGACTTACGTTATATGTTAAGTATGAGGAATCATAAGTTATAAGGAAAGTTTTACTCTATATTGCTTTTTGAATGAGCCACAATACAAGGCAGCTGATCAAAAAAGGGCTCATTTACATATGTCAGTTTTAAAGGTGCCAGACTGCTGCCTTCAGCTTGATTGCCAGGAGTGTTCACCCACATATCTGGAAAGCTGATTTGTGGTAAAAAGCAGTATATACATAACACAGAACTGAACTCAATTTTAAAATATAAGGACATGGTCTGTTAAAAGCCCAATACTGAGCCTGTGGACCTCATTATGTGCTGAGGGTTCTCTTGGCCACCTGGGTAGGGTGGCTGGTTAGGATGAGTAGGAGCAGCAGCTAGATACAGAACATAGCAGGCCCTGAGGCTACGGCCTGTATTCTCTCAGCTCATAAAGCAGTTGAGACAGAATGACAGATTACCCCATCACTGCTTACACAGTGAACAGTAGTTACAGTTTGAAGTAAGAGTGAGAGTGAGTGAGGAAAAGAGAGAGAGAGAGAGAGAGAGAGAGAGAGAGAACAACACCTGGTCTGTTTCTGACACAATCTCCTCAGGCTTTTAAAAGGCGGATCTGGAGTTCCTTCACGCTGGGAAAGTAAACAGCAGCAGATATGCAAACAGCCCAGCCCACAGACAGACCCCTGCATGAATCACACACACACCCACACGCGTGAGACACCATGCAGCCACAATGCTGAAAGAAGACTGATGTACAATATGACATGACGTGCGTGATCGCCCTCATCTCAATGTCAGATGCATCAGGCCTCACATGGACCACAAATCTGCTTATGATCATCTTCACTGTCTGATTTCACGTTCTCGATCCTCCACAATTTCCCCCCTTTTTGCATATATAGTGGGTCTTCCAAAACGTGTGACGCATGCTTGTTTGCATGAAGCTAAGCTTACTAACAATGAAAGCTCAGTGGAAACCATCAGGTCATTATATGTTGCATATATGCATATGTGGCAATCCTCTTAGTTTTTTTTCTCTTGTTTTTTTGTTAAAAACATCCATCCATCCATCCATTATCAATCCCAGCATCATCAGGCAAGGGCAGGGTACACCATGGACAGGCCACCAGTCCATTGTATGGCCAACACACACTCACACCTACAGGCAATTTAGTATGACCGATCTACCTAACATGCATGTCTTTAGACTGTGGGAGGAAACCCACTCAAGTACGGGCAGAACATGCAAACTCCACACAGAATGGCCCGGACCGGGAATCCAACCCGGATCTTGCTGTGAGATGATAGTACTAACCACTACACCACTGTGCCGCCCCTGGTTAAATTCTAAAAACACTCAGCAGAAGGTAGATGCAGCAAAGCCTGCTCTTCCATTGGTTACAACAGGAGCAGAACCGAAGGCCTCACGTGTCAGATTACATAATCAGTGAAATCTACCAGTCAAGTATGACTTGCAGTGAGTGGGACCATTTCTGTGAGAAGAAACGTCAGGCCTTCTGTATGTGTCCTAGTACGACACATACAAATGATTACATTTCGCTCAGATGTTAGAAAGGGCAAACATGCGGCAGCTCTATGCCTGGGCTTTTTAGTCAAGGGTACATAGTAAAACTGCAACTATAACAAAGTAAAGTATAAGTTAATATGTCTGTCACAAGCTTTTTACAAGCTTCAAATGAATGCATTAAGTCTATAATGGCCATATAGAGTCTATGTGAATCACAGTTAGCTTAGAGCTAACACAGTAAGAATCACAAAGGGGTGCTAGCAGAAATGAGCAAAATTGTAAAGTGTTGACATTTATGACCTGAGCTGTACATGTACCTCTATTGGCCATGGTAGCTCATACTTTATCAAATTGCCTAAATGTTTGCCTCAAAGCACATTAAATTGTAAAACTCAATCTCACTACTTGTAATCAATGTAAGTCAAGGAACTAGAACCTTTTCCAAGCTATTTTGGAGCATTTCTAATTGTGGAGCTGCTAAAAAATAAAAATAGACAGAAATGAAGGTATATGTTTTTCTTTTGACAGTGACTATATATATGTATTTTTTCTGTAAAAAAGATAAGAAATATATCTAATATAGAATATATATAGAAATATATACAAATTCAGGCATTGGCAAGTCTCATGGCTTTGGTAACTCACAAGACTAACGGTGTTTTGAGCACTTATGCTATGCAAAGAAGTGCAGGCCAGTGGATGGTTCTGCATGCTCAGAACTAAAGTGACTATTTTTGTTCTTTTTGCAGGATGGTGTCATATTGTAATGTACATGACGCTGGATCCATTTCCTACAGCACTGCCTTTTCTGCATCACTCCAGAATAGTGCTGTACACAAGTTGAAGCGACATTGCCTGGAGTGAGGAGCGGCTTTAGAAAGCTCTCCTTGCAGATGTGCAGATGTAAGTTTGCATTTCTGTTTGGGTTAACTTTGTGTTGTCTGCCATACTCTTGTTCCACATGACCTGAAAATCACTTGTCACTGCACCGAATATTCAGGCTTTAAGGTGGCTGCTATTATCCATTGTAGCTGTGTAGCATGTTGTTGTTCACTTTTCCTTTTTTTCAGTGAGCTGGATAGTTTAAGGGCCTAAGGCATAGAGTTTGTCCGACAAGAATGTCCCCTATCTCTCCTCCAATTGGACAGTCTCAAAAGTGGACTTAACCTATTAGGCTAATTGAGAAGACCTGCTTTGCAAAATACCCTTTGGGCTTTTATAACAGCCTGCAGTCTGGCTTCACCGTATTCTGACTCAAAATCCCCGAGACTTTCCGTCCACTCGTCCATCTGACTGAAATAACAGTGGATATCCACTCAGAGATGTGCCAGAGGACTTAGTGATGTAAATACTGGCAAACATTTACTCAACCGATTGTCTTTCAACACAGTTGACGGAACCGGTGCCATGTTTGTTTTGGGTGTAGCTGTTTGAGACAGAGTGGCACAGAAACAAATGTTTAAATAGTGCTGCACTCCCTGGGGCAATGATACTCTCTCAGGGCCTTTTCAAAGACTATAGTGCTATCTAATATGCTTTCTGCGAGGACGCATCAAAGTAAACAGCCAGTGTAAGCTCAGATAAACTGATGTTATAAATAAATGATCAAATGTTTACATTTGGGGTGTTTGGAAGAGCTGTCATATAGCGATAAAAGTGGGAACAAAAAAAAAATTCTACCTTCCTTAATGTAGTCAAGGACCCAGTGCATGTTTTCTCTATTAGTTTTGTACTGGAGGCTTCATGTGCTTGTCTTGTGCCACATTAAGCTGATATATAATCTCAGATAAATATGCTCATGTATGTTTTGTATTATATTACATGCTATTATCTATAAAATGCAAATATAGGTATGTGGCATAGCTCAAAACAGTAGCAGCAATGTTGGAGCCTGAATTTGTGTCCCTACATTTGATATTGACACATTTTTTAGATAGCAGTACATAAACCAGTTTCAGAAACCACACGTCTATTTGAGTTTAATTAACAGATCAATAGAGTTTTGCATTCCTTCTATTACTTGTAAGCAACACGTTCTCGAGCAAGCCTCATATCTCAAGAAGCAAATTGAGATCTCAAGCCTTTTAACCTACTACACTTGGGGTACCAGGAGACTTGTATAAACTTGAATTGTCAGTAAACTTCTGCCTCAGTTTAATAAAAGCACTGGTCTGATGTTAATACTATCCCTGCGTTTAGGTCTCTTCTTGCTGTCAGTGCTGCTGTTAGATTTGATCTTTGGTGCCCCGTCTCCATCTATTCCCTGGTAATTAAATGCCAGTCTCCTCGCGGGGCCTGGGGGATATCTCTTCCCCAGAAGGTATTACAGCAGCAGCCGTAGACAAAGCCTGCCTGTGCTTGTAACATTTGCGATGGTATTTCTCTGAACTAGTGCAGGTCAGGAGGTGCTGCTACGCCTCAGGCAGACCAAGGGAACTCTGAGAAGGTACAAGTGAAAATGTGTGTGCATTCTTAAAGAAGTTATTTTACTCTTCAGCTACAGCCTCACACTATGTATGTCATTGTGTTGGAGCTACAGCAGCATGTCTTATCCTTAACATGCACTACCTGATCCACTGACACAGAACATATAGGTTTCCCATATAATGAGTACTGCTGGTAACAACAGACCTAGACTACCGCTCAAAAGTTTAGGATCACTGTAGAATATCATTTTATGCAATTTTCATGCAATTCACAAACAATATTGTCCATTTAGTTCCAATTAGTTATTTAAGTGTATCAGATGATTTTTAAAGAATAAAAATGTTTGTATTAAAGTCTATGTTTGTATAGAGGCTTATTTTGCCTATAGTCCTATTATCAGCAAATCTCAGTCCTCTGTCTAAATATCCTGGTATGGCCGCCAATCCAAGTTAAGGATGTTATTGGACTAATTGGTTGTTAGGACACTCTTGCTCAATTGTGATGCACAGCTGAAAAACATTCTACTAATAAGTGAGTATAAAAGGGAACAACATTCTAGGTTAGTTTAGTATCTGAAGCATCAGCAGTTGATGGCTTGCTGACCGACTCAAAATGACCAGAAAGAAACAACTTTCTTTAGAGACCCGTCAGTCCATTGTTGTGTTAAGGAAGGAAGATACTCCATTGAAAACAAGAACATTTCACTGTGATCCCAAACTTTTGAGCGGTAATGTAGAGTTGAGCTACCTGGATGTCTCTAGAATTGGTCTAGAATTGCTGTTACCAGACTTTCACACATTGCACAACATTCCACACTATTATATTAAGCTCAAGATACTTGACTAAAAAGTTATAATATTAAATACATTTTTTGGCAGATACAGTAACAGTAGGGAAAACAGTAGCAAATAACATAATGTAAGCATATGTCTGTTCTCTGTTTTATCTTTGAGGTGTGAGGTTGGTCTTTCACAGAGGTTATTCTAAAACAGCTACACGCTCCAGATGATCATGGATAGTGTTCACCAGGCATTACGTGTTCCTCAATAATAGATTTCAGTCTTTTTTACCCAATAATTCAGGCATGTACTGCCAGTGCTGTTCTGACTGCAGCTTGCTCAGATGAGTGCTATGAAGGTTTTGATGGAGGACGCTGTGCTTAGCAGTGATTATTAGTAGCTGAGAGGGATAATTTTGGTCAACACTGGTCAAAATCCACAGTGCTTTCTAAATTTCTGCTTTTTGTGGTACTATGTGTTCTTTACTAAAAGGACTCTTCTACAAAAGTCAGATTTTATGTGAAGCCTTTTTCATTAGTTTGTGTATGGAGGACAGCTGGGACTTTATATGTGCTCTGATTTGTGCTTGTGATGAGCTGATTGAACTGAAAGGGCCATTTGCTCTCACTCTGCTCATTTAAAGCACATGAAGAAAAAGCTCTTTTTAAGGAAGTCTTTTTTATCGTTCCCATTCACTTATATGTATTAAAAAATTGGGTTGTAAAAAAGGGGTTGCCAAATGGAGGGAAGGGTGGGTAAGTGAGGCAGATGAATACAGTGGTTTTAGAGAGTGAGGAGTTCAACCTGACTGCTTCAGTGTAATTATTTATTGTATGGTCATATATTGAGCAAATTACAATAAATATGGATAAAATTTAACAATAGAACAGAATAGAATAGAATTTTATATAAGCATGTCATTGGTCTTACCTCTGATTCTGAATGTGCTCTTTTAGAAATAAAGGTTTCTAAATAGTTCTTGGCTTAGATGTATGGCTTGAAGAAAGTTCAGTTCCACCATTTGTATACTAACCTATAGATGCTCCAATCGTTAACAAACTGCCTGGTGAAACTCAGTTCATTCTCAACAGTTCCAAGTTTAAGGGTTGGATAATGTTTTAGATTAAGGTTGTGGTTAGGTTTGGGTGTAAGTTTTAGGTTTAGACTAAAGTTAGCTTTAGGATTATGGAGTTTTCATTGGATAATTAGTTTAATGAAAATTGAAAATAAGCATCTACAGATCATCTAGCATAGGCTATTCAACTAAAGTGTTATTGAAAGTTCCTCAGTTGGTAAAGAACCTTTACATTATGTTCTAAAGACAAATATTTTTTAGAGACAGTTTGTGATTTTAACATTGTGTATGATAGCTGTAAAGAGAATATTAGCATGATTTGGGGAAAAAAACATTACTTTATACCAAGTGTTACATGAGAAGCAGCCCATAATGTTTACATACATCTATGATTCTCAGTTGGATGTGTTGTTCTATGGAAATGACTTTACTTTACTTGGTTTAGAACACTGTTTACACCTGGTCATTTCACTTGATAGTCAAAAGCATATGAGATAGAATATGCAAATCTGCTCATTATGCGGCAACCAATTATCTATTGTTTCTCTATTGACCTAGTTTGGTGGTACTGGAAGGGGTTTTGGTGGTGCAGTGTTTCTTGGAGAGAAACTGCTATAACATGCAGCTCAAATGCATCTCAGACCACCTCCTGATCTCTAGCTTGAGTGGTCAGATTTGTATCTGTTTGAAATCCATCTCGGATGCAAATGGGCATACAAAGCAATGTCCGAAAAAATGGACGAACAGATATGCAGACAGTTTGATTGGTGAACAAACAGACAGATGAAACAACACATAAATGAAGGAACATAGGATTTAACAATGTTGGTGTATGGATACACAATTGATTACACACCAGTGTTCTAGCTTTTGCTTATACTGGTTATAGTTATACTAGGTTGCTTTGACTTTAAGACTGGTTTGTGTGGGCGGGGCAAGAGACGTCAGTGCTGTGATTGGTTAGGAAATGCTTTTGGAATCGTTACCTAGGATTAGGACCGCCCACTTAACATGAAGAGGAGAGAAACAAGTCAAGTCAAGTTTATTTGTATAGCACTTTTTACAACAATGTTGTCACAAAGCAGCTTTACAGGAATTTTAAAAGCATGAAAAACATGAAATCACCCACTTTATCCTTTGTGAACAAGCCAGAGGCAACGGTGGCAAGAACAACTCCCTCAACTGGAGGAAGAAACCTTGAGAGGAACCAGACTCACAAGGGGAGACCCATCCTCCTCTGGTCGAACAGTATTTACAGTTTATTAACTAAAGCTGAGTCTGAAGGTAAGAGCTTTAGAGGCTGTACAGGTGCTACATCAGGTGGATGATACAGCGATGCAGTCAAGGATGGAGCAAATGGCACCTTGTTGGTGCCAGGTGACCAGGGGGGCCCTGGTGGTCAGTATTCGGCGGGACAGGTGGGCGGTTATTTCCTCGGAAAGAGAAAAGAAAGAGTTAGTTCTGGTTTTGGTTAGTACAGAGACAGAGGCCGGCACTTGAAACGTGGTCAAATACATTGCCTATTTATTAGACTTGGGATGGTTTTCATGAGACATGCTTTGTACATGCATATTCTGAAAGAGCGTGCTGGCCACAGATTTAGTTTCCATGGGGCTTTAGGACGGTAGTTTGCACACTCACTGTACGAAAACAATTTTTCAAGAAAACCAGAAATCCACCAGAGGTTCTTTTTTTTGTGGAACGAAATATTGCATAACGTAAAAGAACCCTTGTTGTCTCCTTTATGTTTAAGAGTGCAGAAGAAAGCGTGAAGGTAAAGGATGGAAGGACTATTTACAAAAGGCCATATGTTTGTATTCCCAGGTCCAGATCAAGATTGGACAAAGCCTGTAGAACCTAATCTACAGAAACATGTGAAGTGTCTGATTGGCCCCTGTGATCAGACTGGTGTCTTTTTTCTTTGGACTGGTTTAGTAGAAGAGCTTTTTTCCACTAAGTGCTACTGTTTTTGAGAAACTAAGTGCTGGAGTTGATTCTTCTCTGTGTGTTAAGTACTAAGAAGGCATTATACATTCGGGGTCTCTCAGGAAACCGCTGCCGTTGACGTCAGACACTGCGCTCGGTTTGTTATCTTATCGAGGAGGCGCTGTGTGTGTGTGTGTGGGCAGCCCTGGCATTTTCAGAGCTTTCAAACATTGTTATTCATAGCCAACTGGAGTCTCCTCCATATGGTCTTACGCAGGTTGGGCTTAACACACACACACTCACTCTCACACACGCACACAGAAAAGATTACCAGCGCCCACTTAGTGAAGCATACCTGTACATTGAAGCTAAGCAGGCAGGCAGTCATTGCTGCTGCTTATTGGTGCATTACAGTTGCCTATGATAAAGGAAAGCACTTCCTCTCCCTAAGAAAATCCATCACTGATCCGCCTCAGGGAGAGAACGGAGGCTTTTTTTGGCTCTCCTGACTGTTCATATGATTCCCTTCGCAGGCCGGCTGCGTCAGACTCTCCTCATATTTTACCCGGTTTATAAGGTTGCCTTTGAACAAGTAGGTGGTGCAGTATGTATTGTGGTATTTGCAAGTGTTGGGCCATCACGAGTCACCAGACCGGCTTCAAAGTGCCTGGGTATAGATAGTCTCCGGAACTGTTCTAAAGGGATGGAATACAATTCTTCTAAAAAAGTATTTACCTGCTGTTTTGATGATGGTGGTGTAGAGCACTAACACATTGTTCCAAACTCTTCCATAAGTGTCCATCTGGATTGAGTTATGTGGACTGTGGAGGCCATAGCATGATTTACCTATGATTATGACTGTCTTGCCTTGGGAAAGATGGCATTGTCATCTTGGAAGCGACCACCATCATGATTGAGATGTCTTAATAACTCTGGATTGGTTTGCAGTGACACCTCCAAGTGGACAAATGGACACAAACCAGACCCCCGCCAACCAAACCACCTCACCATAGGGGTTGAGCATCCAGGCCTGTACTGTTCTTTTGGTATACACTGCACATGCGCCCTGGGAGAATATGCGAAAGGATAACAGGTCTAACCACATATCTGTAGACCAGTGTTAATGGTTTTTGCACCACTGAACTCTCAAATGTGCAGTAATCTTTGTAGTGAGGGGTTTATGCACTGCAAAGCCTTCAATATTGTACTCCCACACCATTCTCAGTTACCTAAGGGGCATCTGGGGTGCATTCAATCATAATGTTGTGAATTATTTTGGCTTGTTTTTCAAGTTGAGGGACAAAAAATGGTGTACAGTGGGCTTCGATGTATGTTTTCTCTTGTTTGATGGTTGTGTAAGAGGTGTCAGCAGTGATGACACAAACCCCATTGTATATAAAAAGCCAGTTCACACAACAAGATTCTGATAAAGTCCTTTACAAATTAAAGACAAGATAAAACACGTTAGTTCTAAGTGTTTTATTGTTTAAATCAGACCCTGAAAATTCTTCGTAAAGGACGCCAGTAATGACCTTCTCATCTGCCACAGCTGCAACACTTGCGTAACACAACACGTGTTCAGTGCTGTTTAAATAAATGTTTTGCTATGTATTGTCTGGGGTTTTTTGTTGTTTCAATGCTGGGGTTTCAATGCACAAACAGCCCAATTATTTACTGAAGTCACATAGATCTAAAAGCAGAAGTTGTTTTGGATGTCGTTCCTATTGAAGCACTAGGCAGTTAAGCAGTCTTTGTGACTGAAGCTGCTGCCATCCGTGTCCAAATAATGAATTTTCTTCAAAAGTCACTTCGATTTTTTCCCTTTGGGTGTCTTCATCCAAACTTAGACAACTGGAACCTGATTAGCACTTTAGCATAGCACACCCACCTGAAAGCATTAGATTTATCCACTCGTTTATTTATTTATATTTAAGTTGTCTCCCAAATGTTTGTCAGAAAGTCTGATGTCAATACCAACTTGCTTCCCCACAGGCTGTTAACCAAATCTATTTCAACCAGTTCTAGTTGACCATCGCGGTTACAGCAAAACACCCCCTTTGCTAGCATGGACCACACTCGGAAATGAGCCAAGGAGGGGGCGGCTGGAGTTCTGGGTGGCTCTGGATGGCTTTGGTGCTTGGGCATGAACGGTGCAACCCCCCCGGTCTTTGGGATAAGAATGAAATATGGGGAGGGTAGTTTTTCCCTTCTTTCTTTTATAGTGCAGCGATTCTAGCAACCAAGGTGAAACAGGAAAACTGGGCTGGCTAATAGAAAGCTAGACATAAGTGTGGTGCAATACTCTAACATTGTTTTTTGTTTTGTGAATATGTTGCAGGAGCAGGCGTGGAGAGATCTGCAATATGGAGCAGCAGCAGGAGGAGTACAGGTAAGTACAGGTACAGGCAAAGACAGATTAAGGATAGTCTGGGCCCTTTGGCAACTCTTTAAACCCCCCCCAACCCGCACCTCTCGTGATCAAGGGCCCTCTAATGGTATGCCCTGCTCTTCTTTAGGGCCCCCTGGTAGAGGCTCTCATGACCAGGGCCCTCTAAAATTATGCCCCCCTCTTTCCTAGGACCCCTAATAGCCAGAAGTCGAAGTCAGAGCAGTGCCACAATGCCTTGTCCATTTTCATAAGAGGCCCAAAAGCATGGCTAGGGCCCCAAAAGCATGGCTAGGGCCCCCAAGAGGCCCTGGGGTCAAAGTCCCTAAAAGTCCCTAAAAGGATCCTTAAAATGGCCCTCAGAAATAAAAATATATTGTATCATAAATGTTGATAGGCATCGCAAAGGTTTTGGGCCAGGGCCCCTCGGGACCCCTTGACCTCAAGGGCCCCTGGGCGATGGCCCCACTGGCTCAGTCAGTAATCCAGCCATAGGTACAGGTAAGTGAAGGTACAGGTAAGTATAGGTCCAAGAAGATTAAATAGATAAAATAGCAAAATTATACAACTGAAATAAAATATGGGGAGGAGAGGGGGAGGAGATGGGTGCAATGTTTTTCAACTCAGGAATGGAGTGAGAATGGGGGTGTATATATAATCTGTAGATGTAATCTTTGTGTTGTTTAGCTCCTAAAGCTAAGTAACATAGTAACTTCACCTAACTTGAATGTACGTTAACATCCAATTTTATCAATTTTATCAATTTTTAATTATTTCTTTCAGCATGAAATGTTCACACAATATAAAAGACATCCCCTGTTTTAAATAGGTACAAAGAATCAAATGCATAACAATAAAAAAGGGCTTTTTTATATTACAGAGCCAATGTACTGTTTCTTTATCAGTTTTTAGTACAGAGTCATTTGGGGTCTTATTCAGGGCTGTTACCTCACACAGCCGAAGTACAAGAATTAAAGGCATTAAGCTATTACGCTCAGATCAGCAATTTTCCATGGTCAGTTTAGGTCAGACTGCTTTAAGAAACAAATGTAGGCTTTGCCGAATGATCATCGTCAGCGGTGCGCTTCCTCCCTCATTCTTGAGATGTGCGCAGTGTGAGTTGACTCGTGTTTGAATATAGAAAAGAACATGACCCGCTCTGCTTGATGAGGCACTTGCTGTGGTGATGAGGATAGAGAAGCCCACGCAGCCGTACGACACGTGCAAAACTACTGTATTTCCACTTCCGCAGCTCCATCTACAGCGTACACACACACACCCACACAGCTGTGGAGTTGGCAGGCTTGAGTGAAGTTGAAGAGACTCTTCCGAGGCAAATTGCTGAGGGCGTGTAGACTCTTCCTGCACATCCCTCCCTGCTGAAGGTGTGGGAGCACTGTGCACAGTCTGATTTCTTTTTTTCCTCGGGAGGGCGAGCTAACCAGCTGCAGGAAAGCGAGGAATACTTGTCCAAGGGGTCTGCGTTAAATGTCAACAAAAACTGACATGCAAGAAGTCCATCATTTAATTTAAGTCTATCATTTAATTATGTAATTTGGATCCATTTTTCAGTCAATCCAGCCAATAAATCCAAGGAATTATTTTCCCAGGGGATATTTTTAGGGGAGACTGGATAAAAGATAAAAGATCTGGTTGCATAATACAGAGGAACGTCAAAGAAAAACAAGTAAAAACAGGTAACACTATGGGCCTGAAAGGATGTGTAACTGTAAAAGCTGAAAAAGAAGAACATTTGCAAATTAAAGAAGTTGCTGGTGTTCTCAGAACAATGAAGTGACCAACCCATAGTTCAGACCCCAACATCAGTGATGGTGATCAGGATTTCTTGATAGTGAGAACTGAACTTTGGAGATGTGGAGAAACATCCCTGCAAAAGTCTCCTGAAAACAATGGGAGCTGCAATGAAGGCAAAGAGTGGACACAATAAATAATGAAAAATATTGACATGAATGACAAAGTCAAATTCCAAAATAGCTGGGGACGTACACTACCACTCAAAAGTTTGGGATCACAGTGAAATGTTCTTGTTTTCAATGGAGTATCTTCCTTCCTTCACACAACAATGGACTGACGGGTCTCTAAAGAAAGTTATTTCTTTCTGGTCATTTTGAGTCGGTCAGCAAGCCATCAACTGCTGATGCTTCAGATACTAAACTAACCTAGAATGTTGTTCTCCTTTTTATACTCACTTATTAGTTGAATGTTTTTCAGCTGTGCATCACAATTGAGCAAGAGTGTCCTAACAACCAATTAGCCCAATAACATCCTTAACTTGGATTGGCGGCCGTACCAGGAGATTTAGACAGAGGCTGAGAATTGCTGATAATAGGACTGTATGCAAAATAAGCCTCTATACAAAAATAAGCTTTAATACAAACATTTTTATTCTTTAAAAATCTGATACACTTAAATTAATTAAGAAATGGACAGTATTGTTTGTGAATTGCATGAAAATTGCATGAAATGAAATTCTAAAGTGATCCTAAACTATTGAGCGGTAGTGTATGTAAAATGCTGTAAAAATCAGAAAGCAGTGCATTCTTAAAATACTAACCAAAAACAAATTGGCCCAGTTTTAAAAGTCTTCTGTTGTCCAATCTTCAGCTGTGCCATTGTACAGGACCTTCTGAGCTTATCCAAAATCACCTACTTACCTACTACTCAGTAGTGAAATCAGTAGGCGAGTGCGGCTAGTATATGCGAATACCTAGTAGGCATCGAGTAGTAGGCAAACGGTACCCGGATGACCTACTGAATCGGCAGCCATTTTTACGTAGGCGAACACAGCACACGCGGCTATCCATGATTCACCTGGAGCCGCAGATGAATTCAAAGCGGAGAAAAAAAACGGTGAAAAGTGGAACGTCGGCTGTGTGTACGTAGCTACAGCTAATGAACTGCCGCTACAGGAGTTAGCGCTACTGCTGAGGTAAACAATGATTACATTCCTCCCGTTTCATCTTCTCTGAGCTACAGCTCAACACTGTCTGAGTACATATTCAGGCAAATACGCAGATAATCGTCACAAAAAGCATCTAAATCTGTAAACGAAGGTTTAAAATGCAGGACTTTTATGGTGGTGGTCTGACGTCTTGCGTCACAGGACGCTGGCAAGATGGTGGATGTAGTACGTCCGAGCTTGTGTGGCTACTAAAACTCGCCTACTGAAACTGCTTTACTGGTCTACCGCTCGAGCAGTACATACAGGCTCTAATCTAGTACCTACTGACTAGTAGGCGATTTTGGACGCACCTTCACTGTGCAAGACTCAGGTGCAACGTGGGAGACACATGGATGTCAAAAGCGAGTGAACATGGCAGCAAAAAGAAGATGGTTGAATATAACGAGCTATTTTTCTAGGAAACGTTTAAGTCCATTGTACTAGGGTTAATGGCAATGCTAGATTTAGTGCTCAGCACACAGCAGGCTAAAATTGTCTGTAGTTATGTATAACATGGTTTGGAAATGAACTGCACAACAAACTTCCAACTATCAGTTAATATAAGATTATATAATTCATGAATTACATTATGAATTGTTATTCAGAATAGTTTAAAAGCACGTGGAAAGGCATATGTAGTATATCAGTCCTTTATTGGTTTATCACAGAGCAAAGAGAAAACAACAACAACAACAACAACAAAATGGTAATCTGGGGGGAGTTTGCGGTAACATAGGTCCCCACCAATGTCAATAGCAAATCTAGGCCCTTGGGCTTATGATTAAAAAAGTAATTTGGTTGTTAGACATTAATGGGTTAAAATAAAAGTGGATTACACCACTGACATTTTCAACCATGGGAATAAATACACTTATTATAGAAACAGGCTGACAATTATTTATTATTATTTTAACATATGTTGTCTCCATTGTTGTCCATGTTGTTGGTTTTTTTACACCCCAACGCATCAGCTGTTGTTTACATTGCATGAAAATTTCATGATGAATGGATCAATGGACCAGAAACGCTCCAAACTGGCTTTAAAAAAAATTCTGGTTCTATTGACTTATGTTAAGTATGTTATTGCCCTCACCTGTAAAGCTGATACTTCCATTTCTTTGGACAACAACATTATATAGAAAATCTAATCAACCTTAAAGTAAATGCTCTGGTGTTAACCGCCTGACTTCCTATCAGCTGTACTCCCTGAGCCAGAAACAATTCAAATAAACCTAGAAAATATAAGACATTGTACAAACCAAGAAACCCATTAAATGTGTCAAATCAAATCCTCAAAACTCATTTTAATGCCTTTTTTAATTGAATTTGAAACCATTTAAAACTTCCAGCAGCTCTTTTCATTGTGTGTTCTGACAGAAATGGTCCAAAAACATTATTTATCACAAGTCACAACCTTTGTAAGGTTTTGTTTTGGCAGCAGTGAGTAGTTTTAGGGGTTTTATATTATGATATGATATGATGATATGAAGTAGATCTTAAGTGCGTCTGAGAGTTTGCTTTGGGGTTTTAAACACTGATCTGAAGGTTGTGGGAAAGTGATTTTCAGTGTTTCTCTAAGCAGCAGTGTGAGATTAGGTGGAACTCTTACTCACTTTCCTCTTAGTAAACACTGCTGGAACAGTGTTAGGTCTTGTTATAAATATACCTTTGTCATTGGTTCGGCTTTGTGCTCCTGCTTTTTCTTATGATTTTGAAGTGTTACTGGAAAAAAATCGATATATGTATAAATACTTTATGCCCTTGTGAGAAAATAATCAATGTTTTGATTATGAAAATGAAACTTTAGCTCGTAGTATTTGAGAATATAACAAATCACACCCAATGTAGGTTGTGGTAATACTTCTGAGAAACAATGTGAAACAACAAATGGCATCAGTAATCAGAATAAATAGACTACAAAAAATAATATTGCCTGTGAGCAGAGAAATTATAAGCCTTATGTTTAGTCATGATTCAGTGGAAGAGTGGAAAAAATATTAGCCCCCTTCCAAGTTTGTTGTAATCCTGCATATTTGTCACACTTGTATGTTTCAGAGTATTAAACCACTTTTAATCTTGGACAAAGAAACCCAAGTAAACACAGAATACTGTTTATAAATTATGATTTCATTTATGAAAGGAACTTTGCTGTTCAGTTCTACCTCCTCTGTATGAAAAGGTATCTGCCCGCTAGCTAATGAATCAACTAAATTCAATTAACTGTTGTGTTCAATCCCACAGTCACACCCAGGCTTGTTTACTGCCAGACCTATTGAATCTAAACATCACTCAAATAAAACCTCACCACATGATGCCACATTCTAAAAAGATTTAAATACAAATCTGGAAAAGCCATTACAAAACCCTGGCTAAGGCTCTGGGGCTCCAGCGAACCACAGTGAGAGCCATTATCCACATATGGAGAAAACTTGGAACAGTGGTAAACCTTCCCAGGAGTGACCAGCCTGCCAGTATTCATTCAAGAGCGCATTGATGTCTCATCCCGGAGGTCACAAAAGAACCAGGATGAACATCTGAAGAACTGGAGGCCTCACTTGCCTCAGTTAAGATCAGTGTACATGATTCCACAATAGAAGAGGAAGAATGCTGGGCAAAAGTGGCCTCCATGGCACAAACCCTTGCTGACCAAAAGGAACACAAGGCTGGTCTCACATTTGCCAAAACCATCAAGACCCCTAAAACCCCTAAGACTTCTGGGATGATATTCAGTGGACTGGTGAGTCAAAGGTGACCCTTTTTGGAGGACGTGGGTACCATTATATTTGGTGTAAAGCTAGCATGGCTTTTCAACAAATGAACAACACAAAGGAGAACATCCACCCATCAGTTCAGGGCATAAAGCTCAAGTACAGTGGAGATATGCAGCAGGACGGTGATCCAACAACAGACGCAAGTGTACCTCTGAATGGCTCAAAAGAAACAAAATTGAGAGAATCAGAGTCCTGACTCGAAATAGGCAGTTCATGCTTGAAATATAGCCAGTATTATGAATTAAAACAGTTCTGCAAAGAAAAGCGGGACGAAGGATGTAAAAGACTCATTGCAAGTTGTCACAAATGTTTGATTGCATTTGTGGCACAACTAGTTTAGGGTTTAAGAGGGTAGTTACTTTTTTTACATGGGTGATACAGATTTTGCATCTTTATTTTCAATCGATTTAAAGGACATTTACAAGCTGCATTTGTGTTTACTTGTGTTGTCTAAATAACAATAGGATTATCTAAGATATAATGTGACTAATTACTTTTACACTGCTTTGCTTTCATTAAAAAAGTGGCACAGGAACACTGAAATTGGATATCTGAGTAAGGTTTCATGGACAGATGAATCTGAGCTTAAGATCTTTGGAAGTAACCAAAGGCAGAATGTGGGATGCCAAAGCAATGAAAGGGTCTTGAACCATGTTTTCTATCATCAGTAAAGCACCACAGGGGATATGTGCCTGGTTTTAAGTGGGTGATTTGTTTTAGATTGAAAAAGTATCGATCATGAGCAGCAGGATGGAAAATATTTTGGCAGATTTATTGAAAATGTACTTTCCTTGAAAACTGTATGCACTAAATACTGATAATATGGACAAGATGTTTAATAAAAAACATAACATATCACTTACTCTCTTACTCAGACCCTTAAAAGTGCATTTCTAGTCATGCTGTTGAAGTTCACAAAAGAAATGAAGACCACAAAAATGATGTAGTTTGAATTTGTTTGTTTTTTTTATTTAAATAAATAAATAGACATATTTACATAATAAATATATCCAGTGTCTGAGTAAGGAAGACCTCCTTCAGGCACAAAAAAAACAAAACAAAACAAAAAAAAACACACACACACAACCAAACACACTAGTTTCATCCACACTTGTTTTTTTTTTTGCTTCAAGTCCAGCTCTGCTCTCTTTGACTTTCTCCGTTGTCCTCCTGGAGCCTCTGGTTCCAGCCCAGTCTCTGCTTCCTCACTTCCATTCCATAATGCTACATCACTCCTTTGCTTCTTCATAACCCTGCCCTCTTTTCACACTGCAGTTTCCAGCTGCTCTCAGTGTCCACCATCGTCCACTTCTCTCTCTCTCTCTCTCTCTCTCTCTCTCTCTCTCTCTCTCTCTCTCTCTCATCTCTCGTAACTCTTCAAGTAGGTCCGTCAAATAACAGTCTGCTTCTGTGCTTCGGGGGAACGTTCATTGGTTTTTGCATCGTCTGCTCGCACGCACGCATGCCTATGCATACAGACAGTATGTACACTCCACAATCGTGCAGTCTTATGATTCTCGGTTGCACCTCTGCTGGAGCATGTTAAGAGAGTACTCCATGCGGCTGCGCAGCTCCGAGTTGCATCCGGCACTGAGGAGGGTGCTCAGTTTGAAGGTGGCTGACACTCGGTCCTCGTTGATGTACGTCAACAGGTAGTCATTCTGCTGCGTGTACAGGATGAGTTTGGTGTGGTCGTGGTAGAAGTTTACCTGAGAAAGAAAGAGAGAGAGAGAGAGAGAGTTTACTTTGCTGGACCTGAACAGGATGCTGGGGTATTGTAACTGCAGGGCTGAGTCATCTATATCACTGTGTGAGTGTAGGCTTGTTATAAAAACTAAAATAAACACACCAGAGAACTACTCAAAGTCCTACAGGGGAAGATACACAGCTCTGTGTGAAGTTTTACTCTGAAATTTTACATTTGTGGAGCACATACATTAGGCATAGACTAAAGCATACATTAACTAGACCAACATGATCTCAGATTTGTTATAAGCATGGTTAATTTCACAAGATTTACAGTAAATGAGATACTACACATCTATTCCTATTTTCTTTCTATGTGTTCATTCAAGAACATCAAACATTTTACTAAAGGCTGCTTGTTTACCTGGAAAGTGCCATCACTGAAGAGCATCATAAGTGCCCGGTCTGACTTCAGCCACTGCAGCAGATAGATACTGGGCTTTTCAGGCTCTGTGTCAATTACCATGTCACCTCCCTAGACAGAAAAAAGATGAAGAAAAATTAACCTAAGCACACTTAAATAAGCAAAGGCACATCAGGTATACAGTCACATGTTGTTAAGACTCAGCTCTAACCTCCCTACTATGTTCAAGCCAGAGCATAACTAAATTAGAACTGCAGAGTGAAGCTTATGGTCCACTGTTTCAGATATTACAGCACACTAAATGGGGATCGACAGGATGTGAGAAGGAGTAAGGCATTCATAAAACAGACTAAACATCACAGCAATAAAAGGCCATCTACAGGCTTTTGATGCTATGTGCTGGGCTGAAGCCTTATTAAGTTTGAATATCGTATCAAGGTTATACCAAAATTTTCTTGTTGCTTGGCATGAAATATAATCCCAATAGTGATTTTAAGTGCATTTTATGTGGCCTCCACCGTGATTACAGCTTGTTCTAGCTATGTTCCATTTTGTATATCAAAGGTGTAGAAGGTCACTCACATCCATCAGGTTTTCCTCCATATAGTGAGCGAAGTACTTGAGAATAGTGACCTGGCCCACGCAGTTCTCAGGCACATCCGTTGTGTACATCACAGCACACTGGCCCATCTCAGCATGCTGTAATACAGTCCTGCACAGGAAAAGGGGAACATTCAGTACAAAACCTGAACAAACAGCTCTTCTACTATTCCCATGACATGTTTCCTATGATATATTTATATGGATGTGATATATTTATATGCTATATGATATACTTATATGCCATATATGATATATTTATATCTTTATGTGCTTTAATATAGTATATTGTAGGTTTTGTAGATTAATCCTTCATATGCTCATTTTTAAATGTAAAAAAATTAAGTGATGGCTAAAACTATATTTGTGGAAGAGGTGATACAAAAATTATTGTATATACTTTTACAACTGAAGTATATTTAACCAACAGGAACCCCCACATGTGCGTCAAAAATCTGCAAAATGTGTTGTGTAATTGTCACATGTTTGGAAAGTAATCACAGAGAGTAATCGAGAGTGAGCACTTGACATCAGTGCGTATTACATCAATTGATTTGGATAGGCGACTGAACGAGTTCCTAGCACCTACGTCTTATCAGCGAGGAGACTCATGTGTGTTCCGCTGTTGAAGAGGACGCCCACGGTGTTGTCAGACAACTGATAGCCAAAGCCGTATTTGTTGGAATAGTCCACCCACTTAGTCACCCACTGAAGCCTGCTGCATCCGCTAGCCTTGGGTAGCTTGTCAGCTGTGGGAACAGAGCAGGTCATGAGGTTTAATTAAATAGGGACTATAATTGCCTGCCAGCGTGAAAGAATTTTACAGAACACTGTGTATTTCGGGGAAGTAATCACATAGGTTACCTATGGGCATGTGCTCAAGGCAGCCTCGCAGAACACTGGCAACAGCTTCTGCCACAGAGCCTGTAGTGCTGTCCTCCAGACCTACCAACCGAACAGCAACACATTAGGAACACACTCAGCGTCGCTAATAAACTGTTACGAGACTAGAAATTTACATCGACCGACTGATGACAGACTAATGCAGGCACACGCGCACACGCATACACACTCACAGTCGCTGCTGCTGCTGCAGCTTCCCAGGCTGCCTCTGACGATCATGCGGATAGTGTCTCGTGCTTGAGGCCGCCCGTCGGTTGCCAGGGAAACGGGCTTTCCAACCGGCTGTGACGGAGTCCCTCTTTCCTAAAAAGGCACAGGAAGAGAGAGCGGGCGATGTGAGGGCTACACGTCACTCTCAGACACATTCTCTCTTTTCTCATCAACACTCTATTTCAGCCAGCCAATGAGGGACCTGGGCTCACCTCCAATGACGGAGTAGCAGGCTGCTGGTTAATTGATGTCATTTTGAGCTCATGCCGGAGTTTGTAGATGTCATCATCTTCCTTTGCTATCCTGTCTATAATAGGAAAAAGAGAGAGGGTCTTAAATCAGTTCCGCTCCTCATTCTCGTACTCGATCAACATGCAAATGAATAGAACTGCAGTCACCGCAGAATTTATGGCAGTTAAGGTTATTGAAAACGAGCATGTGGTAATAATATAGTTCAATTCCAAACGTTTATTACATTGTATTACCATTATCAGGGAGTCAGGTGGTACTTACTGATATTTTCATAATACTTGGCTTTGTCTCTTTTCCCACCAAAGAGTGCAGCTGCGGCTTTCCGGAAAAAGCTCTTGGCGGGGCTGGAGATGTGGAAGTCGGGAGCAGAGAGACAGCAGCTGGCAGGGAGGGTCTCTGGCATGAAGCCCTACGGGAGAGAAATCACACATTCGTGCGTTGGTGGTGAACCCCTTAGCCACACGGTGCACCAAATTCCTTTGATTCACTTGCGCTGACCTCATTTCCACAGGATAAATTACATTCATATATATATATATATATATATATATATATATATATATATATATATATATATATATATATATATAATTAATATAACATAAGGTACACATTTTCCTGTACACCTGCACAATATACTGACCTGTGAGAGAAATTCATGTCGTATGATGTCATCCAGTCGTGGACGATCTGCCGGGTTTCGGGACAGCATGCTGGCAATGAGCTGTCTGGCAGCAAGTGACAGGGTGGAAGGCAAAGAATAGCGGGCCTCTCTGATGCAACGGTACGTCTCCTTTAAGTTAGTGGTCTCGAATGGTGGCTTGCCCAGCAGCATAGTGTACCTGCAGATAAAAAGAGGTGATGTGGAAACCCGTTAGGTCAACAACTAGATTCCATCACCCTGTCTGTGGTAGAAACTGTGGCTTCTAAACCTCTTTCAAGGTTCTTTAGAAAAGCAGTACTACCAGCGGTAGAGGCAGAACTCTGCATGACTCACATGACACAGCCCAGGGCCCAGATGTCCGACTCCCAGCTGTGACCCTGTTTATTGAGCACCTCCGGGGAAAGGTAATTCGGCGTCCCGCAGATTGTCTTGCGCCTGTTGCTGACCGGCTCCAGTTTAGCAGCCAGCCCAAAATCGCCAACCTTCAGGTCCATTGAGTCATTCACAAACAGGTTCCCTGAAGAGTAAATAATGAGGAAACACAGACTGGTGAGTTTATAATAGCGTTCATGTCAATTTGTAACATAGCTGGAAAACCCGTGGGTGGTTCAGGGCTTGCGCCGCGTACCTAGTTTGAGGTCTCGATGCAGGATCTCTTGATCGTGGAGGTATTTGAGAGCGGACACCGTCTGCTTGAGGTAATACCTCACCTCGGGCTCTGTTAGCACTTTGCGCGCCTTCAGTATGTGGGCCAGTGACTGCACGAAGAAAGCATTGACAGTAGAATGCATTAGTTCAATACCTTTACTGTTCTCTTAGGAAGAAATCCTTCCCTTGTTCCCTCACCAACACTTTACCCTCTAATATAAGGCCAGCTTGCACTTTCTTAGCCACAGCTCTTTAAAGGAGCAATCTGTAAGATGATGCAACCTGTTGATTTTATGTTCCATATAAGGAACCACATATTACCAGAAAATGCATAGTCTTGAGAAATACAATCTCAAGAGTTCTTGACTTTTATTATTTATATTGTATATACTGTACTGTTTATTTATCTATTTTTGTACTGAGTGCCTTGCTATCCCTTTGCTGCTGTAACATGGTGAAGTCCCCACTGTGGGACTAATAAAGGATTATCTTATCTTGTCTCTTCTACTCCCCCTTTAATTTTTAGTCAATTAGAAGAAACATTAGCATCAACTTTACCCCTTTAATCGCCAAAAGTGTCCCCAGTGGTGAAAACAATGGCAGTGTTAGCTCTTCTATGCCTGAATCAATATCACTTTCACATCAAGTTCGCTGCCGAAAGTGTACTTGTGCAGATAGCTTCAGGCTTTGTCCAACAGTCACTCAAACTATTACAAGATAGGACTGGCTGGGACTAGCTTGTTATCATCCTTACTTTCGCAGATATCTCTACTATGTGACATACAGTTTTGACATACTGTCAAAACTGTTCTTTCTTCACATTCTTTTGATATTTTCAGTGAAATCTGGAATCTTTTCAACAATAAATCTTACATATTGCTCCTTTAAGTCAAGAAACAGGAACTTGGGGAAATTGAACAGCCATCACTCACTCTTCTGCTGCAGTACTCCAGGAGGATGTAGATGTTATCTTTGTCTTCGAAATGGTGGTAGAAGTGAACGATATGTTTATGACTCAGTCCTCTGTGCAGCTCAATCTCTCTGTTAATCTGCAAAAAGAGCATGTGGTGTTAGAGGAAGGTAAAAGAGGTGTGGAGTGGTGGAGAATGGGTTAGCTTAGCTCGCCTCTCACCTTTTCACGCTGATGAGGCTTGGACACGCGCGTGTGAGGGATTATTTTGGCGGCAAAAACTTTCCCCGCAGACAGGTCCGTCAGCTCGTAGCACTTGGCGAAGCCCCCCTGCGGCACAGAATGACCACTCGGACTGAGTATTGGCAGCGACTTCACAGTAACAGAACAGTTCACCAGTACATACGCACAGTTTAAGTTGTGTCAGCTTCCTATTGGCCACCTTTGTAGTTTAAATTTTTTCACGCTCCACCTTAAATGGTGCAGTAGTTACATTCTGGTGCTGCTGCACTATTTAAGGTGGAACGAGAAACTTGGAACTGTAAGGTGGTGAACAGGACTCAAGACACAAATGGTTTTAATAAGCTAAAAACAAGCAAATTCCTGTATTACTGCACTATTTAAGGTGGAACGGGAAAACTGGAACAACGAGCTGGCGAACAGGAAACCAAACTCAGACAGCATGACACAAATTGTTTAGATTAGAAACAAGCACATTCCTGAGACGCCAGAATGCAACTGCTGCACGATTTAAGGTGGAACTTGGAAAATTCAAACAAGCTGGCAAAAGGAAACCAACTCAGACAGCATGACACAAAGGGGTTAAACTAAGCTTAAAACCAATCAAACCCCACATTCCTTCACATTCAGGCACTAACAGGGGCTGTTCTAGCTAATTATGTTCTAGTTTTAAACTACATTAATGGACCATTTGTTTTTTTTATTATTCATATAAATACTTTTAATCCAAAATCTGAAAATAACAAACCCCAACCCAAAAAAAACTGAAGCAAAACTGAGTCCGCACCTTTCCCAGGACCTTCCCGCGGCAGTAGCACTTCCCCGTGGCCGGGTCTGTGATGATCCTGGACGGCTCCGTGCGGTTCGGACTCGGTTCCTCTTTCTTGCGGCGCTGCTCGCCCGCTCGGCTCTGCTCGATCGAGACGTCGTTGCTCGTCGCCGGCTGGCGCGAGACGCTCTTCGTCGTTTCCATGATCGTCGGTACGTTTGGGTGCAAGTCTTGTGCCGCTCGCTGCTGTGCCGCGCGCATTTATAGCGACGCGCGCGCGCGCCTCGACGCGACGTCACCACCGAGGGGAGGACCGCACGCGCTGTTTCTTTCGGAGAGTGCACGACTGAGGACACTTCAGCACGACATGTATTGTTTATAGTTGTTTTCTGTAGCTGTCTTGAAGGCTAAAGATAGAAGAGTGGAAGACTAAAGGCTGCGATTAAGTCTGCAAACTACAGACAGCTAAACGGAGCTGTGGCACGTGAGGGCTAAACTGGGTACACAAGATAAAATGTCCTTATCAGTCTTAAATATGTGTAAATATTGTTCTTGGTTAGTCTGTGGATGTGCATGGCAATTGTGGAAGTGACTGGTATAGATTGTCCAGTCTAGTTGAACTGAAGTGGTATAGCATCACCTTGTGGTTCATATGATGTACAGCCATAAATACTGGCTGGGTTGGCACCGCTGTCTACAGAGCTCCATCTAGGGATGTAACCATAAACATATTTTCAGAATACAATTGAGTTTGGAGCCCAAAGGGAGAATTTCTTCTTTCTTCTACAGATATTTACTGAGTCAGAATTGTTCACTGTGGTGATGGGAACCAGACGTTCGCAGCGTTTAATGCATCCCTTACAACTGAGTATTCAAATGGGTATGAATAGGTTGTGTGATGTCTGAGACATTGCTTTACAGTAGTTTTATGATTGGGTTTATAGTTTAAAGTGTATTTTAATTAGTGTAATTATAGAAATTATAGGCATGTAGACATGAACAGGCAAAATAAGTAAACCAGTGGAGTTATGATCAAAGGTACAACTAGTGCCGTAGCCAAGGTTTGGCCAATGTCACCCTTGCTTGGTGCATCACCGGCATTCTGGTCACCCCGGTTATGCAAAATGAGACAATTAGCCATCATCAATAAAGCAGAGGAATCTTCTCCCATCTATTCTGTGTGAACGTGCCATCAATGCAGTTATATAGGAGTCAGATGATACTGCACTCAGTAACATATTTTTGGCCACTCCTCTGGATGTAATTACTAGTCTAGAGAGAACAAACGTCTGCACATTCTAATGCACAAATACTGTTGCTGAATTTAACATACTGAAAACTAACTAAACTAACTACCTGTGGCCTGTGCAAAAATTATGGCGCATTTGGTGTTTTCTGTTTTTTTCCCCACTGTAATAAGGACCACTAGGACCACCTCACACATACATCATACGAAGGACTTCTGCTCAGTTGCACAACACTAATGAAAGTTGCACAGCACACTCATTAATTTCATTAATCTCTAACTTTATCTCCTGGTGCTGTGCCTCTGATGAACTAACTCCTAACCATATCCATCATTGTCACTCCCAAGAAGAACCTCTACATTTTCAGCTGTCACGTCCAGTATTTTCTCCTGTCTTTTTGTCAATGCCACTGTCTCCAAACCCTACAACATAGCTGGTCTCACCACTGTCTCCAAACCCTACAACATAGCTGGTCTCACCATTGTCTCCAAACCATACAACATAGCTGGTCTCACCACTGTCTCCAAACCCTACAACATAGCTGGTCTCACCACTGTCTCCAAACCCTACCTCATAGCTGGTCTCACCATTGTCTTGTAAACCTTTTCTTTGACCATTGATGACACCCGTTTGATATCTTCCACCTGTTGCCTGTTCTCACCACATATCACAATATTATCTGCAAATAACTCTGCACCTCATTCAAAAATATTCAACACACTGCACACTTCTGTCTATTTTCTATTTGTATATTGTGTATTCTAATTTGTATATCCAATCTGTATATTAAGTTGTAATTTTTTTTATTTATCTATTATATTATTATCTCAAAATATATTGTCGCTGTCCAATGAAAAACAAAATAGCAAGTTTACAGGAGAGACCAAAAACACTTTATTTTCCATGTAAACCAGTGAAATCAGAATTTTCTCCAAGCATTTTTGGAGCACTTCTATTGGTCCATTTGTCACGTTGGTCTAAATGGTCCAAATTTTCACACAATATAAATGACCATTGTTTAAATGATGTAGAAAACTTAAATTTGACAAAAACTGAGTTTTTTATTGGACAGTGACGATATTTTTATATATATATAAATATGTATTTCGATATGTACCTTATCGGTTCATGTGAGTGGGCAGTTGTCAAAGCATTTCACTGCTGGTTGTAGCAGGTTTAACTATGTATGTGACCAATAAACTTTGACCAAATGGCATTCTGGCCGTTCTTTGTGGAGTCTGCATGTTCTCCCCGTGCTGTAGTGGGTTTCCTCCGGGTTCTCCAGTTTCCTCCCACAGTCCAAACACATGCATGTTAGGTTTATTCCTCACTCTAAATTGCCCATAGGTGTGAATGTGTGTGTGAGTGATTGTTGGCCATGCGACGGACTGGCAAACTGTCCATGATGTACCCTGCCTTCGCCCGATGACCCTGGGATTGGCTCCAGCGCCCCCGTGACCTTGACAAGCGGGATAAAGCGGGAGATAATGGGTGGATAAATGGATAAATGGCATACTAGAGATCTGTTCTCTATATAGGATTGATTGTTCATTGGAAGTGATGCTCATAAAGGACTGCAATAGTAGCATGTTATGCAAAATAGCATAAAATATAGGAACTGAGACTGAATTTGAAGTGTCTTATATAAAACTTTAGTGTATCTCTATTTTCAGCCCCCCACAAGCTGACACTTGAGATAGCGAAGAGACAGATGGGCCTATTGACAAAACAGATTTAACATTACTGTCTCTATTTTTAACATTCTTCTTTTCTTTCAGTTCCATTCCTTCTTGGTTGGAATTTTGCTGAGACCTCTATCATCTCCTTTCCATATGATTAATGATGTTCAATAACATATTATAGATAAAAGCTGATTCTCTCTGCAGCTTTCTGAGACGTGTCCGTGTATGAGACTTCTCTAAGCAGCAGTAATTTTCTCACTTCCTAATAAACATGATCTTTATTGCGAGGGGTTGCTGATCCTCAATCAGTCCGTATGAGGGGTCGGAGATGTGTGAGGGTACTCACAGATGGCCTGCGGAGAGGAGATGGTACAGACATGCTGAGCTCCCACAGTTATCTCCTTCTGGGCTCTTTGTCCTGCACGTGGACAGTACACTGGTCCACTTGTTGGCCACAGTCAGAGCCTCTCAACACTCCAGCATTCGATAATTTAAGAGACTGTGTGGAGTGACTTAGGTCATATGACCCAGGGTCAACAAACTCTTATCCACAAAAGGCCTTAAAAGGAAAAAATATTTGAGAAGTAAAAGATATTAATAACAAACACTGGAAAATATGAATGACTAAGTGAGTGAGAGTGACTGTACGCCTGAAATACACTGCATGATTCTACATAGTCACAAGGCTGGTTTCTCTAGCGCACAGCAAGAAATGCACATGTGGTTGGTTGGGCTGTGTGTATCTCATGCGTGAGATATTGTGATCTCTCATCATGACTCCTCGCCAGTCCAGGCTATGTGCAGGTCTTTAGATGTTTTCCCAAATGTATTCTTATGGATGTGACTGCAGGTTAAGCAGGCTGAGAAGTCTCCACAGAGGCAGCTATAGGTTGTTTGCAAATGATTTCACGTCACTTGAGTGTGTACTGTAGCTGGAGGGCAGGAAGTGATTTTCCACATAATGAACTCTATCACATGCTCTCAAAATGCCTGTGGATTACATCATTTACAGCTGCTCAAAATCAGTTTAACTGAAAAACTAAGAGCTATTACTGAGTACCAGTAGCAAGGTTTTTATGCATGATGGAGAAAAATGCTAGAAACTGGCCTAAAAGCAGAAGCAAAAATGGCCTTTGTTTGTGGTCAGGAAGAGGCTGAAGGAGCTTCCAGTTAGAGCTATTGTTTTAAATCTATGACCAGTGCACAGTCACAGTACTCACCAGTTAACTGTTCACAATACAATACTTCCCTCTGCTGACTGCACAAGGATAAAGTCTGCTTTTTATTAGCCTGTGTTCCCGTTCCACCTTAAATGCTCCAGTAGCCCCAGAACGTAGGTGAACTGCTGTTCTATTTAAGGTGCAAACAAATATAACAAATATAAACTGGTTGTTAGGAGGATGTACTGAATTTTGTACAGCTGATCTGTGCACTGATGACAGACATAAAGTAAACAGTGGTAAAGTTAATGTCCAGAGCTGCTGTGGAACTGAATGTTGGTTGCGAGGTTAATCCACAGGACAGTAAAAGAAAAAAAACAAATGACAGATTTTGTGGAGCACCTTGGTATCAAGATCGATCCAATCGCTAACAAACAAGTTGTCTGTCTCAATACTTTTAGATATTTTTGATTGTTTTCTCACTAGATTTTATATCTGCTGCCTTGATAACAGCTTATCCTTCAGTTCTGTTACAAATCGCTCCTCTCCATAAAACCAGGATCACGTCTAAGATATTGTTGCTGTCCAAAGAAAAACATGTCTCCAATTTTGTTGATTGTTCTATATCATTTGAACACAGCAGTTGTCCTTTACATTGTACTAACTTATAGAACAAAGTATATAAAGTTTTATGAAGAATAGACCAATAGAAGTGCTCTAAAATCACTTGGAATAGAACAGACTTACATTACCTTACATGTAAAGTTAAAGAGGTCTCTTCTGTAAAGCTACTATTTTGTAGAATCTAGTTTTTCTCTGAAAAGCGACAACATGTTGTGATTTACTGTTTGTACCTCTTTTCTCATCCCTTCAGAACGTAATGTTTCTTGAATACATACATTTTTATTTGATTGGCAAAAAGTTTGGGATCATTCCCGTTTGAGGGTTTTCCAGTATTGAACATGCACATCTCCCAACAAAAGTAAATCCCCTTTTTTCCCACCAATAAGCTATTCAGCAATCAAAAGGACTCCTTTATGTCCAAGAGACGAATTATTTAATTAAAAACAACCATATCAGCCAGGGTTTTAGCATAAAGCCAGAATAACTTCTTACTTTCAGTTCTGTCAGCAATAAGTGTCCCGTCATCTCCTTTTTATCAAACACACTGTGTTCAGCACTTTCACAAAACATAATGTTATTACTATTAGCTTCTCTAATAATCCTAATACTTAAACCTAATCACACTGATCATATAGATTATTATACTGTATTTTATACCATAATCATATATTCGCTTCCAAAACCTGATTACATTAATCATAAATCCTTTTCCATTTTTAAGATTATTTTATTTCATCAAAATTATTTATCTTATTTATAATTATAACTAGTTCTCTTTTAAGCACATAGCAACAACCTCTCTAGATTGTTGTGGAATACATTATTTTATTGTCTTTTTTAATCAGCATGATCCTTCAGCATAATATGGTTAACCATCTATTGTTTTAGTCATTTTAAACATTTTAAATATTCCTCAGCTTAAAGTTGCAGCAGTTCAGCACAACTTTTGCTAGTAAAAATGCTTTAGCTTAAAGTTGCAGCAGATTACTAGTAAAAAAGTTGTGCTGAACTTTGTGCTGAACTGAGACATTATTTATTTATTTATTTATAAATATATGCCTTTAATCTAAAGCACACACACACACATGGTGAATATTGGATCTCCAGTCATCTGATCAGTCTTGAATCAGAACTTGAAGATGTCACAGTCAGCATTAACAAACTACCTTCATTGTGACTTCACAGACATGGAAGCCGAACAGCTTCAGCCGAGCTTCAGTCGTTTACTGACACTCGACGTTTCGACTGTGTTTTTCTGAGCTCTATCAAAATCATCTTTTTCTTCGACATGAAGTTTGATCTTTTCAACGCCATCACTCCAAACTTGAAGCCTCCGGGCTTCCGACTGCCCCCCCTGCTGTTCGCGGCCGGAGCGGCGGCTGCAGCGGCTGCTGGAGCCTATTTTCTCTACAGGACCAGAGATCGTCAACAAACATTAACGGCAGAGTCCGCCGTCCAGACGACCCCTGAAGGTAGATACAGCTCTGTAATCTTCTAGTTACAGGACAGACTTATTTTATATATCAGCTAGCGAACTTCCAGAGCTTTGTTTCGGGGGACTTTAGCCATTCTGCTCAATGTAGCCCCTCTTATTCGGGGGTCTGTGTGAAAATGTCGCTATGCTAACTAACGTTAGCCTGTACAGCTGGCCACGAGATAAACATAACGTTAGCTGAAAAACAACACTAAAAAGATATACTTGTACTAAACAACATACCTATTCGTGGAAGTACAGTCATTAGAAAAGTGTACGTGCACCAGTGAATAACTTACTTTAGCTCTTTAGCTAATCGTCTGTGCATCTGACTGAATCTCACAACGACTTTTTCAGATCCAGTGTTGAGCCTCCGCTCAGCATTTGGTTTGGTTGATCCCAGCGCCCTATCTGACCTGTACTGGGATTACATTGGCCGCCCAGACACACCCAGGACTGAGGTCAGTTCTCCAGACAGCGCTAAACCAGATCTCCATCTGAGCCAGTAGCTAAGATCTAACTGGCTCTCCCTTTATTGTAGGTGATCACCGAGGAGAACGGACAGCTTCTAGTAAGACCACTTCCTGGACCAGTGGCTGTGTACAGTGTAAGTGTTGATTTAGTTTTTATTAGTTTGATCTGTTTTAATGTTCATAATGAGCTGGTTAGGCTCACAAATTCGGATGTGCGTGGAAAGCAATTCTGCTGCCTGGGTGATGCAGTACTGATCCACAGTGTGAGAGGACTGAAAAGATTGAACCTAAAGCAGAACAGATTCTGAAAGATCTGGGGTTGATTTACAGAGACATCCTAACTCTGAAGTCTTATCTGCTTAGTCACCATGCCAGCTTCAGTTTAGACTGAATGTAGGAATTACAGAATGCCGTTCATGATCTGATCCATTAACTCCAGATAAGAAAACAGAGGCAAACTAACTAGACAGAATTCCCTACATACTGTGTGGATTTTAGGATAAACCCAAGAAATGTCATAACTTCTGTTTTGTGCAGTGACAGGCAGCATAATTCACTATAATTAACATAACAACGTTACAATTATTCAACTGTGTTCAACATTGAAAAATATTATATTATAAAAATATGCAGTTGTTTATTATAATTTTTGGAAAGTTGCCAGAGGAGAAAGTTTCGTGTACTTTGGGTTTTCTAATGTTGCTGAGTGTTTACAGGCACAAACAGTGACATGACACAACCAGGACAGCACAATAGTTTCTCTTGAAAGTAGGCTTTGCTTCTGTAATACAAAAACTTACATTGACCTGTTCAATTGTACAGCCCCGGATCTCCAACATAACAAATACCACATACAATAGCATGGTACCTGGACGTACCAGGATTTTTGCATTATTAAACTAATAAAGTGTTCTTATAATGATGACGTTAACTAACTAAACTGGGTCATAAATCTAAAAAGCTGATCCCTTTTTTGTTTAGCTATTTACAGCTAATCTATAAACTATATTTACAGCTAAACTATAAACTATATTTACAGCTAAACTATAAACTATACAGCTATTTACAGCTTTTGTAGGCTTTCGACTTCTACCTACATACAACTGTCAAACTTTCAACTACATTTTATTGTTTTATTGGGCTTATTCAAATAAAATGCTAACAAAAAATTCTAATTTGAATTATTTTGTATACTGTAAATAATCATCCATTAGTTAGAAATCCATAACAAAATAATAAAAAACTGAATAAAAATTTAAATAGTCTAAAAATTAATTGTTACGTGCAGGCCGGTCTGTAACAGCATTCTTTCTGTTATTTGTAATGCAGTGTCCTAGACTCTTCCAGCAGTGGCTCTTCCAGAACCTGGGACCCAAGGAATTGCACACTTCCGGCTGGACTGTGCGCTTTTCCTACACTCGGTGGTACGACCGAGGCTCACGGGTATGTGCCACTGCCTATGTTCAAGCATGTTCCTGTGGTGTTATTAGCTGTGGGGAGTCTTACTAACATGTGTATGTACTCCTCAGAGGATTTGCGTCCGGAGGCATTTTGTGCTTCTAATCCGTGGAGCAGTAAGTAAGTTATGGTGGATTCTCACCAATGACTTTTTTACAGCATCTTCTACGGTAAGAAAGTTTCCCTATGCAGTCTATTCCATTTTCAGTATTTTTTGTCCTTACTAAGGAATTTACTTCTCTTACAGTGCCCCATTTGGTACGCGGCGGCACACAGGACCACCTTTGCCATGGTAAGATGTCTTAGTCACGTTTATGCTAATATTCATGTTTATATTCACTCATGTCTAGCCTTGTTATGAAATCTAACTCACATGGTAATCTGTTTTATTTTTGTGACGTAGCGTGTTGAAGGTCACCTGGCTCAGCTGAGGTCCTACATGTTTACTGAGCACCTCAGTGAAAGATTTAATATTTTTCAGGTAACCTAAGCATTCTAGTTAACAAAGTACTGTGGAAATCAGTAAATAATACAGCATCTGAGCACAAGACGCCATGTATTGACTGTATGTTACTTTACAGGTCCCAGAGGTTGTCCGTACCTATCAGGATCTTGTGATCAACGATGACGGTTGGACAGCCTCTGTGTGCTCGGGATCAGAAGTCCTGCCAGCTAACCCAGAGCCTGAGTCACGATCAGACTCAGAGTTTGACTTCATGTCATCTTCCACATCTCGGTCAAGCTCTAATTCTTCTTGGCAGAGTACTTCTGAGGTAAAATCAAGCACACTGTAGTTCTTTGGGGAAGTTTGTATATATTTTAAAGATCTATTGTGTGGCCGGCTGAAATTCATGTGGAATATTTGGTATTGTAGGATGACGGCGATGATCCTGAGGACTCGGATGCCCCTATTTTGCTGTAAGTTCACTGGCAGCTTCAACTCTTTACATTTTAAAAGTAACTTTAGTGTTTTGTTTTAATTTCCTTTAATTGTTTGATACATGTCATATGCTAAATTCACACTTTTTCACAGTGCCTACGCAGAGATTCTAAACGTGCCCAATTTCACTCCTAGACTCGATTCCCTGCGCCAGGCTTTTGATGTAAGTGATGCTTTATTATAGGGTTTTCAGATCTGTCTTTAAATAATGACAGCCATGTGTCACTAGTTCTTTGTGTTCTGATAGTCCTTTGCCCATTTCTGTAGATCATTCTGAGCAACATGGAGCTGCGCAACTATGTCTGTTTTTCCAGCAGAATGATTCTTGGAGAACTGGCCACATTAAACTCCAAGGTAACAAAACCACCACGATCCAAGACATATACGTCTCATTGTTGGGTAAGATGTGGTCTAAGTTGGCATTTCAAACTTCTCTCTGTTTTTGCAGAATCTCACAGTTTTCCAGCAGTTATATGACCACCTGCTGGAGGTTGCTCAGAATCCCAGCTGCCATCAAGGGATACTTGAGGAGCTGGCGCAGATTGGGGTGAGTCTGATTATCCAGGCTTTAGTTAGACAATTTTGGACGTGGTTATAAAAATGGATTGTGCAATAACACTAATGTTCTCTTACACCCTCAGATTAGACACTTCAACTTCATAGATATAGTCTATGAGGTGGTGTTGCTTGGAGTCATGGCAGGGACGAGGTCTATAAGCTGCCCAGTAAGAGATCTTTCCAGTATTTTGCAAATAGCGTTGATGCATCAGAACCCAGAGCATTAAAACAGCATTGCTCATGTCTTTTTTACATTGTTCCAGACACCTGAGGGATTTCTTTCAAGTCTCATGGCCTTGATTTCGTCTTTCTCGGATTCCAGTGAAGAGAGGACACCCAGGGCTAAGTGCTGTCAATTCCTGATCCAGGTAACAGTTAGAAACCAGCACGACATATGTGTAATGTATATGTGTGTTTTATGCCTGATGGACCCCAAGAAGAATAGCTGCTATTATTATATGAGCTAATGGGGATCCAAATAAAATAAACTAATAAATAAACATGAGTGAACATCTTAACTCTTAGCAGAAAGGTGTGTTTGTGATATATTTCGAGGGGATTTGTTTTTTAATTTTGCTAATAGTCTCTATTTTTGTTTCTCAGGCAGCGATGTTGGGCTTCCTGGAGAACGTTCTCGATCTGGAGGATAGCGTTTATGAGGCTCCCGAGACCTTGGCCACATTGGTGGGAAACCTTCTGCAAGACCACACTAAGCAGCTCATGGACCACCTGCAGTCAGTCTAGCAGGCCAAAACCCCTGGAGACCTTCAGCCCCTTATTTCTTTTTTTTTTGTTTTAGTTATAGTCTGACTATGACTATTAACTCATTATCAACCATAACACTGAACCACCTTCTTACATCCATAAACATCAGCTCCACTTATCATATAAGAGCATATAGGAGCATGTTATGGCTAACCAATGTAAATAATATAAATTATACAAAATTAGCACATTATACAGTAATAGTAATGATAATATTAATATGTGATATGTATTATTTTATAATAAGTTTGTTTGCTTATATAATAACTTGTTTATTGTGATTATTTATTATAATATATTTTATGTCTTTTAAAATTTACGTTTAAAATGTGATTGGTTGAAATGATTTAATACAGTAATATATTGATAATTGTTTTTTATAATATAGTAATTAATAAATTGTATGTTTATTGTAATGAAAATTATATTATTTAATTATAATTGTATCATTAATAATAATAATATCAACATTAATATTAATAACAGTAATTGTTTTACTACTTTTTTTGTATATGTTGCACTATATATGAAATTATACATGTAACAATGTACATTTGTGAATATTTAATGCCAGCGGTGCCCTTTGTTTCACCGTCTGCCCCGTTCCCATACTCCCGTCTGTTTTTAAATGTAGTATAGATGTAAATAAAAAACTTGCAATTATATCCAGATCTCCTGCCTATGCCTGTTCACATGTAACACTTTGCATTATAATATTCATCTGATACACGACTGTTGATTGTTATTTCTGTTTATTCACTGAAGCTCTTTTTCTTAGTTTTCAGTCTCTTAAATCTCATAGCAATACATGTAAGAGAATATGAATTATAAACTCATACACTAAGAAATATTCCTATAGTAGTGTTTATTAAACATGATTTATAAGAATACTGAGTGAGCTCATGTTATTCACCAAGTTTACAGCTCATACAGATCACACAGTGGTTTCACAGTTGGATTTTGAATCCTCCCCAACTTCCATTAGATCATCTATCATTACAGGTAGGAGTCATCATAAAACAAAGAAAGCAGCCGAGGGCTTCATTGTTGTATATCTTAAAATGTTACATGATCATGACACTGCTTGTGATGAAGAGCATTTTAAAGTCACAATCAACATTTTACTGGAGCTTGATGCAATTTAGCTTGTGGATTATAGATTAGGCAATGATGAAATACTTGAACATGAGGTGGTTCTGAGTCCTGTTGGAGCTCATTTGTAGTGTTTGCGCACGTTGGCCATGTCGTAGGCCCAGGCCTGGTCCAGTTCCTGCCCTTCAGACGCTGCAGCGGGCCAGTCAGGGAACGGGAAACGGCAGGCGATCACACAGGCATCGTCTCCTAACTCCTTCTCCAACTTCCTGCCCAGGACCTCCATCTGTGGAGAACCACAAACATTATAAAATACAAAACACAGCATCAGCATGTACCACCAGCTGTGAATGATCAACCAAATGTCCTGATCATTAAATCCAAATGCTGTAATCCTAATAAGCAGCAGATAACTTACTGTTGACCAAGTCTACAGTACATTAGTGGTGATGGTTTGAAATAAAAGGGTTTATATTTGTTTCAAGCATATTTTTCATAAGAACAAGATGAAATGAGTCAAATGCATCTGCTTCTCCATACGTACCACTCCAGGAGCCAAGAAAACCGTCACGTTCTTATATCCCGACAAATTGGTCTGCAGAAATTAGAAATAACAAAATTATTTCCATAATTTGGCATTGACGTGTATATCGGCTAAAAAATGATAAAAATTAAACCCCACCACCCATTATTAGTAAACCATAAGCATCTACACTGTCTGCCTGCCTACAGTACTGAAGTCCAGAGAGGCCCTGATGTACTATTAACTTGAAAACATGACATATTTTTATTGAGGTCACAAGAAAGTGAAAAAAAATTAAATCATCATCCTCACTGTTATAATCGTTTTCCTAAAAATCCTGATGTACACCTAAACTTTGTTCAAACCCACACTTTGTTTTAAATGTGGAGAACCAGAGATTGTAGATACAGTATATAGATACAGTATGTGTAAAACGCTGTTGAACAATATGGAACAACTTAAGTAAGCAAACAAAAGAAACATAGAAAAAGCTTATATATTCAGTGCTATTTGACTTTATTAGTATTATTATTTATATAATATTCAATGACCATTTTTTGAACGTCTAATAAACACTCCATTTTCAAAGAATTTTTAATTGTTTCATAGTTGAGGCTTAAAAGACTTAAATTAAGGACCAGAGTCAACGCCAATGAAATAGACCATCCTAAGACTGAAAATGAGAATGAGTCTATTACAGACTTTAGGTTTGTTACTATACAAAGTTTTATACATTGTTTAGAAGCAAGAACGCACCACAGAGTTTATAGGCTATAAAAATCTAGATGATGTTAATATACTAGTACTGAACAACTTCCCAGTTTCAGAGAGTAAAAGGACACTTTTGGAGTTAAAAAATGAATACATTTCCATTCAGATGTGTCCAGAGTGATAAACAGAGAAGAAAGTCAGTCATTGGCTGCAAATAGGATGCAAATGAAGTATTAATAGTAAGTTACTTCATTACTTTCCCAATTCCCTCCTGTCCCTGAATTAGCAGCACTCACACACTTCACTTAATTATTGTTCTATTTAAAGTCTAACATGTCTGTCTGCTGTCTACTCTACAATTTTATGGTGTATTAGAAAGACACAGATATAAATATACACCTTGTTGGTGGAATTCCCATCCATCCAGCTTTAACTCTGGCGTATCCTGTCAGGATGGAGTTTATTTCAAACCCAGTACACTGGAAACCCAACGAGGAGGCAGCAAACACCTGCAACAACACATTCAGTGAGAACAAATTCATTGGTTCCTCCGAATTCATACAGAGCTAAGAGCTATAACACGGTCAGGTAGTCAAAATACTGCTCCAGTGCTTCTATTGCCATAAAGAGTAAAATGTTCAACACACGTTCTTCTGTTTACCCAATGGTCGTCCACTGCGTAATATTAACTACAGGAACATTTGCATTTCTTAACCAATCACAAGGCTGGAGTCAGATCAGGTTGGTAAGTTGAGTTTGATCATATTTATATCTAATATTTTTCATTTAAGCTTTGCTGAGCGTTTTAATGTAACACTTACGTTTAGTATCATGTAGATTGTTTAAATGTTGTACTCTGTGTTCTCTGCGACTTTAAGAACATACAGATCTATAAATATGCACAATTATGCAAATTTCAAACACCCCCATTTCTAAACCCCTCCCCTGCCCTGCAGTAGTGATGGCAAAAACAAAGCTTTCTGAAACAGTGAGGCTTGTTGCTACCTAATCTGCATCCTCTGGCTGATTTGCACCGGGCATGTGCACCACAATCACAACCGATCTGTAACAACATGCATTCATTCATTCTTTATACATTATACTATTGGTCCTGAGAGGTAACAGCCATATATGCGTTCAGGTTAAAGCTCAGGGAGATGAGAAGGAGGCGGACAAAAATCTGCTCAGTGTTACCATCTGCCTGGTGTAGGATGAGAGTATGTATGGGGTCTCAAAAAATTGTTTACTCCCTATACAGTGAACTGCATAGGTCATGAAACAAAGTTTGCCAAATGACTGAAAATAAATGGCTTATTTAAACATTTGTGTGTAGAAGCCGCTATATATGACCTACTGAACAAAGCATAACCACACATGTAATCACTACTGAAGAGTACGGAGTGCACATTAGTGCACATTAATGACACTTGGTGGATAAAACATGAACAGCAGCTAGAAGTGTACTCTGTTAAATCTGCTCTACTAGAGCTCTATCTCCCACTATAATATGTATTATTTGTTTCTACAGCACTAAAGATATTTAGTAACGTAGACATGATGCAGGAGTGTTACATGTGTCAGGGTCGGAAGCTGGATCGGACACAGGCGCGAGCTTTAAGTAGAAAGTATCTTTAATTGAATAAAAATACACTAAAGACAAACAGACTGGAAACCAAAGCACGAAGCGACATACCACTATATAACCTACACATATCACGAAAATGACCAACAAAGACATCGTGCAAACACTGGGTATATATACACGGGCTAACGAGAGGGAACAGGTGACGAGACTAAACATGGATGGGGAACAGGTGTGCGAGGCGGGGCAAGGGCGGAGACAGGGAGCATGTGACAAAACAGAAACACATGGACAGGACATAAACAAGGGCACATGGACGGGAGGCGTGACACATGATAAAACAATGATTAACTTAGAGCTAACGTTTACAGCAGGTACTGACAACAAATCTCCTAACAAACTCATTCACTGATATCTCATATAAAAACTTATTCACATCTAACTTTGCCCTGCATGATTCTTTCACAGACAATGTGTGGACTTCATGTATGAAATCTAAAGTAAGATGAAGTAATTGAACCAGTGCTGTGGGGTGGTGAAGCAATAGCTTGTTAAGATACTGGAGCAAAATAGCTAACAAACTAAAAAAGGTCTTGTTGGGTCTAACACACATTCCTTGATTGGTCAAATACAATGAGCTAGTACTGACTAAACATTAAGGGAAGGTAATCAGTATATGTTAATATGTTAATAGTGTTTTATTATCTTGTACAATTCAGGTGTCAGTACACTATTGTACATGTAAATACTGACTACAACTGCATCTAAATTCTTCAGTTGGTTCAGTAGGTGAAACACTGTGAAGAGCACTTTTATCCTTTTTTAATTTTTTATTCATAGTTTTAGGCACAAGTTGGCCTGCCAATCAATTGGAGAAATTTAAACTGCATTTTTAAAATAAAGACATTCAGTTTACTTTCTAATTAAAATTAATTGAATCAGTTCAATTGTTTTCTTTACAAGGCTTAAACTTATTTTCTCAGCCTGCCTATCACTGCTTAGCAACACTTGATATCTGCCATTGCCTGAAACCTTCAGTTCTTAATCAGCACCCATCATTTCCATATCTAGAATGAGGACACTGAGATTCTCGTAGTTTTGGAAATGATTTTTGAGATTGAGTGTGGAAACAGTAACTACCCAATCAGTAGTGACAGGTTCTCAGCTGACCTCAGAGCATGCTGCTATGTTAAGTGACTTCTTGAGATGTTCAGGTATGAAACACACAAGTTATAAGCTAACATACAGCAAAGCTATTATAAAAGGTGAGTCTGTTAATTAACAGAATAGACAGTAAAATGCAGATCATGTCATTCATTTTTATTTGGAACACTTATAACACTGCTAGCTAAATCAGCATGCTGTAGCCTCGTTCCAGAGAAGAGCCTCATGTAAACCATTAAAAGTGTCTGATAATCTCTGATGGTCTTTCACTGATGGTCATTACTGATATTTGTATTTTTCCTGATGGCCTGATATCACAGTGTAAATGATAAGTATTCTGGGACTGATAGCTGATGCATTTGATGGGTGATCTTGAATAGTAACCATGAAACCAACTCCAATTCTATGAAACAATTCTACAATTCATGACAATTCTACTGTCATGCCCTGCTTTACGTTCTGTCAGTCCCATGTGCTTATGTTTACATTTGTCATGTGCTCTTGTGTCTCCGCCCTTGCCCCGCCTTGTTCCCTATTAGTGTTTATTCCCGTCACCTGTCCACTGTGTTATTTATACCCTGTGTTTCTCCTCTGTGTGTGTATCTGTTCTTGTTTAAGTGAGAAGAATTCTGTGGAGTATTTTTTGTGAGTGAGGAGTTGGTCTCTGTGAGTGAAGAGAAACAAAGAGTGAAGCTGGCTGTATAGAATAGATATAGAATAGGTGATTTAGTGTTTTATAAGTCTGTTATTATTCAAATAAATAGATAAATAAATATATGAGTCTTGTAAAAGCAGGGGTTTTTGGATTTGTTAAAAACTTATGAGCCTTTTGAGGGGACGTTTATGATTTTGAAGTGAAGAGATTAGTGAGGATATGAGTGTGTGTGTATATAAGCATGGATGAAGAGATGTTTAATAAAGAGTTTCAGGGGTTGCTGGAGTAAAATAACCTAAATTTCTTCATTTATAATGATGCTTGATGTTTAAAGTAAGAAGAATTTGAGGTTTTAGAGATGGAAGTTGACCTAAGTGCTGAAAACTGAGTAATCTTTTGAAGAGTGAAGAGTAATCTCATTTCGGCCGAGGGAGAGAAAGAGGTATCGAGAGGAGAGGTCACAGAAGGGGCCTCAGTTCTGAGTGCACGAGAGCTGACGTCACTGAATCAGGTGCCATTATCCACAGACTCTTTCAATGAACATTGCATTATATATATATATATATATATATATACTTTTTATAGTTAGTATTGCTGATACACATGTAATCTGTGTTTACTCATTGGACTATTATAAAAATATTTTTTTAATTTTGGGTACTAGAGTACACTCATTTGATTTTGTGTAGTTATTCAGAAAAGAAATTTGGCAAGAGGGAAATGCATTTAATTAATTAAGGGAACATACAAAGGAGTTTAAATTGGTTAGAATTTACAAATGTGAGATTTATAGTCTGTTCTAATTTGAGTTATGTTGGGTTTGATATTGTTTGATATTGAGGCTATTTGGTGATAACTGATCTTTTGGGGGATGGTGTGACTGTTTTAGTTTTATGTAGGATGGGGTTTTTCGTAATTGGACAATTTGATAAGACTATTTGGGTGTTTGGTTAGAATTGTGGATTGGTATTACATTCATGTGGTTTGATTCCTTTGGAGTTGGTAGTTTTTTCATTGTTTACAGATTGGGGTAAATAGTGGTTCAAAACAAGAAAAGAAATAGAGAAAAGTGATCTAGATGTTTTAAAATAGTCTTAGTTACGGTAATTGTTTTTACTTTACAATGAGGGAATATAAGGAAGATGTTACAATGTTGAAAGAGGACATTAAATGTTTAGGAGTAATGATGTTAATGTAGTACAGAAGAATAATCCATTAGTTTAAAGCATTGTGAAGATAACAGGAGAGTGGTATAGGAGCTGGCTATAAGTTGACCAACATGGCTAATGATGGGAAGCCTTAACCTAGAGGTGATTAAAGCAATGTAGGTGCTTGTGTCCACATATGTGGCAGATCAAAAGGGTGATTATCAAATCAGAGATGAAGACGACTGACTGATAGAGAGGACAAGCGCAGGGCTGGACTGGGACAAAAAATCAGCTCTGGCATTTTTAGCCGCCCATCATAATTACTGGACCACAGCCGACCAGTAATTTATGTATGTGTTCCGCGAAGGAATGTATTTTACTGTTATCATATAATAATTATCAAACAATAACAGCATCATATTAAAAAATAACTTTTTGCCTTATTAGAAATTTACAGTGAATCATTACTTTAAAAGTCCATCAAATAACCATTGTGGAAAACAAATAAGAAAATTTACACATACTGTAGTTCTAGCACTTTTGTCTACTCATATGTATTTTCTGAATTTCCCTGATGTAGCAGCTTAATTCTAATTCTTTAGGTTGAAAGTTGCTCCCTCCTTTAAAAAGCTATAACATGCATTTAGATCAGGCTAAAAACAGACAGAGCTGCTTTGTGAACTCATGCAACACATCAGCATTTAACACTGTCTTACTGTCGGCATACCTTTTACTAATAATACTTTTATACACTTACTTTAGTAAATCTTAGACTGCAAAGCTTTTACTGATCATTTATCAGTTTTAAGATCTGTCATTTCAGTTGTTTGAGTGTTTTTAAAACATGTTGAACTGCAGCATAGAGGCTACAAATTCAAACTACTATGCAGCCTTTCAACACACCTTTAGCCTAAATATCTAAAACACTATGTTGTAGCCTAAAATGGACACTTGCTGCTCCTCCAACACTTCTCAGTCCTGACCGTTTACTATTTTATCAGAAGAAGGTGTCGTATGTGGCTGCCAGAATTTGGGAAGTATTCAAACAATACCAATAAATACTGATACTAATCAATCACCACTGCTCTTCATTCTCATGTAATAGAGCTAACGTTACCTCCATCACCTCAAAGTCTCTGTGTTATCCTAACGTTACTACCTGCTTACGTACTACACTCTCCCGCTCAGTCTGTCCCTCTGGTTTCCTGTACACAGCCTGTGTCTCTGCCTGCCTGCTGTTGCTGGAGCTCTGCTGTCACAGAGGACGTGGAGGCTACAGCAGTGAACGTGTCTGTGATCTTAGCACAGTTTGCAGCATCTACAGCTACACCCTTCAATCTCTTCACAAATAACTTCTCCACCCCCCTTTCTGTCGCTTCGGTTTCTCCATGTTGCCTCTCCTTTAACAAGCACACCCAACACTAGCTGGAGTCCTATATCCTGATTGGTTCAGTCCACTGTCTATATTGAAGATGGACCAAAGGGCCTCCCCGTCTAAATTGTGGGCCGATCACTTAAGAAAAAGGGAAGAAAAAAAAAATTCCAAAAGGCTCGGCCCCTGAGGACTGTCGGCCCACCAGGCAAATGCCCGGTATGCAAGATTACCAGTCCAGGCCTGGACAAGCGGAAACAGTTATAAAGATGTGTCGAAGTTCCAAAAGCAAGAAGAAAATGATACGTCTGGACACTAGGGATGAACTGAGAATGAGGAGAATGAAATCTGGAGGTCAAGGTGATCTAGAGGAGATCATGGGAGAAGAGATGATGGTTTTGATGGAAGTGAATATGAAGACAGTGATGGAGATTTGGAAAGTAGAGATGTTTTGTCTTCAAGAGGGTTTTTACTGACAGTATCCAGTGCTGGAATAGAAGAAGAAAAGAAGGTTTGAGAGAGGTTGAAAGAGGATGAATGCTTTTCATACCTGGATAGATCCATCAGCTCAGAAAGCTGAAAAGTATTGGAGAGCCAATTAAGAAAGTTGCAGTGATGGAAGAAAGAGCTGTGGAAAGAAGATTCCCAGAAATCAGGAGTTCCGGAAAAGGGAAGACACACAAGAAGATTTGTTGTCTGCAAATAGAGGTTGAGTGTGGAGAGCATTAACAAATGTACATCCTGATAACTTTCTGATTGAACCACTGGGACAGGACGAAAATCCAGGAGCCTATGTGTCGAGAGCTCATTAAGTGTAGAGAAATGTTTTAGGAAATGATCCAGATTTCAATCAAATGGAGCAGTCAATTTTATGAGCCAAAATACAGAAGGGGCTGCCGCTACCAGTGAGGAGTAAACTGGCAGAGGTGGTAGGTCTTGGAAGATGGATCATATAGCCCATCAAGTGGAGCTATATAGGAAGAAGGAACATGATCAGGAGCAACAGGACCAAGGGATTCTCAGAAAACTGGACGAAATACAACTGGAGGAGAAGAAGAAGAAGGAGAAGAAGCAGGCTTTGGTCATACAGAGTCAGTTTCTGCCGGACTAACTATTACCCGAACTGCAGCACCTCTAGTCCTGTTAGGTCTGATGATTCAGGAGGCACATGGGGTTAGTTCATGTTGCAAGGAGGGAAGTTAAGAGGAAGATTATAAGGAGTATGGTTTTGGGGCTCCATGCTCCATTGATTTAATAGGTTGATTAGGTTGAGTACGTTATTGCTAGGTGTATGATTTGTAGATGTTGTGCATAACTAGGCGTAAGGATGCTCAATCTGTTGCTAAGTTTTGTGTAGAGAGGTTACAAGCAGGTGGGGACTTCTCGGTCGGATATCCTCAGATAGGGGAAAAAGTTTGTGGATAAAATGGTGAAATGATTTAGTAAAACTTAGGAATTTAATTGGTCATCGGAGCTAAGTTAGGAAGAGAGGTCCATCTTGCTTGTTAATGTGGAAGAGTTGATGTGGGTGGTAGTAACCCAAGGATTCAGGAAGGAGTTACCAAAGCAACCACTCCAAGGGTGAACATTACATGTTTGAAGGCTACCTTAGATTCAGAAACAACTAAGAGTGTTAGTAAATTAATTTAGGTTACTACTTTAGTGATGACTCTGAGAGGACATCAGAGAAGGACATGACTGACTGTTATTGAGCATTACAGAAGAGAGAAGCTAAATGATAAGGCATATATATATTTCTACTGTATGAATGGACAGGATAAATACTCGCAAGAGTCAAGGACTGACATTGACAACGATGAGGAAGTGATGATAGAGGGTGAATTGGTGGAGAAATATCCATTTTGAATATCTTGTATTATTATGCTCTTAGCATTTATTTTGGTTATTATTTGGTTATTTAGTCTTTTATTATGATGTAGAGCATTTAAAGGGGGAAATGGAAGAGGTGATTTATAACTTAGGATAATGTGAAAGTATGATACTGTTAGTTTCACATTTAACAATATAGTGAAGTGCATCTGTTGTTTTTGCAAAAGACACTGGTTGGTGATGTTTTTCTTTCCTTCTAGGATGTACGGAGAACGTTCTGAATGCAAGGACCTCACTTGCCCACTCTCAAGCCAGTACATAGCAGAGAGTCAATGACTTATCTCCAGTGGGCAATAGTGGATAAAGAACACAAGAATGACCCCAATGGCAAATCATTTAAAATCACAATAAAAAGGACTTCCAGGCCACACAAGAAGAACTTCTAGAACTGCTGAACCTTCAACTGCATAGGCTTAAGAGACCAATCAATAATCAGTTTAGCCACGACAGGGCACTGAGACATGGCTTGAAAGCACATGAACGTCTAATACATGTTGACTTTTCTGAAAATTACCTCTGCAAGTACAGCACAGAGATACAGACAGTCCAGCAAATCCAGAGGTCTCCACAATCCATTTGTACAGTGATGACACATGCACTCAGTATAGACAGCGAGGGAATTTTTTCATTAGCTGTTCAGACCAGGATTCACTGCTGGGACATGGAACTTTTTTGAGGCGAGCCATGGGAAGGGTGCCCCAGATGGTGTGAAGGAGGAGCCCTGAAGAGGAGAGCTGACAGTCTGGTCAGCAAAGGGACAGACATTCCTAATGCTGCAGAGCTGTATGCTGTGCTGCAAAAGGCAGAAACAACAATCAAGTTGTTTTTTGTCACCGAGGAAGCATTTGAGAAAACAGTTTTGGAGATGCCCAATGATGTTCCACCAATTCCATTCACCATGAGGATGCATCAGGCAGTGACCTTAGCCCTAGGAGAACTGACATACAGGGACATGAGCTGCCTGACCTGTGACTGTTTTAATGCAAAGCATTTCATGTTCAGTCATCAACAGACGTCTCCCACAGCCATGGAAGTTCAGTGGCAAAGTCCTGGAGATGTTGGCAAATGGTGTGTGGTGAAGTATGAGGGTGACCTATAGCCTGGCATCATCATAGATACAAGTGAAACACATGTTGAGGTCCGTTGGATGCACTAAATGAGGGTCAACAGATTTTTCTGGCCAACACGTGAAGACGTGCTTTGGTACCTTTTTGAGGATGTTTTGTGTATCATGTCACCCCTGAGACCAGTCACAGCTCACTATATGGAAACTGAAAAAGAGCTCTGGGCCACACTACAGAAGATCTCTTAGAAAAGGCCTGACAAGTTCTCACACACACACACACACACGTCTCTATTACCCAGTGTTCATTTCTGTTACCCAGGGTTCATTCCTGTTACATGATTATTTTTCCTAAGAAAAATTAACATAAACCACTTTCTTCCAATTAAGTTTGGTCCATCATTTATCCATTTGTTTAATAAATTACATGACAAACTATTTTTTCAATTGCAGGTTTGGGTCTTATACAATGTGCATGCATATATAATGATTTTATAGTCATAAATATCAATTATTTGTCATTTCTTTAAAATAAACACATTATTGAAGAAAAAACAAAGAAATGAGTTGCCATTCTATTAAACATGCTTTTTAAATGTCACATGAGTTTTGGTAACAGGACTGAGAAAAAATGTTACCATCTTTGGCTTAGAAACCTTGTAAGAAATTAAATAGAGCTGCCTGAGATTGAACAATTCATGTTTTGAATAGTGTAATATATGTGTTATTAGATTCAGAGTTAAAAAAATATACAAAATTAAGTTTAATTTGGAAGAGTTACAGCAGGCAAATGGCAACCATTCAGTGGAATGGCCCAGCAGCAAAAATGGCCTTTGTTCGTGGTCAGGAAGAGGCTGAAGGAGCTTCCTGTTCGAGCTGTTGTTTAAAACCTATGACCAGTGCACAGTCACAGTACTCACCAATTAACTGTTCACAATACAATACTCTCTTCTGCTGACTGCACAAGGATAAAGTCTGCTTTTTATTAGCCTGCGTTCCACCTTAAATGCTCCAGTAGTCCCAGAATGTGGGCGAACTGCTGCACTATTTAAGGTGGAACAAATATAAACTGGTTGTTAGGAGGATGTACTGAATTTTGTACAGCTGATCTGTGAACTGGTGACAGACATAAAGTAAACAGTGGTAAAGTTAATGTCCAGAGCTGCTGTGGAAATGAATGTTGGTTGCGAGGTTAATCCATAGGACAGTAAAAAAAAAACAAATGACAGATTTTGTGGAGCACCTTGGTACCAAGATTAATCCAATCGCTAACAAACAAGTTGTCTGTCTCAATACTTTTGGATATTTTTGATTGTTTTCTCATTAGATTTTATATCTGCTGCCTCAATAACATATTATCCTTCAGTTCTGTTACAGTTTGCTCCTTTCCATAATACCAGGATCCCATGTAAGATATTGTTTCCAGTTTTGTTGATTGTTCTATATCATTTAAACACAGCGGTTTCCTTTACATTGTACTAGGTTATATAACAAAGTATATAAAGTTTTATGAAGAATAGACAAATAGAAGTGCTCTAAAATCACTTGGAATAGAACAGACTCAGATTACCTTACATATAAAGTTAAGGAGGTCTCTTCTGTAAAGCTACTATTTTGTAAAATCTAGTTTTTCTCTGAAAAGCGACATGTTGTGATGTTCTCTTTGTACTTTTCTCTGCTAACATTGTTTAAACTAACACAGTACAGGCTCCTCGCATCTAACTCACTTCCTACACGCCATCTGAATTTCAAACGTTGTTGGAATCACGTGAATCACTATGTAGATGTCTCTTGCAGGTCGCTGCCCTATGTTACACAGGCTGAAGAGTCTCCACAGGGGGGAGCTATAGGTTGTTTGCAAATTGTTGTTGGAATGACTTGACTGAAAACAACCTATTAGTTGTCAAGCTGAAAGAAAATTAACCTCCACTTGATGTAGGAAGTGGAGCAACATCTGAATGTCTTGTTAAAGCCATTGTTTTCTCATCTAGGAAGCCAAAAATACTCTCTGGGTTTTCTTATTTCAGAGACTGTGGTTTGGTAGGCACTCCAGATACTCAAATCTATGTGCATAAGCACTGGAACACTAAGTTCTTCATAACATGTCCACTTTAACTAGTGCGAGGTGAAGATACACCATATTGTGTCCTATTATAACACTGCATGTTCCACAGTGGCTTCAGCAGGTTTGTAGGAGTGACTGAATAAATTCACATCACTATAAAGTAAGTGTTGTTAATGGAAACACAGCTATTCATGATATTCCTAAGTCTCATCGTGCTTTGCAGGAAATATGTGCAAAACTACTGGCAATTCGTAATTAGGTGCACTTCCTAACAAGCTTAATAACACAACACTTTAAGTTCTGTAATTATGTTTTACCTCATCCTTCTACCATAGAATGATGGGAGGACAGCATGAAGAAGAGTAAAGTCTTATTTGGGAGTATTTTGACATATTTTGTAAAATTATTATGAGCACAGAGCGACAGAAAGACTAAAATAACCTCAAAAGCTCAGAGCTGCACCAGTATCTTCATAGTAGTAAGGTCAGGCCAGTTAAGACAACAGACCAGTAGGTTAACTTAAAAGGAGACACAGAAACTGGCCAGAGCTCTAAAAGTCTGTACTGAGACTGGATGGCCACGGCAGAGGCAGGAGAGCTTCACACAACAGGATGCGCAGGCCTCGGGAGGTCAAGCAGTGATGCCGCTGCAGTTTTATGGAAGTAGGGTCATCGATTTTCAACAATTTAAACATACATTTTATTTTAGAAATCTGAAATAAAACTCAAGAACCAGGATCGGTAGTTAAGGGTGAGGCTTCTTTTATTAAAAATTAAGGCACTGCAAGCATTAATCCTGAGTTGTAGCCAGCCAGGTCAAAAAATACATCAGTTTTTATACAATTGGGGTGTGGTGGGGTCTTCATCTGACTTTCCACTGCCTGTCTTTTCTCATCCCTTCAGAACGTAATATTTCTTCAATACACACATTTTTATTTGATTGGCAAAAAGTTTGAGATCATTGCCGTTTGAGGGTTTTCCAGTATTGAACATGCACATCTCCCAACAAAAGTAACTTTAACCTTTTTTCCCACCAATAAGCTATTCAGCAATCAAAAGGACTCCTTTATGTCCAAGAAATGAATTATTTGATTAAAAACAACCATATCAGCCAGAGTTTTAGCATGAAGCCAGAATAATTTCTTACTTTCAGTTCTGTCAACAATAAGTATCCCGTCATCTCCTTTTTATCAAAGACACTGTGTTCTGCACTTTCACAAAACATAATGTTATTACTATTAGCTTCTCTAATAATCCTAATACTTAAACCTAATCGCACTAATCATATAGATTATTATACTGTATTTTATATCAGAATAATATATTCGCTTCCAAAACCTGATTACATCAATCATAAATCCTTTTCCATTTTTCAGATAGACTTCAGATAGACTTTTCACTCTCTCTCTCTCTCTCTCTCTCTCTCTCTCTCTAGAGAGTGCAAACACAAGTTACTACTGTACTACTAATAATAAGTGGAGGTATGATGGTGAATATTGGATCTCCAGTCATCTGATCAGTCTTGAATCAGAACTTGAAGATGTCACAGTCAGCATTAACAAACTACCTTCATTGTGACTTCACAGACATGGAAGCCGAACAGCTTCAGCCGAGCTTCAGTCGTTTACCGACACTCGACGCTTCGACTGTGCTTTTCTGAGCTCTACCAAAAACATCTTTTTCTTCGACATGAAGTTTGATCTTTTCAACGCCATCACTCCAAACTTGAAGCCTCCGGGCTTCCGACTGCCCCGCCTGCTGTTCGCGGCCGGAGCGGCGGCTGCAGCGGCTGCTGGAGCCTATTTGCTCTACAGGACCAGAGATCGTCAACAAAAAGTAACGGCAGAGTCCGCCGTCCAGACGACCCCTGAAGGTAGATACAGCTCTGTAATCTTCTAGTTACAGGACAGACTTATTTTATATATCAGCTAGCGAACTTCCAGAGCTTTGTTTCGGGGGACTTTAGCCATTCTGCTTAATGTAGCCCCTCTTATTTGAGGGTCTGTGTGAAATCTCGCTATGCTAACTAACGTTAGCCTGTACGGCTGGCCACGAGATGAACATAACGCTGAAAAACAACACTAAAAAGATATACTTGTACTAAACAACATACCTATTCGTGGAAGTACAGTCATTAGAAAAGTGTACGTGCACCAGTGAATAACTTACTTTAGCTCTTTAGCTAATCGTCTGTGCATCTGACTGAATCTCACAACGACTTTTTCAGATCCAGTGTTGAGCCTCCGCTCAGCATTTGGTTTGGTTGATCCCAGCGCCCTATCTGACCTGTACAGGGATTACATTGGCCGCCCAGACACACCCCAGACTGAGGTCAGTTCTCCAGACAGCGCTAAAACATATCTCCATCTGAGCCAGTAGCTAAGATCTAACTGGCTCTCCCTTTATTGTAGGTGATCACCGAGGAGAACGGACAGCTTCTAGTAAGACCACTTCCTGGACCAGTGGCTGTGTACAGTGTAAGTGTTGATTTAGTTTTTATTAGTTTGATCTGTTTTAATGTTCATAATGAGCTGGTTAGGCTCACAAATTCGGATGTGCATGGAAAGCAATTCTGCTGCCTGGGTGATGCAGTACTGATCCACAGTGTGAGAGGACTGAAAAGATTGAACCTAAAGCAGAAATGATTCTGAAAGATCTGGGGTTGTTTTACAGAGACATCCTAACTCTGAAGTCTTATCTGCTTAGTCACCATGCCAGCTTCAGTTTAGACTGAATGTAGGAATTACAGAATGCTGTTCATGATCTGATCCATTAACTCCTGATAGGAAAACAGAGGCAAACTAACTAGACAGAATTCCCTACATACTGTGTGGATTTTAGGATAAACCCTAGAAATGTCATAACTTCTGTTTTGTGCAGTGACAGGCAGCATAGTTCACTATAATTAACATAACAACGTTACATTTATCCAACTGTGTTCAACATTGAAAAATATTATATTATAAAAATATGCAGTTGTTTATTATCATATTTGGAAAGTTGCCAGAGGAGAAAGTTTCATGTACTTTGGGTTTTCTAATGTTGCAGAGTGTTTACAGGCACAAACAGTGACATGACACAACCAGGACAGCACAATAGTTTCTCTTTAAAGTAGGCTTTGCTTCTGTAATACAAAAACTTACATTGACCTGTTCAATTGTACAGCCCCGGATCTCCAACATAACAAATACCACATACAATAGCATGGTACCTGGACGTACCAGGATTTTTGCATTATTAAACTAATAAAGTGTTCTTATAATGATGACGTTAGCTAAATAAACTGGGTCATAAATCTAAAAAGCTGATCCCTTTTTTGTTTATCTATTTACAGCTAATCTATAAACTATATTTACAGCTAAACTATAAACTATATTTACAGCTAAACTATATTTACAGCTAAACTATAAAATATATTTACAGCTAATCTATAAACTATATTTACAGCTAAACTATAAACTATATTTACAGCTAAACTATAAACTATATTTACAGCTAATCTATAAACTATATTTACAGCTAAACTATAAACTATATTTACAGCTAAACTATAAACTATACAGCTATTTACAGCTAATCTATAAACTATATTTACAGCTAAACTATAAACTATATTTACAGCTAAACTATAAACTATATTTACAGCTAAACTATAAACTATACAGCTGTTTACAGCTTTTGTAGGCTTTCGACTTCTACCTACATACAACTGTCAAACTTTCAACTACATTTTATTGTTTTATTGGGCTTATTCAAATAAAATGCTAACAAAAAAATCTAATTCGAATTAATGTGTATACTGTTAATAATCATCCATTAGTTAGAAATCCATAACAAAATAAAAAAAAACTGAATAAAAATTTAAATAGTCTAAAAATTAATTGTTACGTGCTGGCCGGTCTGTAACAGCATTCTTTCTGTTATTTGTAATGCAGTGTCCTAGACTCTTCCAGCAGTGGCTCTTCCAGAACCTGGGACCCAAGGAATTGCACACTTCCGGCTGGACCGTGCGCTTTTCCTACACTCGGTGGTACGACCGAGGCTCACGGGTATGTACCACTGCCTATGTTCAAGCATGTTTCTGTGGTGTTATTAGCTGTGGGGAGTCTTACTAACATGTGTATGTACTCCTCAGAGGATTTGCGTCCGGAGGCATTTTGTGCTTCTAATCCGTGGAGCAGTAAGTAAGTTATGGTGGATTCTCACCAATGACTTTTTTACAGCATCTTCTACGGTAAGAAAGTTTCCCTATGCAGTCTATTCCATTTTCAGTATTTTTTGTCCTTACTAAGGAATGTACTTCTCTTACAGTGCCCCATTTGGTACGCGGCGGCACACAGGACCACCTTTGCCATGGTAAGATGTCTTAGTTACGTTTATGCTAATATTCATGTTTATATTCACTCATGTCTAGCCTTGTTATGAAATCTAACTCACATGGTAATCTGTTTTATTTTTGTGACGTAGCGTGTTGAAGGTCACCTGGCTCAGCTGAGGTCCTCCATGTTTACTGAGCACCTCAGTGAAAGATTTAATATTTTTCAGGTAACCTAAGCGTTCTAGTTAACTGTACTGTGGAAATCAGTAAGTACAGCATCTGAGCACAAGACACCATGTATTGACTGTATGTTACTTTACAGGTCCCAGAGGTTGTCCGTACCTATCAGGATCTTGTGATCAACGATGACGGTTGGACAGCCTCTGTGTGCTCGGGATCAGAAGTCCTGCCAGCTAACCCAGAGCCTGAGTCACGATCAGACTCAGAGTTTGACTTCATGTCATCTTCCACATCTCGGTCAAGCTCTAATTCTTCTTGGCAGAGTACTTCTGAGGTAAAATCAAGCACACTGTAGTTCTTTGGGGAAGTTTGTATATATTTTAAAGATCTATTGCGTGGCTGGCTGAAATTCATGTGGAATATTTGGTATTGTAGGACGACAGCGATGATCCTGAGGACTCGGATGCCCCTATTTTGCTGTAAGTTCACTGGCAGCTTCAACTCTTTACATTTTAAAAGTAACTTTAGTGTTTTGTTTTAATTTCCTTTAATTGTTTGGTACATGTCATATGCTAAATTCACACTTTTTCACAGTGCCTACGCAGAGATTCTAAACGTGCCCAATTTCACTCCTAGACTGGATTCCCTGCACCAGGCTTTCGATGTAAGTGATGCTTTATTAAAGGGTTTTCAGATCTGTCTTTAAATAATGAGAGCCATGTGTCACTAGTTCTTTGTGTTCTGATAGTCTTTTGCCCATTTCTGTAGATCATTCTGAGCAACATGGAGCTGCGCAACTATGTCTGTTTTTCCAGCAGAATGATTCTTGGAGAACTGGCCACATTAAACTCCAAGGTAACAAAACCACCACGATCCAAGACATATACGTCTCATTGTTGGGTAAGATGTGGTCTAAGTTGGCATTTCAAACTTCTCTCTGTTTTTGCAGGATCTCACAGTTTTCCAGCAGTTATATGACCACCTGCTGGAGGTTGCTCAGAATCCCACCTGCCATCAAGGGATACTTGAGGAGCTGGCGCAGATTGGGGTGAGTCTGATTATCCAGGCTTTAGTAGGACAATTTTAGACGTGGTTATAAAAATGGATTGTGCAATAACACTAATGTTCTCTTACACCCTCAGATTAGACACTTCAACTTCATAGATATAGTCTATGAGGTGGTGTTGCTTGGAGTCATGGCAGGGACGAGGTCTATAAGCTGCCCAGTAAGAGATCTTTCCAGTATTTTGCAAATAGCGTTGATGCATCAGAACCCAGAGCAATAAAACAGCATTGCTCATGTCTTTTTTACATTGTTCCAGACACCTGAGGGATTTCTTTCAAGTCTCATGGCCTTGATTTCGTCTTTCTCGGATTCCAGTGAAGAGAGGACACCCAGGGCTAAGTGCTGTCAATTCCTGGTCCAGGTAACAGTTAGAAACCAGCACGACATATGTGTAATGTATATGTGTGTTTTATGCCTGATGGACCCCAAGAAGAATGGCTGCTATCATTATATGAGCTAATGGGGATCCAAATAAAATAAACTAATAAATAAACATGAGTGAACATCTTAACTCTTAGCAGAAAGGTGTGTTTGTGATATATTTCGAGGGGATTTGTTTTTTAATTTTGCTAATAGTCTCTATTTTTGTTTCTCAGGCAGCGATGTTGGGCTTCCTGGAGAACGTTCTCGATCTGGAGGATAGCGTTTATGAGGCTCCCGAGACCTTGGCCACATTGGTGGGAAACCTTCTGCAAGACCACACTAAGCAGCTCATGGACCACCTGCAGTCAGTCTAGCAGGCCAAAACCCCTGGAGACCTTCAGCCCCTTATTTCTTTTTTTTTGTTTTAGTTATAGTCTGACTATGACTATTAGCTCATTATCAGCCATAACACTGAACCACCTTCTTACATCCATAAACATCAGCTCCACTTATCATATAAGAGCATATAGGAGCATGTTATGGCTAACCAATGTAAATAATATAAATTATACAAAATTAGCACATTATACAGTAATAGTAATGATAATATTAATATGTGATAAATTATTTTATAATAAGTTTGTTTGCTTATATAATAACTTGTTTATTGTGATTATTATAATATATTTTATGTCTTTTAAAATTTACATTTAAAATGTGATTGGTTGAAATTATTTAATACAGTAATATATTGATAATTGTTTTTTTATAATATAGTAATTAATAAATTGTATGTTTATTGTAATGAAAATTATATTATTTAATTAGAATTGTATTATTAATAATAATATCAACAACATTAATATTAATAACAGTAATTGTTCTACTACCTTTTGTGTATATGTTGTACTATATATGAAATTATACATGTAACAATGTAAATTTGTGAATATTTAATGCCAGCGGTGCCCTTTGTTTTACCGTCTGCCCCGTTCCCATACTCCCGTCTGTTTTTAAATGTAGTATAGATGTAAATAAAAAACCTTGCAATTATATCCAGATCTCCTGCCTATACCTGTTCACATGTAACACTTTGCATTATAATATTCATGTGATACACGACTGTTGATTGTTATTTCTGTTTATTCACTGAAGCTCTTTTTCTTAGTTTTCAGTCTCTTAAATCTCATAGCAATACATGTAAGAGAATATGAATTGTAAACTCATACACTAAGAAATATTCCTATAGTAGTGGTTATTAAACATGATTTATAAGAATACTGAGTGAGCTCATGTTATTCACCAAGTTTACAGCTCACACAGATCACACAGTGGTTCCACAGTTGGATTTTGAATCTTCCCCAACTTCCATTAGATCATCTATCATTACAGGTAGGAGTCATAAAACAAAGAAAGCACACAAGAAAGTAAAAAAAAATTAAATCATCATCCTCACTGTTATAATCGTTTTCCTAAAAATCCTGATGTACACCTAAACTTTGTTCAAACCCACACTTTGTTTTAAATGTGGAGAACCAGAGATTGTAGATACAGTATATAGATACAGTATGTGTAAAACGTTGAACAATATGGAACAACTCAAGTAAGCAAACAAAAGAAACATATAAAAAGCTTATATATTCAGTGCTATTTGACTTTATTAATATTATTATTTATATGATAATCAATTACCATTTTACCATTAATATTATTATTTATGTATTGAACGTCCATTTTCAATGAATTTTTAATTGTTTCATAGTTGAGGCTTAAAAGGCTTAAATTAAGGACCAGAGTCAACGCCAATGAAATAGACCATCCTAAGACTGAAAATGAGAATGAGTCTATTACAGACTTTAGGTTTGTTACTATACAAAGTTTTATACATTGTTTAGAAGCAAGAACGCACCACAGAGTTTATAGGCTATAAAAATCTAGATGATGTTAATATACTAGTACTGAACAACTTCCCAGTTTCAGACAGTAAAAGGCCACTTTTGGAGTTAAAAAATGAATACATTTCCATTCAGATGTGTCCAGAGTGATAAACAGAGAAGAGAGTCAGTCATTGGCTGCAAATAGGATGCAAATGAAGTATTAATAGTAAGTTACTTCATTACTTTCCCAATTCCCTCCTGTCCCTGAATTAGCAGCACTCACACACTTCACTTAATTATTGTGAAGCAAACCCTATAGCATAGTCTCATATATATATATATATATATATATATATATATATATATATATATATATATATATATATATATATATATATATATATATATATATATATACTTATTTATAGTTAGTATTGCTGATACACATGTAATCTGTGTTTACTCATTGGACTAGAGTACTAGAGTACTAGGGTACTAGAGTACACTCATTTGATTGTGTGTAGTTATTCAGAGAAGAAATTTGGCAACAGGGAAATGCATTTAATTAATTAAGGGAACATACATAGGAGTTTAAATTGGTTACAATTTACAAATGTGAGATTTATAGTCTGTTCTAATTTGAGTTAACACCTGCAACAACACATTCAGTGAGAACAAATTCATTGGTTCCTCCGAATTCATACAGAGCTAAGAGCTATAACACGGTCAGGTAGTCAAAATACTGCTCCAGTGCTTCTATTGCGATGAAGAGTAAAATATTCAACACACGTTCTTCTGTTTACCCAATGGTCGTCCACTGCGTAATATTAACTACAGGAACATTTGCATTTCTTAACCAATCACAAGGCTGGAGTCAGATCAGGTTGGTAAGTTGTGTTTTATCATATTTATATCTAATATTTTTCATTCAAGCTTTGCTGAGCGTTTTAATGTAACACTTACGTTTAGTATCATGTAGATTGCTTAAATGTTGTACTCTGTGTTCTCTGTCACTTTAAGAACATACAGATCTATAAATATGCACAATTATGCAAATTTCAAACACCCCCATTTCTAAACCCCTCCCCTGTCCTGCAGTAGTGATGGCAAAGACGAAGCTTTCTGAAGCAGTGAAGCTTGTTGCTACCTAATCTGCATCCTCTGGCTGATTTGCACCGGGCATGTGCACCACAATCACTACCGATCTGTAACAACATGCAGTCATTCATTCTTTATACATTATACTATTGATTCAGGAGGGTAACCACCATATAAGAATATGTCTCATATGCCTTCAGGTTAAAGCTCAGGGAGATGAGAAGGATGAAGGATGAAGGATAAAAATCTGCTCAGTGTTACTATCAGTCTGGTGTAGGATGAGAGTATGTGTATGTGGTCAAGTCTCAAAACATTCTTTACTCCCTGTACAGTGAACTGCATAGGCCATGAAATAAAACATGCCAAATGACAGACAGGATGTTGTGCGACTATGACTGAAAAGAAATGGCTTTCATTTAAACATTTGTGTGTAGAAGCCGCTATATATGACCTACTAAACCAAGCGTAACCACACATGTAATCACTACTGAAGAGTACGGAGTGCACATTAGTGCACATTAATGACACTTGGTGGATAAAACATGAACAGCAGCTAGAAGTGTACTCTGTTAAATCTGCTCTACTAGAGCTCTATCTCCCACTACAACATGTATTATTTGTTTCTACAGCACTAAAGATATTTAGTAATGTAGACATGATGCAGGAGTGTTACATGATAAAACAAACTTAGAGCTGATGTTTACAGCAGGTACTGACAACAAATCTCCAAACAAACTCATTCACTGATATCTCATATAAAAACTTATTCACATCTAACTTTGCCCTGCATGATGCTTTCACAGACAATGTGTGGACTTCACGTGTGAAATCTAAAGTAAGATGAAGTAATTGAACCAGTGCTGTGGGGTGGTGAAGCAATAGCTTGTTAAGATACTGCAGCAAAATAGCTAACAAAGTAAATAAGGTCTTGTTGGGTCTAACACACATTCCCTGATTGGTCAAATACAATGAGCTAGTACTGACTAAACATTAAGGGAAGGTAATCAGTATATTTAAAAGTACAGGTATATTCAGTGTTTTTTGTAGATCATGCATAAAGAATAACTAACAATATGTATTTATATGTATATGTACTTTTAATAGTGTTTTATTATCTTGTACAATTCAGGTGTCAGTACACTATTGTACATGTAAATATGGACTACAACTGTATCTAAACTTTCAGGATTAGTTCAGTAGGTGAATGTTTTCTCCACATACACGGTAAAGAGTACTTTTAATCATTTTTTTATTTTATCAATATTTATAGGCACAGGTTGGCCTGCCAATCAATTAGAGAAAAATATGTAAACTGCATATTTTAAGATAATTTAAAACATTCAATTTACTTTCTGTAAATGGTGTTGCTGATTTATGGACAATTAAAATCATTGTTATCTTCACATAACTTATTTTCTCAGCCTGCCTATCACTGCTTAGCAACACTTGATATCTGCCATTGCCTCAAACCTTCAGTTCTTAATCAGTACCCATCATTTCCATATCTAGAATGAGGACACTGAGATTCTCGTAGTTTCAGAAATGATTTTTGAGATTGAGTGTGGAAACAGTAACTACCCAATCAGTAGTGACAGGTTCTCAGCTGACCTCAGAGCATGCTGCTATGTTAAGTGACTTCTTGAGATGTTCAGGTATGAAACACACAAGTTATAAGCTAACATACAGCAAAGCTATTATAAAAGGTGAGTCTGGTAATTAACAGAATAGACTGTAAAATGCAGATCATGTCATTCATTTTTATTTGGAACACTTATAACACTGCTAGCTAAATCAGCATGCTGTAGCCTCGTTCCAGAGAAGAGCCTCATGTAAACCATTAAAAGTGTCTGATAATCTCTGATGGTCTTTCACTGATGGTCATTACTGATATTTGTATTTTTCCTGATGGCCTGATGTAAATGATAAGTGTTCTGGGACTGACAGCTGATGCATTTGATGGGTGATCTTGAGTAGTAACCATGAAACCAACTCCAATTTCATGAAAACAATTCAAAACCAATTCTGCTGTATTATCGAATCTCAACAGTTGATGTAATACACATATTCAGCAGTTACATCTCTGGGTTGTGTAGATCACTTTTCTCCAAAAAGACATGCCCTGCTTTACGTTCTGTCAGTCCCATGTGCTTGTGTTTAAATGTGTCATGTGCTCCTATGTCTCCGCCCATGCCCCGCCTTGTGAAAGTCATCACATGTGACACAGAAAACATTAAGTGCATGTACAGAGAATGTTCTGAATGCAAACACTTCACTTGCCCACTCTCAAGCCAGTACATAGCAGAGAGTCAATGACTTATCTCCAGTGGGCAATAGTGGATAAAGAACACAAGAATGACCCCAATGGCAAAACATTTAAAATCACAATAAAAAGGATTTCCAGACCACACAAGAAGAACTTCTAGAACTGCTGGACCTGCAATTGCATGGGTTTAAGAGACCAATCAATAATCAGTTTAGCCACTACAGGGCACTGAGACATGGCTTGAAAGCACATGAACGTCTAATACATGTTGACTTTTCTGAAAATTACCTCTGCAAGTACAGCACAGAAATACAGACAGTCCACTTTAGAGCATCACACCAACAGGAAACACTGCACACGGTGTGCTTTATGTGCATATGTGCCCACACCCACTGTCATTCTGCACAGTGTCCCCCTCAAAACAAAAGAGCCCACCAGCAATTTGGCAGCATTTGTCACCAGTGCTTAATTATGTGCAGAGTGCAAATCCAGAGGTCTCCACAATCCATTTGTACAGTGATGACACATGCACTCAGTATAGACAGCGAGGGAATTTTTTCATGAGCTGTTCAGACCAGGATTCACTGCTGGGACATGGAACTTCTTTGAGGCGAGCCATGGGAAGGGTGCCCCAGATGGTGAGAAGGAGGAGCCCTGAAGAGGAGAGCTGACAGTCTGGTCAGCAAAGGGACAGACATTCCTAATGCTGCAGAGCTGTATGCTGTGCTGCAAAAGGCAGAAACAACAATCAAGTTGTTTTTTGTCACCGAGGAAGCATTTGAGAAAACAGTTTTGGAGATGCCCAATTATGTTCCACCAATTCCATCCACCATGAGGATGCATCAGGCAGTGACCCTAGCTCAAGGAGAACTGACATACAGGGACATGAGCTGCTTGTGCACAACAAAACAAAACCTGACCTGTGACTGTTTTAATGCAAAGCATTTCACGTTCAGTCATCAACAGACGACTCCCACAGCCATGGAAGTTCAGTGGCAAAGTCCTGGAGTTGTTGGCACATGGTGTGTGGTGAAGTATGAGGGTGACCTATAGCCTGGCATCATCATAGATACAAGTGAAACACATGTTGAGGTCCGTTGGATGCACTAAATGAGGGTCTACAGATTTTTCTGGCCAACACGTGAAGACGTGCTTTGGTACCTTTTTGAGGATGTTTTGTGTATCATGTCACCCCTGAGACCAGTCACAGCTCACTATATGGAAACTGAAAAAGAGCTCTGGGCCACACTACAGAAGATCTCTTAGAAAAGGCCTGACAAGTTCTCACACACACACACACACACACACACACGTCTCTATTACCCAGTGTTCATTTCTGTTACCCAGGGTTCATTCCTGTTACATGATTATTTTTCCTAAGAAAAATTAACATAAATCACTTTCTTCCAATTAAGTTTGGTCCATCATTTATCCATTTGTTTAATACATTACATGACAAACAATCAATTGTAGGTTTGGGTCTTCTTGAAAAGATAAAAAATGCTTTGCATCTTTTAGAAAAATACAATGTGCATATATATAGTGGTTTTATAGTCATAAATATCAATTATTTGAACATGTAGTCAATCGTTTCTTTAAAATAAACACTTTCTTGAGGGAAAATCAAAGAAATGAGTTGCAATTCTATTAAACATGCTTTTTAAATGTCACATGAGTTTTGGTAACAGGACTGAGAAAAATGTAACCATCTTCGGCTTAGAAACCTTGTAAGAAATTAAATAAAGCTGCCTGAGATTGACCAATTCATGTTTTGAATAGTGAAATATATGTGTTATTAGATTCAGAGTTGTAAAAAAAATACAAAATTAAGTTTAATTTGGAAGTGTTACAGCAGGCAAATGGGAACCATTCAGTGGAATGGCCCAGCAGCAAAAATGGCCTTTGTTCGTGGTCAGGAAGAGGCTGAAGGAGCTTCCTGTTCGAGCTGTTGTTTAAAACCTATGACCAGTGCACAGTCACAGTACTCACCAATTAACTGTTCACAATACAATACTCTCTTCTGCTGACTGCACAAGGATAAAGTCTGCTTTTTATTAGCCTGTGTTCCCGTTTCACCTTAAATGCTCCAGTAGTCCCAGAATGTGGGCTAACTGCTGCACCATTTAAGGTGGAACAAATATAAACTGGTTGTTAGGAGGATGTACTGAATTTTGTACAGCTGATCTGTGCACTGATGACAGACATAAAGTAAACAGTGGTAAAGTTAATGTCCAGAGCTGCTGTGGAACTGAATGTTGGTTGCGAGGTTAATCCATAGGACAGTAAAAAAAACAAAACAAATGACAGATTTTGTGGAGCACCTTGGTACCAATACTTTTGGATATTTTTGATTGTTTTCTCACTAGATTTTATATCTGCTGCCTCAATAACATATTATCCTTCAGTTCTGTTACAATTTGCTCCTTTCCATAATACCAGGATCCCATCTAAGATATTGTTTCCAGTTTTGTTGATTGTTCTATATGATTTAAACACAGCGGCTTCCTTTACATTGTACTAAGTTATATAACAAAGTATATAAAGTTTTATGAAGAATAGACCAATAGAAGTGCTCTAAAATCACTTGGAATAGAACAGACTTAGATTAACTAACATATAAAGTTAAGGAGGTCTCTTCTGTAAAGCTACTATTTTGTAAAATCTAGTTTTTCTCTGAAAAGCGACATGTTGTGATGTTCCGTTTGTACCTTTCTCTGCTAACATTGTTTAAACTAACACAGTACAGGCTCCTCGCATCTAACTCACTTCCTACACGCCATCTGAATTTCAAACGTTGTTGGAATCACGTGAATCACTATGTAAATGTTACTTGCAGGTCACTGCCCTATGTTACACAGGCTGAAGAGTCTCCACAGGGGGGAGCTATAGGTTGTTTGCAAATTGTTGTTGGAATGACTTGACTGAAAACAACCTATTAGTTGTCAAGCTGAAAGAAAATTAACCTCCACTTGATGTAGGAAGTGGAGCAACATCTGAATGTCTTGTTAAAACCATTGTTTTCTCATCTAGGAAGCCAAAAATACTCTCTGGGTTTTCTTATTTCAGAGACTGTGGTTTGGTAGGCACTCCAGATACTCAAATCTATGTGCATAAGCACTGGAATACTAAGTTCTTCATAACATGTCCACTTTAACTAGTGCGAGGTGAAGATCCACCATATTGTGTCCTATTATAACACTGCATGTTCCACAGTGGCTTCAGCAGGTTTGTAGGAGTGACTGAATGAATTCACATCACTATAAAGTAAGTGTTGTTAATGGAAACACAGCTATTTATGCCACTGCAGTTTTATGGAAGTAGGGTCATCGATTTTCAACAATTTAAACATACAGTTCATTTTATTTTAGAAATCTGAAATAAAACTCAAGAACCAGGATCGGTAGTTAAGGGTGAGGCTTCTTTTATTAAAAATTAAGGCACTGCAAGCATTAATCCTGAGTTGTAGCCAGCCAGATCAAAAAATACATCAGTTTTTATACACTTGGGGTGTGGTGGGGTCTTCATCTGACTTTCCACTGCCTGTCTTTTCTCATCCCTTCAGAAAGTAATATTTCTTGAATACACACATTTTTATTTGATTGGCAAAAATTTGAGATCTTTCCTGTTTGAGGGTTTTCCAGTATTGAACATGCACATCTCCCAACAAAAGTAAATCCCCTTTTTTCCCACCAATAAGCTATTCAGCAATCAAAAGGACTCCTTTATGTCCAAGAAATGAATTATTTAATTAAAAACAACCATATCAGCCAGAGTTTTGGCATAAAGCCAGAATAATTTCTTATTGTCTGCAATAAGTATCCCGTCATCTCCTTTTTATCAAACACACTGTGTTCTGCACTTTCACAGAACATAATGTTATTACTATTAGCTTCTCTAATAATCCTAATACTTAAACCTAATCACACTGATCATATAGATTATTATACTGTATTTTATACCATAATCATATATTCGCTTCCAAAACCTGATTACATCAATCACAAATCCTTTTCCATTTTTCTGTTTTCTTTATTTCATCAAAATTATTTATCTTATTTATAATTATAACTAGTTCTCTTTTAAGCACATAGCAACCACCTCTCTAGATTTGTGTGGAACACATTATTTTATTGTGCTGTCTTTTTTAATCAGCATGATCCTTCAGCATAATATGGTTAACCATCTATTGTTTTAGTCATTTTAAACTTAAAAAAAAAATATTCCACAGCTTAAAGTTGCAGCAGTTTACTAGTAAAAAAAAGTTGTGCTGAACTAAGACATTATTTATTAATTTATAAATATAAATATATATATATAATGTCTTATATATGCCTTTAATCTAAAGCACACATACACACAAACTATTTATATATATATATATATATATATATATATATATATATATATATATGTGTGTGTGTGTGTGTGTGTGTGTGTGTGTGTGTGTGTGTGTGTGTGTGTGTGTGTGTGTTTTAGATTAAAGGCATATATTCAGCACAAAGTTCAGCACAACTTTTTTACTAGTCTATATATATATATGCAAACACAAGTTACTACTGTACTACTAATAATAAGTGGAGGTATGATGGTGAATATTGGATCTCCAGTCATCTGATCAGTCTTGAATCAGAACTTGAAGATGTCACAGTCAGCATTAACAAACTACCTTCATTGTGACTTCACAGACATGGAAGCCGAACAGCTTCAGCCGAGCTTCAGTCGTTTACCGACACTCGACGCTTCGACTGTGCTTTTCTGAGCTCTGTCAAAATCATCTTTTTCTTCGACATGAAGTTTGATCTTTTCAACGCCATCACTCCAAACTTGAAGCCTCCGGGCTTCCGACTGCCCCCCCTGCTGTTCGCGGCCGGAGCGGCGGCTGCAGCGGCTGCTGGAGCCTATTTTCTCTACAGGACCAGAGATCGTCAACAAACAGTAACGGCAGAGTCCGCCGTCCAGACGACCCCTGAAGGTAGATACAGCTCTGTAATCTTCTAGTTACAGGACAGACTTATTTTATATATCAGCTAGCGAACTTTCAGAGCTTTGTTTCGGGGGAATTTAGCCATTCTGCTCTATGTAGCCCCTCTTATTTAAGGGTCTGTGTGAAAATGTCGCTATGCTAACTAACGTTAGCCTGTACGGCTGGCCACGAGATAAACATAACGTAAGCTGAAAAACAACGCTAAAAAGATATACTTGTACTAAACAACATACCTATTCGTGGAAGTACAGTCATTAGAAAAGTGTACGTGCACCAGTAAATAACTTACTTTAGCTCTTTAGCTAATCGTCTGTGCATCTGACTGAATCTCACAACGACTTTTTCAGATCCAGTGTTGAGCCTCCGCTCAGCATTTGGTTTGGTTGATCCCAGCGCCCTATCTGACCTGTACAGGGATTACATTGGCCGCCCAGACACACCCCAGACTGAGGTCAGTTCTCCAGACAGCACTAAACCAGATCTCCATCTGAGCCAGTAGCTAAGATCTAACTGGCTCTCCCTTTATTGTAGGTGATCACCGAGGAGAACGTACAGCTTCTAGTAAGACCACTTCCTGGACCAGTGGCTGTGTACAGTGTAAGTGTTGATTTAGTTTTTATTAGTTTGATCTGTTTTAATGTTCATAATGAGCTGGTTGGGCTCACAAATTCGGATGTGCATGGAATTCTGCTGCCTGGGTGATGCAGTACTGATCCACAGTGTGAGAGGACTGAAAAGATTGAACCTAAAGCAGAACAGATTCTGAAAGATCTGGGGTTGATTTACAGAGACATCCTAACTCTGAAGTCTTATCTGCTTAGTCACCATGCCAGCTTCAGTTTAGACTGAATGTAGGACTGAGGGTATTACAGAATGCTGTTCATGATCTGATCCATTAACTCCTGATAGGAAAACAGAGGCAAACTAACTAGACAGAATTCCCTACATACTGTGTGGATTTTAGGATAAACCCTAGAAATGTCATAACTTCTGTTTTGTGCAGTGACAGGCAGCATAGTTCACTATAATTAACATAACAACGTTACATTTATCCAACTTTGTTCAAACACTGAAAATTATTATATTATAAAAATATGCAGTTGTTTATTATCATATTTGGAAAGTTGCCAGAGGAGAAAGTGTCATGTACTTTGGGTTTTCTAATGTTGCAGAGTGTTTACAGGCACAAACAGTGACATGACACAACCAGGACAGCACAATAGTTTCTCTTTAAAGTAGGCTTTGCTTCTGTAATACAAAAACTTACATTGACCTGTTAAATTGTACAGCCCCGGATCTCCAACATAACAAATACCACATACAATAGCATGGTACCTGGACGTACCAGGATTTTTGCATTATTAAACTAATAAAGTGTTCTTATAATGATGACGTTAACTAAATAAACTGGGTCATAAATCTAAAAAGCTGATCCCTTTTTTTGTTTAGCTATTTACAGCTAAACTATAAACTATATTTACAGCTAAACTATAAACTATATTTACAGCTAAACTATATTTACAGCTAAACTATAAACTATATTTACAGCTAAACTATAAACTATATTTACAGCTAAACTATAAACTATATTTACAGCTAAACTATAAACTATATTTACAGCTAATCTATAAACTATATTTACAGCTAAACTATAAACTATATTTACAGCTAAACTATAAACTATATTTACAGCTAAACTATAAACTATATTTACAGCTAAACTATAAACTATATTTACAGGTAATCTATAAACTATATTTACAGCTAAACTATAAACTATATTTACAGCTAATCTATAAACTATATTTACAGCTAAACTATAAACTATATTTACAGCTAAACTATAAACTATATTTACAGCTAAACTATAAACTATATTTACAGCTAAACTATAAACTATACAGCTATTTACAGCTTTTGTAGGCTTTCGACTTCTACCTACATACAACTGTCAAACTTTCAACTACATTTTATTGTTTTATTGGGCTTATTCAAATAAAATGCTAACAAAAAATTCTAATTTGAATTATTTTGTATACTGTAAATAATCATCCATTAGTTAGAAATCCATAACAAAATAATAAAAAACTGAATAAAAATTTTAATTGTCTAAAAATTAATTGTTACGTGCAGGCCGGTCTGTAACAGCATTCTTTCTGTTATTTGTAATGCAGTGTCCTAGACTCTTCCAGCAGTGGCTCTTCCAGAACCTGGGACCCAAGGAATTGCACACTTCCGGCTGGACCGTGCGCTTTTCCTACACTCGGTGGTACGACCGAGGCTCACGGGTATGTACCACTGCCTATGTTCAAGCATGTTCCTGTGGTGTTATTAGCTGTGGGGAGTCTTACTAACATGTGTATGTACTCCTCAGAGGATTTGCGTCCGGAGGCATTTTGTGCTTCTAATCCGTGGAGCAGTAAGTAAGTTATGGTGGATTCTCACCAATGACTTTTTTACAGCATCTTCTACGGTAAGAAAGTTTCCCTATGCAGTCTATTCCATTTTCAGTATTTTTTGTCCTTACTAAGGAATTGACTTCTCTTACAGTGCCCCATTTGGTACGCGGCGGCACACAGGACCACCTTTGCCATGGTAAGATGTCTTAGTCACGTTTATGCTAATATTCATGTTTATATTCACTCATGTCTAGCCTTGTTATGAAATCTAACTCACATGGTAATCTGTTTTATTTTTGTGACGTAGCGTGTTGAAGGTCACCTGGCTCAGCTGAGGTCCTCCATGTTTACTGAGCACCTCAGTGAAAGATTTAATATTTTTCAGGTAACCTAAGCGTTCTAGTTAACAAAGTACTGTGGAAATCAGTAAGTACAGCATCTGAGCACAAGACGCCATGTATTGACTGTATGTTACTTTACAGGTCCCAGAGGTTGTCCGTACCTATCAGGATCTTGTGATCAACGATGACGGTTGGACAGCCTCTGTGTGCTCGGGATCAGAAGTCCTGCCAGCTAACCCAGAGCCTGAGTCACGATCAGACTCAGAGTTTGACTTCATGTCATCTTCCACATCTCGGTCAAGCTCTAATTCTTCTTGGCAGAGTACTTCTGAGGTAAAATCAAGCACACTGTAGTTCTTTGGGGAAGTTTGTATATATTTTAAAGATCTATTGTGTGGCTGGCTGAAATTCATGTGGAATATTTGGTATTGTAGGACGACGGCGATGATCCTGAGGACTCGGATGCCCCTATTTTGCTGTAAGTTCACTGGCAGCTTCAACTCTTTACATTTTAAAAGTAACTTTAGTGTTTTGTTTTAATTTCCTTTAATTGTTTGGTACATGTCATATGCTAAATTCACACTTTTTCACAGTGCCTACGCAGAGATTCTAAAGGTGCCCAATTTCACTCCTAGACTGGATTCCCTGCGCCAGGCTTTTGATGTAAGTGATGCTTTATTAAAGGGTTTTCAGATCTGTCTTTAAATAATGACAGCCATGTGTCACTAGTTCTTCGTGTTCTGATAGTCCTTTGCCCATTTCTGTAGATCATTCTGAGCAACATGGAGCTGCGCAACTATGTCTGTTTTTCCAGCAGAATGATTCTTGGAGAACTGGCCACATTAAACTCCAAGGTAACAAAACCACCACGATCCAAGACATATACGTCTCATTGTTGGGTAAGATGTGGTCTTAGTTGGCTTTTCAAACTTTTCTCTGTTTTTGCAGAATCTCACAGTTTTCCAGCAGTTATATGACCACCTGCTGGAGGTTGCTCAGAATCCCACCTGCCATCAAGGGATACTTGAGGAGCTGGCGCAGATTGGGGTGAGTCTGATTATCCAGGCTTTAGTTAGACAATTTTGGACGTGCTTATAATAATGGATTGTGCAATAACACTAATGTTCTCCTACACCCTCAGATTAGACACTTCAACTTCATAGATATAGTCTATGAGGTGGTGTTGCTTGGAGTCATGGCAGGGACGAGGTCTATAAGCTGCCCAGTAAGAGATCTTTCCAGTATTTTGCAAATAGCGTTGATGCATCAGAACCCAGAGCAATAAAACAGCATTGCTCATGTCTTTTTTACATTGTTCCAGACACCTGAGGGATTTCTTTCAAGTCTCATGGCCTTGATTTCGTCTTTCTCGGATTCCAGTGAAGAGAGGACACCCAGGGCTAAGTGCTGTCAATTCCTGATCCAGGTAACAGTTAGAAACCAGCACGACATATGTGTAATGTATATGTGTGTTTTATGCCTGATGGACCCCAAGAAGAATAGCTGCTATCATTATAGGAGCTAATGGGGATCCAAATAAAATAAACAAATTAATAAACATAAGTGAACATCTTAACTCTTAGCAGAAAGGTGTGTTTGTGATATATTTCGAGGGGGTTTGTTTTTTAATTTTGCTAATAGTCTCTATTTTTGTTTCTCAGGCAGCGATGTTGGGCTTCCTGGAGAACGTTCTCGATCTGGAGGATAGTGTTTATGAGGCTCCCGAGACCTTGGCCACATTGGTGGGAAACCTTCTGCAAGACCACACTAAGCAGCTCATGGACCACCTGCAGTCAGTCTAGCAGGCCAAAACCCCTGGAGACCTTCAGCCCCTTATTTCTTTTTTTTTGTTTTAGTTATAGTCTGACTATGACTATTAGCTCATTATCAGCCATAACACTGAACCACCTTCTTACATCCATAAACATCAGCTCCACTTATCATATAAGAGCATATAGGAGCATGTTATGGCTAACCAATGTAAATAATATAAATTATACAAAATTAGCACATTATACAGTAATAGTAATGATAATATTAATATGTGATAAGTATTATTTTATAATAAGTTTGTTTGCTTATATAATAACTTGTTTATTGTGATTATTTATTATAATATATTTTATGTCTTTTAAAATTTACATTTAAAATGTGATTGGTTGAAATGATTTAATACAGTAATATATTGATAATTGTTTTTTATAATATAGTAATTAATAAGTTGTATGTTTATTGTAATGAAAATTATATTATTTAATTAGAATTGTATTATTAATAATAATATCAACAACATTAATATTAATAACAGTAATTGTTCTACTACTTTGTGTATATGTTGCACTATATATGAAATTATACATGTAACCAGCGGTGCCCTTTGTTTCACCGTCTGCCCTGTTCCCATACTCCCGTCTGTTTTTAAATGTAGTATAGATGTAAATAAAAAACCTTGCAATTATATCCAGATCTCCTGCCTATGCCTGTTCACATGTCACACTTTGCATTATAATATTCATCTGATTGTTATTTCTGTTTATTTACTGAAGCTCTTTTTCTTAGTTTTCAATCTCTTAAATCTCATAGCAATACATGTAAGAGAATATGAATTATAAACTCATACACTAAGAAATATTCCTATAGTAGTGTTTATTAAACATGATTTATAAGAATACTGAGTGAGCTCATGTTATTCACCAAGATTACAGCTCATACAGATCACACAGTGGTTTCACAGTTGTATTTTGAATCCTCCCCAACTTCCATTAGATCATCTATCATTACAGGTAGGAGTCATCATAAAACAAAGAAAGCAGCCGAGGGCTTCATTGTTGTATATCTTAAAATGTTACATGATCATGACGCTGCTTGTGATGAAGAGCATTTTAAAGTCACAATCAACATTTTACTGGAGCTTGATGCAATTTAGCTCTTGTGGATTATTGATTGAGCAATGATGAAATACTTGAACATGAGGTGGTTCCGAGTCCTGTTGGAGCTCATTTGCAGTGTTTGCGCACGTTGGCCATGTCGTAGGCCCTGCCCTTCAGACGCTGCAGCGGGCCAGTCAGGGAACGGGAAACGGCAGGCGATCACACGGGCATCGTCTCCTAACTCCTTCTCCAACTTCCTGCCCAGGACCTCCATCTGTGGAGAACCACAAACATTATAAAATACAAAACACAACATCAGCATGTACCACCAGCTGTGAATGATCAACCAAATGTCCTGATCATTAAATCCAAATGCTATAATCCTAATAAGCAGCAGATAACTTACTGTTGACCAAGTCTACAGTACATTAGCCGTGATGGTTTGAAATAAAAGAGTTTATATGTGTTTCAAGTATAAGAACAAGATGACATGAGGCAAATGCATCTGCTTCTCCATACGTACCACTCCAGGAGCCAAGAAAACCGTCACGTTCTTATATCCTGACAAATTAGTCTGTAGAAATTAGAAATAACAAAATTAGTTCCATAAATTGGCATTGACGTGTATATCGGCTAAAAAATAATACAAATTAAACCCCACCACCCATTATTAGTAAACCATAAGCATCTACACTGTCTGCCTGCCTACAGTACTGAAGTCCAGAGAGGCCCTGATGTACTATGAACTTGAAAACATGACATATTTTTATTGAGGTCACAGGAAAGTGAAAAAAATTTAAATCATCATCCTCACTGTTATAATCGTTTTCCTAAAAATCCTGATGTACACCTAAACTTTGTTCAAACCCACACTTTGTTTTAAATGTGGAGAACCAGAGATTGTAGATACAGTATATAGATACAGTATGTGTAAAACGCTGTTGAACAATATGGAACAACTCAAGTAAGCAAACAAAAGAAACATATAAAAAGCTTATATATTCAGTGCTATTTGACTTTATTAGTATTATTATTTATATAATATTCAATGACCATTTTTACCATTAATATTATTATTTATGTATTGAATGTCTAATAAACACTCTATTTTCAAAGAATTTTTAATTGTTTCATAGTTGAGGCTTAAAAGACTTAAATTAAAGACCAGAGTCGATGCCAATGAAATAGACCATCCTAAGACTGAAAATGAGAATGAGTCTATTACAGACTTTAGGTTTGTTACTATACAAAGTTTTATACATTGTTCAGAAGCAAGAATGCACCACAGAGTTTATAGGCTATAAAAATCTAGATGATGTTAATATACTAGTACTGAACAACTTCCCAGTTTCAGACAGTAAAAGGACACTTTTGGAGTTAAAAAATGAATACATTTCCATTCAGATGTGTCCAGAGTGATAAACAGAGAAGAAAGTCAGTCATTGGCTGCAAATAGGATGCAAATGAAGTATTAATAGTAAGTTACTTCATTACTTTCCCAAATCCCTCCTGTCCCTGAATTAGCAGCACTCACACACTTCACTTAATTATTGTTCTATTTAAAGTCTAACATGTCTGTCTGCTGTCTACTCTACAATTTTATGGTGTATTAGAAAGACACAGATATAAATATACACCTTCCAGAAGTCCTCGTTCACAAATCTGGCTGTTGTTGGTGGAATTCCCATCCATCGTGCTTTAACTCTGGCGTATCCTGTCAGGATGGAGTTTATTTCAAACCCAGTACACTGGAAACCCAACGAGGAGGCAGCAAACACCTGCAACAACACATTCAGTGAGAACAAATTCATTGGTTCCTCCGAATTCATACAGAGCTAAGAGCTATAACACGGTCAGGTAGTCAAAATACTGCTCCAGTGCTTCTATTGCGATGAAGAGTAAAATGTTCAACACACGTTCTTCTGTTTACCCAATGGTTGTCCACTGCGTAATATTAACTACAGGAACATTTGCATTTCTTAACCAATCACAAGGCTGGAGTCAGATCAGGTTGGTAAGTTGAGTTTTATCATATTTATATCTAATATTTTTCATTCAAGCTTTTCTGAGCGTTTTAATGTAACACTTATGTTTAGTATCATGTAGATTGTTTAAAGGTTGTACTCTGTGTTCTCTGTCACTTTAAGAACATACAGATCTATAAATATGCACAATTATGCAAATTTCAAACACTCCCATTTCTAAACCCCTCCCCTGTCCTGCAGTAGTGAAGCCAAAAACAAAGCTTTCTGAAACAGTGAAGCTTGTTGCTACCTAATCTGCATCCTCTGGCTGATTTGCACCGGGCATGTGCACCACAATCACAACCAATCTGTAACAACATGCATTCATTCATTCTTTATACATTATACTATTGATTCAGGAGGGTAACCACCATATAAGAATATGTCTCATATGCCTTCAGGTTAAAGCTCAGGGAGATGAGAAGGATGAAGGATGAAGGATAAAAATCTGCTCAGTGTTACTATCAGTCTGGTGTAGGATGAGAGTATGTGTATGTGGTCACAAAACATTCTTTACTCCCTATACAGTGAACTGCATAGGCCATGAAATAAAACATGCCAAATGACAGACAGGATGTTGTGCGACTATGACTGAAAATAAATGGCTTTTATTTAAACATTTGTGTGTAGAAGCCGCTATATATGACCTACTAAACCAAGTGCAACCACAAATAACGGAGTACGGAGTGCACATTAGTGCACATTAATGACACTTGGTGGATAAAATATGAACAGCAGCTAGATGTGTACTCTGTATCTCCCACTATAACATGTATTATTTGTTTCTACAGCACTAAAGATAATTAGTAACGTAGACATGATGCAGGAGTGTTACATGATAAAACAAACTTAGAGCTGATGTTTACAGCAGGTACTGACAACAAATCTCCAAACAAACTCATTCACTGATATCTCATATAAAAACTTATTCACATCTAACTTTGCCCTGCAGGATTTTTTCACAGACAATGTGTGGACTTCACGTGTGAAATCTAAAGTATTATGAAGTAATTGAACCAGTGCTGTGGGGTGGTGAAGCAATAGCTTGTTAAGCTACTGCAGCAAAATAGCTAATAAAGTAAATAAGGTCTTGTTGGGTCTAACACACATTCCTTGATTGGTCAAATACAATGACCTAGTACTGACTTAACATTAAGGGAAGGTAATCAATATATTTACCAGTACAGGTATATTCAGTGTTTTTTGTAGATCATGCATAAAGAATAACTAACAATATGTATTTAAAATAATTATTTTACTTTTAATAGTGTTTTATTATCATGTACAATTCAGGTGTCAGTACACTATTGTACATGTAAATATGGACTACAACTGTATCTAAACTTTCAGGATTAGTTCAGTAGGTGAATGTTTTCTCCACATACACGGTAAAGAGTACTTTTAATCATTTTTTTATTTTATCAATAGTTATAGGCACAGGTTGGCCTGCCAATCAATTAGAGAAAAATATTTAAACTGCATGTTTAAATTTAAAATGATATTTAATTTACTTTCTGTAAATGGTGTTGCTGATTTATGGACAATTAAAATCATTGTTATCTTCACATAACTTATTTTCTCAGCCTGCCTATCACTGCTTAGCAACACTTGATATCTGCCATTGCCTCAAACCTTCAGTTCTTAATCAGCACCCATCATTTCCATATCTAGAATGAGGACACTGAGATTCTCGTAGTTTTGGAAATGATTTTTGAGATGAGTGTGGAAACAGTAACTACCCAATCAGTAGTGACAGGTTCTCAGCTGACCTCAGAGCATGCTGCTATGTTAAGTGACTTCTTGAGATGTTTAGGTATGAAACACACAAGTTATAAGCTAACATACAGCAAAGCTATTATAAAAGGTGAGTCTGTTAATTAACAGAATAGACTGTAAAATGCAGATCATGTCATTCATTTTTATTTGGAACACTTATAACACTGCTAGCTAAATCAGCATGCTGTAGCCTCGTTCCAGAGAAGAGCCTCATGTAAACCATTAAAAGTGTCTGATAATCTCTGATGGTCTTTCACTGATGGTCATTACTGATATCTGTATTTTTCATGATGGCCTGATATCACAGTGTAAATGATAAGTGTTCTGGGACTGACAGCTGATGCATTTGATGGGTGATCTTGAATAGTAACCATGAAACCAACTCCAATTCTATGAAACAATTCTACAATTCATGACAATTCTACTGTCATGCCCTGCTTTACGTTCTGTCAGTCCCATGTGCTTATGTTTACATTTGTCATGTGCTCTTGTGTCTCCGCCCTTGCCCCGCCTTGTTCCCTATTAGTGTTTATTCCCGTCACCTGTCCACTGTGTTATTTATACCCTGTGTTTCTCCTCTGTGTGTGTATCTGTTCTTGTTTAAGTGAGAAGAATTATGTGGAGTATTTTTTGTGAGTGAGGAGTTGGTCACTGTGAGTGAAGAGAAAAAAAGAGTGAAGCTGGCTGTATAGAATAGATATAGAATAGGTGATTTAGTGTTTTATAAGTCTGTTATTATTCAAATAAATAGATAAATAAATATATGAGTCTTGTAAAAGCAGGGTTTTTTGGATTTGTTAAAAACTGATGAGCCTTTTGAGGGGATGTTTATGATTTTAAAGTGAAGAGATTAGTGAGGATATGAGTGTGTGTGTATAAGCATGGGTGAAGAGATGTTTAATAAAGAGTTTCAGGGGTTGCTGGAGTAAAATAACCTAAATTTCTTCATTTATAATGATGCTTGATGTTTAAAGTAAGAAGAATTTGAGGTTTTAGAGATGGAAGTTGACCTAAGTGCTGAAAACTGAGTAATCTTTTGAAGAGTGAAGAGTAATCTCATTTCGGCCGAGGGAGAGAGAGAGGCATCGAGAGGAGGGGTCACAGAAGGGGCCTCAGTTCTGAGTGCACGAGAGCTGACGTCACTGAATCAGGTGCCATTATCCACAGACTCTTTCAATGAACATTGCATTATATATATATATATATATATATATATATACTTTTTATAGTTAGTATTGCTGATACACATGTAATCTGTGTTTACTCATTGGACTACTATAAGAATATTTTTTAATTTGGGGTACTAGAGTACACTCATTTGATTGTGTGTAGTTATTCAGAGAAGAAATTTGGCAAGAGGGAAATGCATTTAATTAATTAAGGGAACATACATAGGAGTTTAAATTGGTTAGAATTTACAAATGTGAGATTTATAGTCTGTTCTAATTTGAGTTATGTTGGGTTTGATATTGTTTGATATTGAGGCTATTTGATGATAACTGATCTTTTGTGGGATGGTGTGACTGTTTTAGTTTTATGTAGGATGGGGTTTTTCGTAATTGGACAATTTGATAACACTATTTGGGTGTTTGGTTAGAATTGTGGATTGGTATTACATTCATGTGGTTTGATTCCTTTGGAGTTGATAGTTTTTTTCATTGTTTACGGATTGGGGTAATTAGTGGTTCAAAACAAGAAAAGAAATAGGGAAAAGTGATCTAGATGTTTTAAAGTAGTCTTAGTTACGGTAATTGTTTTTACTTTACAATGAGGGATTATAAGGAAGATGTTACAATGTTGAAAGAGGACATTAAATGTTTAGGAGTAATGATGTTAATGTAGTACAGAAGAATAATCCATTAGTTTAAAGCATTGTGTAGATATCAGGAGAGTGGTATAGGAGCTGGCTAGAAGTTGACCAACATAGCTAATGATGGGAAGCCTTAACCTAGAGGTGATTAAAGCAATGTAGGTGCTTGTGTCCACATATGAGGCAGATCAAAAGGAGGGTGATTATCAAATCAGAGATGAAGACGACTGACTGATAGAGAGGACAAGCGCAGGGCTGGACTGGGACAAAAAATCAGCTCTGGCATTTTTAGCAGCCCATCATAATTAGTGGACCACAGCCGACCAGTAATTTATGTATGTGTTCCGCGAAGGAATGTATTTTACTGCTATCATATAATAATTATCAAACAATAACAGCATCATATTAAAAATAACGTTTTGCCTTATTAGAAATTTACAGTGAATCATTACTTTAGATGTCTATCAAATAAACATTGTGGAAAACAAATAAGAAAATTTACACATACTGTAGTTCTAGCACTTTTGTCTACTCATATGTATTTTCTGAATTTCCCTGATGTAGCAGCTTAATTCTAATTTTTAGGTTGAAAGTTGCTCCCTCCTTTAAAAAGCTATAACATGCATAAAAACAGAAAGGGCTGCTTTATGAACTCATGCAACACATCAGCATTTGACACTGTCTTACTGTCGGCATACCTTTTAGTAATAATACTTTTATACACTTACTTTAGTAAATCTTAGATTGCAAAGCTTTTACTGATCATTTATCAGTTTTAAGATCTGTTATTTCACTTGTTTGAGTGTTTTTAAAACATGTTGAACTGCAGCATAGAGGCTACAAATTCAAACTACTATGCAGCGTTTCAACACACCTTTAGCCTAAATATCTAAAACACTATGTTGTAGCCTAAAATGGACACTTGCTGCTCCTCCAACACTTCTCAGTCCTGACCGTTTACTATTTTATCAGAAGAAGGTGTCGTATGTGGCTGCCAGAATTTGGGAAGTATTCAAACAATACCAATAAATACTGATACTAATCAATCACCACTGCTCTTCATTCTCATGTAATAGAGCTAACGTTACCTCCATCACCTCAAAGTCTCTGTGTTATCCTAACGTTACTACCTGCTTACGTACTACACTCTCCCGCTCAGTCTGTCCCTCTGGTTTCCTGTACACAGCCTGTGTCTCTGCCTGCCTGCTGTTGCTGGAGCTCTGCTGTCACAGAGGACGTGGAGGCTACAGCAGTGAACGTGTCTGTGATCTTAGCACAGTTTGCAGCATCTACAGCTACACTCTTCAATCTCTTCACAAATAACTTCTCCACAACCCCTTTCTGTCGCTTCTGTTTCTCCATGTTGCCTCTCCTTTAACAAGCACACTCAACACTAGCTGGAGTTACAGTGGACCACACAGAGAAAGGGTGGGGCCGCTTTCGTCCTATATCCTGATTGGTTCAGTCCACTGTCTATATTGAAGATGGGCCAAAGGGCCTCCCCGTCTAAATTGTGGGCCGATCTCTTAAGGAAAGGGAAGAAAAAAAAATTCCAAAAGGCTCGGCCCCTGAGGACTGTCGGCCCACCAGGCAAATGCCCGGTATGCATGATTACCAGTCCAGGCCTGGACAAGCGGAAACAGTTATAAAGATGTGTCCAAGTTCCAAAAGCAAGAAGAAAATGATACGTCTGAACACTAGGGATGAACTGAGAATGAGGAGAATGAAATCTGGAGGTCAAGGTGATCTAGAGGAGATCATGGGAGAAGAGATGATGGTTTTGATGGAAGTGAATATGAAGACAGTGATGGAGATTTGGAAAGTAGAGATGTTTTGTCTTCAAGAGGGTTTTTACTGACAGTATCCAGTGCTGGAATAGAAGAAGAAAGAGGTTGAAAGAGGATGAATGCTTTTCATACCTGGATAGATCCATCAGCTCAGAAAGCTGAAAAGTATTGGAGAGCCAATTAAGAAAGTTGCAGTGATGGAAGAAAGAGCTGTGGAAAGAAGATTCCCAGAAATCAGGTATGGAATATGCACCATGTTCCGGAAAAGGGAAGACACACAAGAAGATTTGTTGTCTGCAAATAGAGGTTGAGTGTGGAGAGCATTAACAAATGTACATCCTGATATCATTCTGATTGAACCACTGGGACAGGACAAATATCCAGGAGCCTATGTGTCGAGAGCTCATTAAGTGTAGAGAAATGTTCTAGGAAATGATCCAGATTTCAATCAAATGGAGCAGTCAATTTTATGAGCCAAAATACAGAAAGGGCTGCCGCTACCAGTGAGGAGTAAACTGGCAGAGGTGGCTGGTCTTGGAAGATGGATCATATAGCCCATCAAGTGGAGCTATATAGGAAGAAGGAACATGATCAGGAGCAACAGGACCAAGGGATTCTCAGAAAACTGAACGAAATACAACTGGAGGAGAAGAAGAAGGAGAAGAAGCAGACATTGGTCTTACAGAGTCAGTTTCTGCCGGACTAACTATTACCCGAACTGCAGCACCTCTAGTCCTGTTAGGTCTGATGATTCAGGAGGCACATGGGGTTAGTTCATGTTGCAAGGAGGGAAGTTAAGAGGAAGATTATAAGGAGTATGGTTTTGGGGTTCCATGCTCCATTGATTTAATAGGTTGATTAGGTTGAGTACGTTATTGTTAGGTGTATGATTTGTAGATGTTGTGCATAACTAGGTGTAAGGAAGCTCAATCTGTTGCTAAGTTTTGTGTAGAGAGGTTACAAGCAGGTGGGGACTTCTCGGTCGGATATCCTCAGATAGGGGAAAACGTTTGTGGATAAAATGGTGAAATGATTTAGTAAAACTTAGGAATTTAATTGGTCATCGGAGCTAAGTTAGGAAGAGAGGTCCATCTTGCTTGTTAATGTGGAAGAGTTAATGTGGGTGGTAGTAACCCAAGGATTCAGGAAGGAGTTACCAAAGCAACCACTCCAAGGGTGAACATTACATGGTTGAAGGCTACTTTAGATTCAGAAACAACTAAGAGTGTTAGTAAATTAATTTAGGTTACAACTTTAGTGATGACTCTGAGAGGACATCAGAGAAGGACATGACTGACTGTTATTGAGCATTACAGAAGAGAGAAGCTAAATGATAAGGCATATAAATATTTCTACTGTATGAATGGACAGGATAAATACTCGCAAGAGTCAAGGACTGACATTGACAACGATGAGGAAGTGATGATAGAGGGTGAATTTGTGGAGAAATATCCATTTTGAATATCTTGTATTATTATGCTCTTAGCATTTATTTTGGTTATTATTTGGTTATTTAGTCTTTTATTATGATGTAGAGCATTTAAAGGGGGAAATGGAAGAGGTGATTTATAACTTAGGATAATGGGAAAGTATGATACTGTTAGTTTCACATTTAACAAGGTGAAGTGCATCTGTTGATTTTGCAAAAGATACTGGTTGGTGATGTTTTTCTTTCCTTCTAGGACGTCAGTAGAAAGACCATTAAAGAGGCGGTTGGATGCTTAGACATTCAACCATAGACAATAAGAAGGGACTGGAGGACTTTGAACGAGGGTGCTAAAACGCCTGGAGTCAAGACGTTGTTGATACTACATGAGGAGTCGACGCTGTTGAGAAGTTGCAGTGTGCTATGTTCTTATGTTTTCTCATGTACATGTATTTACATAGTACTGGACTGTAATCTGTGATGTTGATAGAGGATGATGGGTAATACTTTAATGTATAACATCTTGGGTTTTAATCGTTTGGAAAAGGGAGTTTTTGTTATTGGGACAAGTACATTGGAGCCTCAGATGTTTTTTTCTTTGTCGATGTTTAGGGATATAGGTGTTAGGCAGGGACAGGTCCATTGGAGGGTCCGATGGGTAAACCAGCCTGAATTTGGACATTGTTTTGATTTTATTTTCTGAGGTTTCCATATGTATTTGCTTAAGTCATATTCTCATATGAATTGGATCTGGAGTCCTCTATGTGGTCGCCTAGGACAGAGGGACCGTGAAAGAGTTATTTTGAGAGGGATATTTTGGGACAGATAGCTGCCTGACAGGTTTTCGCTCTCACACTCCATTAAATAATGAGGTAAGAAAATTGCTTTGTTATAATTGTAAACGTGTGTCAAGGCTCTTTCAAAGCCTTGAAGGAGGGAATGAAGTGTATTTTTCCATATATATTTTTCCATACAAACATATACTTTTTATATATATTCATATACATTTTCTATATACATATAAAGCTTTGCAAAGTGAAAAGCATGTGCATGCAAAAGGAATGTTTTGTAGAGAGACTTAGGGCCAGAGGTCAGTGTATGGTAGGTTTGGGAAACATCTGGCTTGTATTAACAAACCCTATAGCATAGTCACTTCTACACCAAATATGGGAAGGTGATTTAGACCATGTGTGTACATCTTGGGGTCCTGGGTATAAAAAACCAGGCTCACAGCAGAGACTTCGGAGGTCTTATTCATTCGGCTAAGGGCCTTCCCAGACAGAGCACAATGTCTGAAAACATACGAGAGGAACTTCACAATCAGGAGAGAAGCCTCTCTCTGACACAGGAAGATTGGAAGTTGGAAGATGATGCTTTACTTTCTTTGTATAATAAACGTATTTGTATTTACAACTAATGTCAATCTCATCTAAGAATTCTTCAAGACACCAACAGAGCATCGCTACAGAAGACAATTTCACCATACCAAAAATTTGCACATGAAGTTTTTGGCTGAAGAAGAAAGCTCTATATCTTACTCACTCTTCTGTTTGCTTCAACCTTTTTGGGTTGTTCATCCAACTCTGAGTGACCGAGACACATGCATGTGCAAGATGCATGAGAATCCAGGTTTTATTGTGTAGAAACTGCACCACTTGAAAGGAATCAACACAGTCAATTTGCATGACCTTGTGAAAGTCATCATATGTGACACAGAAAACATTAAGTGCATGTACAGAGAATGTTCTGAATGCAAGGACCTCACTTGCCCACTCTCAAGCCAGTACATAGCAGAGAGTCAATGACTTATCTCCAGTGGGCAATAGTGGATAAAGAACACAAGAATGACCCCAATGGCAAAACATTTAAAATCACAATAAAAAGGACTTCTAGACCACACAAGAAGAACTGCTAGAACTGCTGAACCTGCAATTGCATGGGCTTAAGAGACCAATCAATAATCAGTTTAGCCACTACAGGGCACTGAGACATGGCTTGAAAGCACATGAACGTCTAATACATGTTGACTTTTCTGAAAATTACCTCTGCAAGTACAGCACAGAAATACAGACAGTCCACTTTAGAGCATCACACCAACAGGCAACACTGCACACGGTGTGCTTTATGTGCATATGTGCCCACACCCGCTGTCATTCTGCACAGTGTCCCCCTCAAAGCAAAAGAGCCCACCAGCAATTTGGCAGCATTTGTCACCAGTGCTTAATTATGTGCAGAGTGCAAATCCAGAGGTCTCCACAATCCATTTGTACAGTGATGACACATGCACTCAGTATAGACAGCGAGGGAATTTTTTCATAAGCTGTTCAGACCAGGATTCACTGCTGGGACATGGAACTTCTTTGAGGCGAGCCATGGGAAGGGTGCCCCAGATGGTGTGAAGGAGGAGCCCTGAAGAGGAGAGCTGACAGTCTGGTCAGCAAAGGGACAGACATTCCTAATGCTGCAGAGCTGTATGCTGTGCTGCAAAAGGCAGAAACAACAATCAAGTTGTTTTTTGTCACCGAGGAAGCATTTGAGAAAACAGTTTTGGAGATGCCCAATGATGTTCCACCAATTCCATTCACCATGAGGATGCATCAGGCAGTGACCCTAGCTCAAGGAGAACTGACATACAGGGACATGAGCTGCTTGTGCACAACAAAACAAAACCTGACCTGTGACTGTTTTAATGCAAAGCATTTCACGTTCAGTCATCAACAGACGTCTCCCACAGCCATGGAGTTCAGTGGGAAAGTCCTGGAGTTGTTGGCAAATGGTGTGTGGTGAAGTATGAGGGTGACCTATAGCCTGGCATCATCATAGATACAATTGAAACACATGTTGAGGTCCGTTGCATGCACTAAATGAGGGTCAACAGATTTTGCGAACTGTAGTTTAAACACGGATTTAATTTAAACAGACAGACGGAGTACACAACAACAACATCAGTCATAATAACATAACAATACAGTAACATAATAATGAGCGACCAGGGAGAGAGCAAAACAGGCGGACTAAATACACAGGATAACGAGAGGGAAACGGAAACAGGTGGTGAACATGATGGGACACAGGTGGAGGGTGGAGGCAAGGAACACATGACAAAAGGTAAACAAAGACCACGTGGACTTGACAGGACGTAAACAGGCGAGGGACGCGGGGAACATGGCGGGGTATGACAGCTATATGGAAACTGAAAAAGAGCTCTGGGCCACACTACAGAAGATCTCTTAGAAAAGGCCTGACAAGTTCTCACACAAAAGCACACATGCACACACACACACACACATGACACATGTCTCTATTACCCAGTGTTCATTCCTGTTACCCAGTGTTCATTCCCGTTACCCAGTGTTCATTCCTGTTACATGATTATTTTTCCTAAGAAAAATTAACATAAACCACTTTCTTCCAATTAAGTTTGGTCCATCATTTATCCATTTGTTTAATAAATTACATGACAAACAATTTTTTCAATTGCAGGTTTGGGTCTTATACAATGTGCATGCATATATAGTGATTTTATAGTCATAAATATCAATTATCTGTCATTTCTTTAAAATAAACACTTTCTTGAGGAAAAAACAAAGAAACGAGTTGCCATTCTATTAAACATTCTTTTTAAATGTCACATGAGTTTTGGTAACAGGACTGAGAAAATGTAACCATCTTTGGCTTAGAAACCTTGTAAGAAATTAAATAGAGCTGCCTGAGATTGACCAATACATGTTTTGAATAGTGTAATATATGTGTTATTAGATTCAGAGTTGAAAAAATATACAAAATGAAGTTTAATTTGGAAGAGTTACAGCAGGCAAATGGCAACCATTCAGTGGAATGGCCCAGCAGCAAAAATGGCCTTTGTTCGTGGTCAGGAAGAGGCTGAAGGAGCTTCCTGTTCGAGCTGTTGTTTTAAATCTATGACCAGTGCACAGTCACAGTACTCACCAATTAACTGTTCACAATACAATACCCTCTTCTACTGACTGCACAAGGATAAAGTCTGCTTTTTATTAGCCTGTGTTCCCGTTTCACCTTAAATGCTCCAGTAGCCCCAGAATGTGGGCGAACTGCTGCACTATTTAAGGTGGAACAAATATAAACTGGTTGTTAGGAGGATGTACTGAATTTTGTACAGCTGATCTGTGCTCTGATGACAGACATAAAGTAAACAGTGGTAAAGTTAATGTCCAGAGCTGCTGCAGAACTGAATGTTGGTTGCGCGGTTAATCCATAGGACAGTAAAAAAAAACAAATGACAGATTTTGTGGAGCACCTTGGTCTCAATACTTTTGGATATTTTTGATTGTTTTCTCACTAGATTTTATATCTGCTGCCTCAATAACATCTTATCCTTCAGTTCTGTTACAATTTGCTCCTTTCCATAATACCAGGATCCCATCTAAGATATTGTTTCCAGTTTTGTTGATTGTTCTATATGATTTAAACACAGCGGCTTCCTTTACATTGTACTAAGTTATATAACAAAGTATATAAAGTTTTATGAAGAATAGACCAATAGAAGTGCTCTAAAATCACTTGGAATAGAACAGACTTAGATTATCTTACATATAAAGTTAAGGAGGTCTCTTCTGTAAAGCTACTATTTTGTAAAATCTAGTTTTTCTCTGAAAAGCGACATGTTGTGATGTTCTGTTTGTACCTTTCTCTGCTAACATTGTTTAAACTAACACAGTACAGGCTCCTCGCATCTAACTCACTTCCTGCCCTCCATCTGAATTTCAAACGTTGTTGGAATCACGAGAATCACTATGTAAATGTTACTTGCAGGTCACTGCCCTATGTTACACAGGCTGAAGAGTCTCCACAGGGGGGAGCTATAGGTTGTTTGCAAATTGTTGTTGGAATGACTTGACTGAAAACAACCTATTAGTTGTCAAGCTGAAAGAAAATTAACCTCCACTTGATGTAGGAAGTGGAGCAACATCTGAATGTCTTGTTAAAGCCATTGTTTTCTCATCTAGGAAGCCAAAAATACTCTCTGGGTTTTCTTATTTCAGAGACTGTGGTTTGGTAGGAACTCCAGATACTCAAATCTATGTGCATAAGCACTGGAACACTAAGTTCTTCATAACATGTCCACTTTAACTAGTGCGAGGTGAAGATCCACCATATTGTGTCCTATTATAACACTGCATGCTCCACAGTGGCTTCAGCAGGTTTGTAGGAGTGACTGAATAAATTTACATCACTATATAGTAAGTGTTGTTAATGGAAACACAGCTATTCATGATATTTCTAAGCCTCATCGTGTTTTGCAGGAAATATGAGCAAAACTACTGGCAATTCGTAATTAGGTGCACTTCCTAACAAGCTTAAAAACACAACACTTTAAGTTCTGTAATTATGTTTTACCTCATCCTTCTACTATAGAATGATGAGAAGACAGCATGAAGAAGAGTAAAGTCTTATTTGGGAGTATTTTGACATATTTTGTAAAATTATTATGAGCACAGATCGACAGAAAGACTAAAATAACCTCAAAAGCTCAGAGCTGCACCAGTATCTTCATAGTAGTAAGGTCAGGCCAGTTAAGACAATAGACCAGTAGGTTAACTTAAAAGCAGACACAGAAACTGGCCAGAGCTCTAAAATTCTGTACTGAGACTGGATGGCCACGGCAGAGGCAGGAGAGCTTCACACAACAGGATGCGCAGGCCTCGGGAGGTCAAGCAGTGATGCCGCTGCAGTTTTATGGAAGTAGGGTCATCGATTTTCAACAATTTAAACATACATTTTATTTTAGAAATCTGAAATAAAACTCAAGAACCAGGATCGGTAGTTAAGGGTGAGGCTTCTTTTATTAAAAATTAAGGCACTGCAGGCATTAATCCTGAGTTGTAGCCAGCCAGGTCAAAAAATACATCAGTTTTTATACACTTGGGGCGTGGTGGGGTCTTCATCTGACTTTCCACTGCCTGTCTTTTCTCATCCCTTCAGAACGTAATATTTCTTGAATACACACATTTTTATTTGATTGGCAAAAAGTTTGAGATCATTCCCGTTTGAGGGTTTTCCAGTATTGAACATGCACATCTCCCAACAAAAGTAACTTTAACCTTTTTTCCCACCAATAAGCTATTCAGCAATCAAAAGGGCTCCTTTATGTCCAAGAAATGAATTATTTGATTAAAAACAACCATATCAGCCAGAGTTTTAGCATAAAGCCAGAATAATTTCTTACTTTCAGTTCTGTCAACAATAAGTATCCCGTCATCTCCTTTTTATCAAACACACTGTGTTCTGCACTTTCACAAAACATAATGTTATTACTATTAGCTTCTCTAATAATCCTAATACTTAAACCTAATCACACTAATCATATAGATTATTATACTGTATTTTATATCAGAATAATATATTCGCTTCCAAAACCTGATTACATCAATCATAAATCCTTTTCCATTTTTCAGATAGACTTCAGATAGACTTTTCACTCTCTCTCTCTCTCTCTCTCTCTCTCTCTCTCTCTCTCTCTCTCTCTCTCTCTAGAGAGTGCAAACACAAGTTACTACTGTACTACTAATAATAAATGGAGGTATGATGGTGAATATTGGATCTCCAGTCATCTGATCAGTCTTGAATCAGAACTTGAAGATGTCACAGTCAGCATTAACAAACTACCTTCATTGTGACTTCACAGACATGGAAGCCGAACAGCTTCAGCCGAGCTTCAGTCGTTTACTGACACTCGACGCTTCGACTGTGCTTTTCTGAGCTCTGTCAAAATCATCTTTTTCTTCGACATGAAGTTTGATCTTTTCAACGCCATCACTCCAAACTTGAAGCCTCCGGGCTTCCGACTGCCCCCCCTGCTGTTCGCGGCCGGAGCGGCGGCTGCAGCGGCTGCTGGAGCCTATTTTCTCTACAGGACCAGAGATCGTCAACAAACATTAACGGCAGAGTCTGCCGTCCAGACGACCCCTGAAGGTAGATACAGCTCTGTAATCTTCTAGTTACAGGACAGACTTATTTTATATATCAGCTAGCGAACTTCCAGAGCTTTGTTTCGGGGGACTTTAGCCATTCTGCTCTATGTAGCCCCTCTTATTCGAGGGTCTGTGTGAAAATGTCGCTATGCTAACTAACGTTAGCCTGTACGGCTGGCCACGAGATAAACATAACGTTAGCTGAAAAACAACACTAATAAGATATACTTGTACTAAACAACATACCTATTCGTGGAAGGACAGTCATTAGAAAAGTGTACGTGCACCAGTGAATAACTTACTTTAGCTCTTTAGCTAATCGTCTGTGCATCTGACTGAATCTCACAACGACTTTTTCAGATCCAGTGTTGAGCCTCCGCTCAGCATTTGGTTTGGTTGATCCCAGCGCCCTATCTGACCTGTACAGGGATTACATTGGCCGCCCAGACACACCCCAGACTGAGGTCAGTTCTCCAGACAGCACTAAAACAGATCTCCATCTGAGCCAGTAGCTAAGATCTAACTGGCTCTCCCTTTATTGTAGGTGATCACCGAGGAGAACGGACAGCTTCTAGTAAGACCACTTCCTGGACCAGTGGCTGTGTACAGTGTAAGTGTTGATTTAGTTTTTATTAGTTTGATCTGTTTTAACTGTTTTAATGTTCTTAATGAGCTGGTTAGGCTCACAAATTCGGATGTGCGTGGAAAGCAATTCTGCTGCCTGGGTGATGCAGTACTGATCCACAGTGTGAGAGGACTGAAAAGATTGAACCTAAAGCAGAACAGATTCTGAAAGATCTGGGGTTGATTTACAGAGACATCCTAACTCTGAAGTCTTATCTGCTTAGTCACCATGCCAGCTTCAGTTTAGACTGAATGTAGGAATTACAGAATGCCGTTCATGATCTGATCCATTAACTCCAGATAAGAAAACAGAGGCAAACTAACTAGACAGAATTCCCTACATACTGTGTGGATTTTAGGATAAACCCAAGAAATGTCATAACTTCTGTTTTGTGCAGTGACAGGCAGCATAATTCACTATAATTTACATAACAACGTTACAATTATTCAACTGTGTTCAACATTGAAAAATATTATATTATAAAAATATGCAGTTGTTTATTATAATTTTTGGAAAGTTGCCAGAGGAGAAAGTTTCGTGTACTTTGGGTTTTCTAATGTTGCAGAGTGTTTACAGGCACAAACAGTGACATGACACAACCAGGACAGCACAATAGTTTCTCTTGAAAGTAGGCTTTGCTTCTGTAATACAAAAACTTACATTGACCTGTTCAATTGTACAGCCCCGGATCTCCAACATAACAAATACCACATACAATAGCATGGTACCTGGACGTACCAGGATTTTTGCATTATTAAACTAATAAAGTGTTCTTATAATGATGACGTTAACTAACTAAACTGGGTCATAAATCTAAAAAGCTGATCCCTTTTTTTGTTTAGCTATTTACAGCTAATCTATAAACTATATTTACAGCTAAACTATAAACTATATTTACAGCTAAACTATAAACTATACAGCTATTTACAGCTTTTGTAGGCTTTCGACTTCTACCTACATACAACTGTCAAACTTTCAACTACATTTTATTGTTTTATTGGGCTTATTCAAATAAAATGCTAACAAAAAATTCTAATTTGAATTATTTTGTATACTGTAAATAATCATCCATTAGTTAGAAATCCATAACAAAATAATAAAAAACTGAATAAAAATTTAAATAGTCTAAAAATTAATTATTACGTGCAGGCCGGTCTGTAACAGCATTCTTTCTGTTATTTGTAATGCAGTGTCCTAGACTCTTCCAGCAGTGGCTCTTCCAGAACCTGGGACCCAAGGAATTGCACACTTCCGGCTGGACCGTGCGCTTTTCCTACACTCGGTGGTACGACCGAGGCTCACGGGTATGTGCCACTGCCTATGTTCAAGCATGTTCCTGTGGTGTTATTAGCTGTGGGGAGTCTTACTAACATGTGTATGTACTCCTCAGAGGATTTGCGTCCGGAGGCATTTTGTGCTTCTAATCCGTGGAGCAGTAAGTAAGTTATGGTGGATTCTCACCAATGACTTTTTTACAGCATCTTCTACGGTAAGAAAGTTTCCCTATGCAGTCTATTCCATTTTCAGTATTTTTTGTCCTTACTAAGGAATTTACTTCTCTTACAGTGCCCCATTTGGTACGCGGCGGCACACAGGACCACCTTTGCCATGGTAAGATGTCTTAGTCACGTTTATGCTAATATTCATGTTTATATTCACTCATGTCTAGCCTTGTTATGAAATCTAACTCACATGGTAAGTCTGTTTTATTTTTGTGACGTAGCGTGTTGAAGGTCACCTGGCTCAGCTGAGGTCCTACATGTTTACTGAGCACCTCAGTGAAAGATTTAATATTTTTCAGGTAACCTAAGCGTTCTAGTTAACAAAGTACTGTGGAAATCAGTAAATAATACAGCATCTGAGCACAAGACGCCATGTATTGACTGTATGTTACTTTACAGGTCCCAGAGGTTGTCCGTACCTATCAGGATCTTGTGATCAACGATGACGGTTGGACAGCCTCTGTGTGCTCGGGATCAGAAGTCCTGCCAGCTAACCCAGAGCCTGAGTCACGATCAGACTCAGAGTTTGACTTCATGTCATCTTCCACATCTCGGTCAAGCTCTAATTCTTCTTGGCAGAGTACTTCTGAGGTAAAATCAAGCACACTGTAGTTCTTTGGGGAAGTTTGTATATATTTTAAAGATCTATTGTGTGGCCGGCTGAAATTCATGTGGAATATTTGGTATTGTAGGACGATGGCGATGATCCTGAGGACTCGGATGCCCCTATTTTGCTGTAAGTTCACTGGCAGCTTCAACTCTTTACATTTTAAAAGTAACTTTAGTGTTTTGTTTTAATTTCCTTTAATTGTTTGATACATGTCATATGCTAAATTCACACTTTTTCACAGTGCCTACGCAGAGATTCTAAACGTGCCCAATTTCACTCCTAGACTCGATTCCCTGCGCCAGGCTTTTGATGTAAGTGATGCTTTATTATAGGGTTTTCAGATCTGTCTTTAAATAATGACAGCCATGTGTCACTAGTTCTTTGTGTTCCTTTGCCCATTTCTGTAGATCATTCTGAGCAACATGGAGCTGCGCAACTATGTCTGTTTTTCCAGCAGAATGATTCTTGGAGAACTGGCCACATTAAACTCCAAGGTAACAAAACCACCACGATCCAAGACATATACGTCTCATTGTTGGGTAAGATGTGGTCTTAGTTGGCTTTTCAAACTTCTCTCTGTTTTTGCAGAATCTCACAGTTTTCCAGCAGTTATATGACCACCTGCTGGAGGTTGCTCAGAATCCCACCTGCCATCAAGGGATACTTGAGGAGCTGGCGCAGATTGGGGTGAGTCTGATTATCCAGGCTTTAGTTAGACAATTTTGGACGTGGTTATAAAAATGGATTGTGCAATAACACTAATGTTCTCTTACACCCTCAGATTAGACACTTCAACTTCATAGATATAGTCTATGAGGTGGTGTTGCTTGGAGTCATGGCAGGGACGAGGTCTATAAGCTGCCCAGTAAGAGATCTTTCCAGTATTTTGCAAATAGCGTTGATGCATCAGAACCCAGAGCAATAAAACAGCATTGCTCATGTCTTTTTTACATTGTTCCAGACACCTGAGGGATTTCTTTCAAGTCTCATGGCCTTGATTTCGTCTTTCTCGGATTCCAGTGAAGAGAGGACACCCAGGGCTAAGTGCTATCAATTCCTGGTCCAGGTAACAGTTAGAAACCAGCACGACATATGTGTAATGTATATGTGTGTTTTATGCCTGATGGACCCCAAAAAGAATAGCTGCTATCATTATAGGAGCTAATGGGGATCCAAATAAAATAAACAAATTAATAAACATAAGTGAACATCTTAGCTCTTAGCAGAAAGGTGTGTTTGTGATATATTTCGAGGGGATTTGTTTTAATTTTCCTAATAGTCTCTATTTTTGTTTCTCAGGCAGCGATGTTGGGCTTCCTGGAGAACGTTCTCGATCTGGAGGATAGCGTTTATGAGGCTCCCGAGACCTTGGCCACATTGGTGGGAAACCTTCTGCAAGACCACACTAAGCAGCTCATGGACCACCTGCAGTCAGTCTAGCAGGCCAAAACCCCTGGAGACCTTCAGCCCCTTATTTCTTTTTTTTTGTTTTAGTTATAGTCTGACTATGACTATTAGCTCATTATCAACCATAACACTGAACCACCTTCTTACATCCATAAACATCAGCTCCACTTATCATATAAGAGCATATAGGAGCATGTTATGGCTAACCAATGTAAATAATATAAATTATACAAAATTAGCACGTTATACAGTAATAGTAATGATAATATTAATATGTGATAAGTATTATTTTATAATAAGTTTGTTTGCTTATATAATAACTTGTTTATTGTGATTATTTATTATAATATATTTTATGTCTTTTAAAATGTGATTGGTTGAAATTATTTAATACAGTAATATATTGATAATTGTTTTTTATAATATAGTAATTAATAAATTGTATGTTTATTGTAATGAAAATTATATTATTTAATTAGAATTGTATTATTAATAATAATAATATCAACAACATTAATATTAATAACAGTAATTGTTCTACTACTTTTTGTGTATATGTTGCACTATATATGAAATTATACATGTAACAATGTAAGTTTGGGAATATTTAATGCCAGCGGTGCCCTTTGTTTCACCGTCTGCCCCGTTCCCATACTCCCGTCTGTTTTTAAATGTAGTATAGATGTAAATAAAAAACCTTGCAATTATATCCAGATCTCCTGCCTATGCCTGTTCGCATGTAACACTTTGCATTATAATATTCATGTGATACACGACTGTTGATTGTTATTTCTGTTTATTCACTGAAGCTCTTTTTCTTAGTTTTCTTAAATCTCTTTCTTAAAGACTTTTCTTAAAAAGTCTCTTAAATCTCATAGCAATGCATGTAAGAGAATATGAATGATAAACTCATACACTAAGAAATATTCCTATAGTAGTGTTTATTAAACATGATTTATAAGAATACTGAGTGAGCTCATGTTATTCACCAAGATTACAGCTCATACAGATCACAGTGGTTTCACAGTTGTATTCTGAATCCTCCCCAACTTCCATTAGATCATCTATCATTACAGGTAGGAGTCATAAAACAAAGAAAGCAGCCGAGGGCTTCATTGTTGTATATCTTAAAATGTTACATGATCATGACGCTGCTTGTGATGAAGAGCATTTTAAAGTCACAATCAACATTTTACTGGAGCTTGATGCAATTTAGCTCTTGTGGATTATTGATTGAGCAATGATGAAATACTTGAACATGAGGTGGTTCCGAGTCCTGTTGGAGCTCATTTGTAGTGTTTGCGCACGTTGGCCATGTCGTAGGCCCAGGCCTGGTCCAGTTCCTGCCCTTCAGACGCTACAGCGGGCCAGTCAGGGAACGGGAAACGGCAGGCGATCACACGGGCATCGTCTCCTAACTCCTTCTCCAACTTCCTGCCCAGGACCTCCATCTGTGGAGAACCACAAACATTATAAAATACAAAACACAGCATCAGCATGTACCACCAGCTGTGAATGATCAACCAAATGTCCTGATCATTAAATCCAAATGCTGTAATCCTAATAAGCAGCAGATAACTTACTGTTGACCAAGTCTACAGTACATTAGTGGTGATGGTTTGAAATAAAAGGGTTTATATGTGTTTCAAGCATATTTTTAATAAGAACAAGATGAAATGAGGCAAATGCATCTGCTTCTCCATACGTACCACTCCAGGAGCCAAGAAAACCGTCACGTTCTTATATCCTGACAAATTGGTCTGTAGAAATTAGAAATAACAAAATTAGTTCCATAATTTGGCATTGACGTGTATATCAGCTAAAAATGATAAAAATTAAACCCCACCACCCATTATTAGTAAACCATAAGCATCTACACTGTCTGCCTGCCTACAGTACTGAAGTCCAGAGAGGCCCTGATGTACTATTAACTTGAAAACATGACATATTTTTATTGAGGTCACAAGAAAGTGAAAAAAAATTAAATCATCATCCTCACTGTTATAATCGTTTTCCTAAAAATCCTGATGTACACCTAAACTTTGTTCAAACCCACACTTTGTTTTAAATGTGGAGAACCAGAGATTGTAGATACAGTATATAGATACAGTATGTGTAAAACGCTGTTGAACAATATGGAACAACTTAAGTAAGCAAACAAAAGAAACATATAAAAAGCTTATATATTCAGTGCTATTTGACTTTATTAGTATTATTATTTATATAATATTCAATGACCATTTTTTGAACGTCTAATAAACACTCCATTTTCAAAGAATTTTTAATTGTTTCATAGTTGAGGCTTAAAAGACCAGAGTCAATGCCAATGAAATAGACCATCCTAAGACTGAAAATGAGAATGAGTCTATTACAGACTTTAGGTTTGTTACTATACAAAGTTTTATACATTGTTTAGAAGCAAGAACGCACCACAGAGTTTATAGGCTATAAAAATCTAGATGATGTTAATATACTAGTACTGAACAACTTCCCAGTTTCAGAGAGTAAAAGGACACTTTTGGAGTTAAAAAATGAATACATTTCCATTCAGATGTGTCCAGAGTGATAAACAGAGAAGAGAGTCAGTCATTGGCTGCAAATAGGATGCAAATGAAGTATTAATAGTAAGTTACTTCATTACTTTCCCAATTCCCTCCTGTCCCTGAATTAGCAGCACTCACACACTTCACTTAATTATTGTTCTATTTAAAGTCTAACATGTCTGTCTGCTGTCTACTCTACAATTTTATGGTGTATTAGAAAGACACAGATATAAATATACACCTTCCAGAAGTCCTCTTTCACAAATCTGGCTGTTGTTGGTGGAATTCCCATCCATCGTGCTTTAACTCTGGCGTATCCTGTCAGGATGGAGTTTATTTCAAACCCAGTACACTGGAAACCCAACGAGGAGGCAGCAAACACCTGCAACAACACATTCAGTGAGAACAAATTCATTGGTTCCTCCGAATTCATACAGAGCTAAGAGCTATAACACGGTCAGGTAGTCAAAATACTGCTCCAGTGCTTCTATTGCGATGAAGAGTAAAATGTTCAACACACGTTCTTCTGTTTACCCAATGGTCGTCCACTGCGTAATATTAACTACAGGAACATTTACATTCACAGAACTCTGAAGACATTGTCCCTCATACTCTTCCATCCTGTACTAGGAGCTGTGAGAACAGGACAGTACTGCTGCTATCTGGACCAAAATGAAAAGACTAGCTTCAAAGTGTCCCTACATTTATCATGTAAATTACAAACATAATCTATGTTGAATAAAACATTATTAAATGTTGGAGTATTGTTGGAGTATCTCTAAACTAATGTTTATTAAAGCCCTAAATAACCCAAATCTGTATTTTTATTTGTCTCTCTGAGACACAGTTAACACATACAAAGAACTTCCTATGAATATCCTCCCAAAGTCTAATACATATCTGTTACATTTTACTAGATTGTTTTACTCTCTATGTAAACTGGGCAAAACTAATCTTGAGGAGCTTGTGTAGGCATTTCTTAACCAATCACAAGGCTGCAATCAGATCACCATTAAGTTGTGTTTTATCATATTTATATCTTTTTATGCAAGCTTTGCTGAACATAAATGTAACACTTACATTTAGTATCATATAAATTGTTTAAATGTTGTACTCTGTGTTTCCTGTGACTTTAAGAACATACAGCTCTATAAATATGCACAATTATGCAAAATGCAAACACCCCCTTGACTTCTCATTTCTAAACCCCTCCCCTCGCTGAGGCACAATTTACACATACAAAGAACTTCTTATGAATATCTTCTCAAAGTCTAATAAATATCTGCTGCATTTCACTAGATCTTTCTGCTCTCTGTGTAAACTGGGCAGTACTAATCTTAGGCAACTTGTAATAGCATTTCTTAACCAATCAGTTGAGTTTTATCATATTTATATCTAATATTTTTCATTCAAGCTTTGCTGAGCGTTTTAATGTAACACTTACGTTTAGTATCATGTAGATTGTTTAAATGTTGTACTCTGTGTTCTCTGCGACTTTAAGAACATACAGATCTATAAATATGCACAATTATGCAAATTTCAAACACCCCCATTTCTAAACCCCTCCCCTGTCCTGCAGTAGTGATGGCAAAGACGAAGCTTTCTGAAGCAGTGAGGCTTGTTGCTACCTAATCTGCATCCTCTGGCTGATTTGCACCGGGCATGTGCACCACAATCACTACCGATCTTTAACAACATGTATTCATTCATTCTTTATACATTATACTATTGATTCAGGAGGGTAACCACCATATAAGAATATGTCTCATATGCCTTCAGGTTAAAGCTCAGGGAGATGAGAAGGATGAAGGATGAAGGATAAAAATCTGCTCAGTGTTACTATCAGTCTGGTGTAGGATGAGAGTATGTGTATGTGGTCTCAAAACATTCTTTACTCCGTATACAGTGAACTGCATAGGCCATGAAATAAATCATGCCAAATGACAGACAGCATGTTGTGCGACTATGACTGAAAATAAATGGCTTTCATTTAAACATTTGTGTGTAGAAGCCGCTATATATGACCTACTAAACCAAGCGTAACCACACATGTAATCACTACTGAAGAGTACAGAGTGCACATTAGTGCACATTAATGACACTTGGTGGATAAAACATGAACAGCAGCTAGAAGTGTACTCTGTTAAATCTGCTCTACTAGAGCTCTATCTCCCACTATAACATGTATTATTTGTTTCTACAGCACTAAAGATAATTAGTAACGTAGACATGATGCAGGAGTGTTACATGATAAAACAAACTTAGAGCTGATGTTTACAGCAGGTACTGACAACAAATCTCCAAACAAACTCATTCACTGATATCTCATATAAAAACTTATTCACATCTAACTTTGCCCTGCATGATTCTTTCACAGACAATGTGTGGACTTCACGTGTGAAATCTAAAGTATTATGAAGTAATTGAACCAGTGCTGTGGGGTGGTGAAGCAATAGCTTGTTAAGATACTGCAGCAAAATAGCTAACAAAGTAAATAAGGTCTTGTTGGGTCTAACACACATTCCCTGATTGGTCAAATACAATGAGCTAGTACTGACTAAACATTAAGGGAAGGTAATCAGTATATTTAAAAGTACAGGTATATTCAGTGTTTTTTGTAGATCATGCATAAAGAATAACTAACAATATGTATTTATATGTATATGTACTTTTAATAGTGTTTTATTATCATGTACAATTCAGGTGTCAGTACACTATTGTACATGTGAATACTCACTACAACTGTATCTAAACTTTCAGGATTAGTTCAGTAGGTGAATGTTTTCTCCACATACACGGTAAAGAGTACTTTTAATCATTTTTTTATTTTATCAATATTTATAGGCACAGGTTGGCCTGCCAATCAATTAGAGAAAAATATGTAAACTGCATATTTTAAGATAATTTAAAACATTCAATTTACTTTCTGTAAATGGTGTTGCTGATTTATGGACAATTAAAATCATTGTTATCTTCACATAACTTATTTTCTCAGCCTGCCTATCACTGCTTAGCAACACTTGATATCTGCCATTGCCTCAAACCTTCAGTTCTTAATCAGTACCCATCATTTCCATATCTAGAATGAGGACACTGAGATTCTCGTAGTTTCAGAAATGATTTTTGAGATTGAGTGTGGAAACAGTAACTACCCAATCAGTAGTGACAGGTTCTCAGCTGACCTCAGAGCATGCTGCTATGTTAAGTGACTTCTTGAGATGTTCAGGTATGAAACACACAAGTTATAAGCTAACATACAGCAAAGCTATTAGAAAAGGTGAGTCTGGTAATTAACAGAATAGACTGTAAAATGCAGATCATGTCATTCATTTTTATTTGGAACACTTATAACACTGCTAGCTAAATCAGCATGCTGTAGCCTCGTTCCAGAGAAGAGCCTCATGTAAACCATTAAAAGTGTCTGATAATCTCTTATGGTCTTTCACTGATGGTCATTACTGATATTTGTATTTTTCCTGATGGCCTGATGTAAATGATAAGTGTTCTGGGACTGACAGCTGATGCATTTGATGGGTGATCTTGAGTAGTAACCATGAAACCAACTCCAATTTCATGAAAACAATTCAAAACCAATTCTGCTGTATTATCGAATCTCAACAGTTGATGTAATACACATATTCAGCAGTTACATCTCTGGGTTGTGTAGATCACTTTTCTCCAAAAAGACATGCCCTGCTTTACGTTCTGTCAGTCCCATGTGCTTGTGTTTAAATGTGTCATGTGCTCCTATGTCTCCGCCCATGCCCCGCCTTGTGAAAGTCATCACATGTGACACAGAAAACATTAAGTGCATGTACAGAGAATGTTCTGAATGCAAACACTTCACTTGCCCACTCTCAAGCCAGTACATAGCAGAGAGTCAATGACTTATCTCCAGTGGGCAATAGTGGATAAAGAACACAAGAATGACCCCAATGGCAAAACATTTAAAATCACAATAAAAAGGATTTCCAGACCACACAAGAAGAACTTCTAGAACTGCTGAACCTGCAATTGCATGGGTTTAAGAGACCAATCAATAATCAGTTTAGCCACTACAGGGCACTGAGACATGGCTTGAAAGCACATGAACGTCTAATACATGTTGACTTTTCTGAAAATTACCTCTGCAAGTACAGCACAGAAATACAGACAGTCCACTTTAGAGCATCACACCAACAGGCAACACTGCACACGGTGTGCTTTATGTGCATATGTGCCCACACCCGCTGTCATTCCGCACAGTGTCCCCCTCAAAACAAAAGAGCCCACCAGCAATTTGGCAGCATTTGTCACCAGTGCTTAATTATGTGCAGAGTGCAAATCCAGAGGTCTCCACAATCCATTTGTACAATGATGACACATGCACTCAGTATAGACAGCGAGGGAATTTTTTCATGAGCTGTTCAGACCAGGATTCACTGCTGGGACATGGAACTTCTTTGAGGCGAGCCATGGGAAGGGTGCCCCAGATGGTGTGAAGGAGGAGCCCTGAAGAGGAGAGCTGACAGTCTGGTCAGCAAAGGGACAGACATTCCTAATGCTGCAGAGCTGTATGCTGTGCTGCAAAAGGCAGAAACAACAATCAAGTTGTTTTTTGTCACTGAGGAAGCATTTGAGAAAACAGTTTTGGAGATGCCCAATTATGTTCCACCAATTCCATTCACCATGAGGATGCATCAGGCAGTGACCCTAGCTCAAGGAGAACTGACATACAGGGACATGAGCTGCTTGTGCACAACAAAACAAAACCTGACCTGTGACTGTTTTAATGCAAAGCATTTCACGTTCAGTCATCAACAGACGACTCCCACAGCCATGGAGTTCAGTGGCAAAGTCCTGGAGTTGTTGGCAAATGGTGTGTGGTGAAGTATGAGGGTGACCTATAGCCTGGCATCATCATAGATACAAGTGAAACACATGTTGAGGTCCGTTGGATGCACTAAATGAGGGTCTACAGATTTTTCTGGCCAACACGTGAAGACGTGCTTTGGTACCTTTTTGAGGATGTTTTGTGTATCATGTCACCCCTGAGACCAGTCACAGCTCACTATATGGAAACTGAAAAAGAGCTCTGGGCCACACTACAGAAGATCTCTTAGAAAAGGCCTGACAAGTTCTCACACACACACACACACACACGTCTCTATTACCCAGTGTTCATTTCTGTTACCCAGGGTTCATTCCTGTTACATGATTATTTTTCCTAAGAAAAATTAACATAAATCACTTTCTTCCAATTAAGTTTGGTCCATCATTTATCCATTTGTTTAATACATTACATGACAAACAATCAATTGTAGGTTTGGGTCTTCTTGAAAAGATAAAAAATGCTTTGCATCTTTTAGAAAAATACAATGTGCATATATATAGTGGTTTTATAGCCATAAATATCAATTATTTGAACATGTAGTCAATCATTTCTTTAAAATAAACACTTTCTTGAGGGAAAATCAAAGAAATTAGTTGTAATTCTATTAAACATGCTTTTTAAATGTCACATGAGTTTTGGTAACAGGACTGAGAAAAAATGTTACCATCTTTGGCTTAGAAACCTTGTAAGAAATTAAATAGAGCTGCCTGAGATTGAACAATTCATGTTTTGAATAGTGTAATATATGTGTTATTAGATTCAGAGTTAAAAAAATATACAAAATTAAGTTTAATTTGGAAGAGTTACAGCAGGCAAATGGCAACCATTCAGTGGAATGGCCCAGCAGCAAAAATGGCCTTTGTTCGTGGTCAGGAAGAGGCTGAAGGAGCTTCCTGTTCGAGCTGTTGTTTAAAACCTATGACCAGTGCACAGTCACAGTACTCACCAATTAACTGTTCACAATACAATACTCTCTTCTGCTGACTGCACAAGGATAAAGTCTGCTTTTTATTAGCCTGTGTTCCCGTTCCACCTTAAATGCTCCAGTAGTCCCAGAATGTGGGCGAACTGCTGCACTATTTAAGGTGGAACAAATATAAACTGGTTGTTAGGAGGATGTACTGAATTTTGTACAGCTGATCTGTGCACTGATGACAGACATAAAGTAAACAGTGGTAAAGTTAATGTCCAGAGCTGCTGTGGAAATGAATGTTGGTTGCGAGGTTAATCCATAGGACAGTAAAAGAAAACCAAATGACAGATTTTGTGGAGCACCTTGGTACCAAGATTAATCCAATCGCTAACAAACAAGTTGTCTGTCTCAATACTTTTGGATATTTTTGATTGTTTTCTCATTAGATTTTATATCTGCTGCCTCAATAACATATTATCCTTCAGTTCTGTTACAATTTGCTCCTTTCCATAATACCAGGATCCCATGTAAGATATTGTTTCCAGTTTTGTTGATTGTTCTATATCATTTAAACACAGCGGTTTCCTTTACATTGTACTAGGTTATATAACAAAGTATATAAAGTTTTATGAAGAATAGACCAATAGAAGTGCTCTAAAATCACTTGGAATAAAACAGACTTACATTACCTTACATATAAAGTTAAGGAGGTCTCTTCTGTAAAGCTACTATTTTGTAAAATCTAGTTTTTCTCTGAAAAGCGACATGTTGTGATGTTCTCTTTGTACTTTTCTCTTCTAACATTGTTTAAACTAACACAGTACAGGCTCCTCGCATCTAACTCACTTCCTACACGCCATCTGAATTTCAAACGTTGTTGGAATCACGTGAATCACTATGTAAATGTTACTTGCAGGTCACTGCACTATGTTACACAGGCTGAAGAGTCTCCACAGGGGGGAGCTATAGGTTGTTTGCAAATTGTTGTTGGAATGACTTGACTGAAAACAACCTATTAGTTGTCAAGCTGAAAGAAAATTAACCTCCACTTGATGTAGGAAGTGGAGCAACATCTGAATGTCTTGTTAAAGCCATTGTTTTCTCATCTAGGAAGCCAAAAATACTCTCTGGGTTTTCTTATTTCAGAGACTGTGGTTTGGTAGGCACTCCAGATACTCAAATCTATGTGCATAAGCACTGGAACACTAAGTTCTTCATAACATGTCCACTTTAACTAGTGCGAGGTGAAGATACACCATATTGTGTCCTATTATAACACTGCATGTTCCACAGTGGCTTCAGCAGGTTTGTAGGAGTGACTGAATAAATTCACATCACTATAAAGTAAGTGTTGTTAATGGAAACACAGCTATTCATGATATTTCTAAGCCTCATCGTGTTTTGCAGGAAATATGAGCAAAACTACTGGCAATTCGTAATTAGGTGCACTTCCTTACAAGCTTAATAACACAACACTTTAAGTTCTGTAATTATGTTTTACCTCATCATTCTACTATAGAATGATGGGAGGACAGCATGAAGAAGAGTAAAGTCTTATTTGGGAGTATTTTGACATATTTTGTAAAATTATTATGAGCACAGAGCGACAGAAAGACTAAAATAACCTCAAAAGCTCAGAGCTGCACCAGTATCTTCATAGTAGTAAGGTCAGGCCAGTTAGGACAACAGACCAGTAGGTTAACTTAAAAGCAGACACAGAAACTGGCCAGAGCTCTAAAAGTCTGTACTGAGACTGGATGGCCACGGCAGAGGCAGGAGAGCTTCACACAACAGGATGCGCAGGCCTCGGGAGGTCAAGCAGTGATGCCGCTGCGGTTTTATGGAAGTAGGGTCATCGATTTTCAACAATTTAAACATACAGTTCATTTTATTTTAGAAATCTGAAATAAAACTCAAGAACCAGGATCGGTAGTTAAGAGTGAGGCTTCTTTTATTAAAAATTAAGGCACTGCAAGCATTAATCCTGAGTTGTAGCCAGCCAGATCAAAAAATACATCAGTTTTTATACACTTGGGGTGTGGTGGGGTCTTCATCTGACTTTCCACTGCCTGTCTTTTCTCATCCCTTCAGAAGGTAATATTTCTTGAATACACACATTTTTATTTGATTGGCAAAAAGTTTGAGATCATTCCCGTTTGAGGGTTTTCCAGTATTGAACATGCACATCTCCCAACAAAAGTAACTTTAACCTTTTTTCCCACCAATAAGCTATTCAGCAATCAAAAGGACTCCTTTATGTCCAAGAAATGAATTATTTGATTAAAAACAACCATATCAGCCAGAGTTTTAGCATAAAGCCAGAATAATTTCTTACTTTCAGTTCTGTCAACAATAAGTATCCCGTCATCTCCTTTTTATCAAAGACACTGTGTTCTGCACTTTCACAAAACATAATGTTATTACTATTAGCTTCTCTAATAATCCTAATACTTAAACCTAATCACACTGATCATATAGATTATTATACTGTATTTTATATCAGAATAATATATTCGCTTCCAAAACCTGATTACATCAATCATAAATCCTTTTCCATTTTTCAGATAGACTTCAGATAGACTTTTCACTCTCTCTCTCTCTCTCTCTCTCTCTCTCTCTATATATATATATATATATATATATATATATATATATATATATATATATATGCAAACACAAGTTACTACTGTACTACTAATAATAAGTGGAGGTATGATGGTGAATATTGGATCTCCAGTCATCTGATCAGTCTTGAATCAGAACTTGAAGATGTCACAGTCAGCATTAACAAACTACCTTCATTGTGACTTCACAGACATGGAAGCCGAACAGCTTCAGCCGAGCTTCAGTCGTTTACCGACACTCGACGCTTCGACTGTGCTTTTCTGAGCTCTATCAAAATCATCTTTTTCTTCGACATGAAGTTTGATCTTTTCAACGCCATCACTCCAAACTTGAAGCCTCCGGGCTTCCGACTGCCCCCCCTGCTGTTCGCGGCCGGAGCGGCGGCTGTAGCGACTGCTGGAGCCTATTTTCTCTACAGGACCAGAGATCGCCAACAAACAATAGCGGCAGAGTCCGCCGTCCAGACGACCCCTGAAGGTAGATACAGCTCTGTAATCTTCTAGTTACAGGACAGACTTATTTTATATATCAGCTAGCGAACTTCCAGAGCTTTGTTTCGGGGGACTTTAGCCATTCTGCTCTATGTAGCCCCTCTTATTCGAGGGTCTGTGTGAAAATGTCGCTATGCTAACTAACGTTAGCCTGTACGGCTGGCCACGAGATAAACATAACGTAAGCTGAAAAACAACGCTAAAAAGATATACTTGTGCTAAACAACATACCTATTCGTGGAAGGACAGTCATTAGAAAAGTGTACGTGCACCAGTAAATAACTTACTTTAGCTCTTTAGCTAATCGTCTGTGCATCTGACTGAATCTCACAACGACTTTTTCAGATCCAGTGTTGAGCCTCCGCTCAACATTCGGTTTGGTTGATCCCAGCGCCCTATCTGACCTGTACTGGGATTACATTGGCCGCCCAGACACACCCCAGACTGAGGTCAGTTCTCCAGACAGCACTAAAACAGATCTCCATCTGAGCCAGTAGCTAAGATCTAACTGGCTCTCCCTTTATTGTAGGTGATCACCGAGGAGAACGGACAGCTTCTAGTAAGACCACTTCCTGGACCAGTGGCTGTGTACAGTGTAAGTGTTGATTTAGTTTTTATTAGTTTGATCTGTTTTAACTGTTTTAATGTTCTTAATGAGCTGGTTGGGCTCACAAATTCAGATGTGTGGAAAGCAATTCTGCTGCCTGGGTGATGCAGTACTGATCCACAGTGTGAGAGGACTGAAAAGATTGAACCTAAAGCAGAACAGATTCTGAAAGATCTGGGGTTGATTTACAGAGACATCCTAACTCTGAAGTCTTATCTGCTTAGTCACCATGCCAGCTTCAGTTTAGACTGAATGTAGGACTGAGGGTATTACAGAATGCTGTTCATGATCTGATCCATTAACTCCTGATAGGAAAACAGAGGCAAACTAACTAGACAGAATTCCCTACATACTGTGTGTATTTTAGGATAAACCCAAGAAATGTCATAACTTCTGTTTTGTGCAGTGACAGGCAGCATAGTTCACTATAATTAACATAACAACGTTACATTTATCCAACTGTGTTCAACGTTGAAAAATATTATATCATAAAAATATGCAGTTGTTTATTATCATATTTGGAAAGTTGCCAGAGGAGAAAGTTTCGTGTACTTTGGGTTTTCTAATGTTGCAGAGTGTTTACAGGCACAAACAGTGACATGACACAACCAGGACAGCACAATAGTTTCTCTTTAAAGTAGGCTTTTCTTCTATAATACAAAAACTTACATTGACCTGTTCAATTGTACAGCCCCGGATCTCCAACATAACAAATACCACATACAATAGCATGGTACCTGGACGTACCAGGATTTTTGCATTATTAAACTAATAAAGTGTTCTTATAATGATGACGTTAACTAAATAAACTGGGTCATAAATCTAAAAAAGCAGATCTCTTTTATAGTTTAGCTATTTACAGCTTAACTATAAACTATATTTACAGCTAAACTATAAACTATATTTACAGCTTAACTATAAACTATATTTACAGCTTAACTATAAACTATATTTACAGCTTAACTATAAACTATATTTACAGCTAAACTATAAACTATACAGCTATTTACAGGTTTTGTAGGCTTTCGACTTCTACCTACATACAACTGTCAAACGTTCAACTACATTTTATTGTTTTATTGGGCTTATTCAAATAAAATGGTAACAAGAAATTCTAATTCGAATTAATGTGTATACTGTTAATAATCATCCATTAGTTAGAAATCCATAACAAAATAATAAAAAACTGAATTGTATAAAAATTAATTGTTACGTGCAGGCCGGTCTGTAACAGCATTCTTTCTGTTATTTGTAATGCAGTGTCCTAGACTCTTCCACACTTCCGGCTGGACCGTGCGCTTTTCCTACACTCGGTGGTACGACCGAGGCTCACGGGTATGTGCCACTGCCTATGTTCAAGCATGTTCCTGTGGTGTTATTAGCTGTGGGGAGTCTTACTAACATGTGTATGTACTCCTCAGAGGATTTGCGTCCGGAGGCATTTTGTGCTTCTAATCCGTGGAGCAGTAAGTAAGTTATGGTGGATTCTCACCAATGACTTTTTTACAGCATCTTCTACGGTAAGAAAGTTTCCCTATGCAGTCTATTCCATTTTCAGTATTTTTTGTCCTTACTAAGGAATTTACTTCTCTTACAGTGCCCCATTTGGTACGCGGCGGCACACAGGACCACCTTTGCCATGGTAAGATGTCTTAGTCACGTTTATGCTAATATTCATGTTTATATTCACTCATGTCTGGCCTTGTTATGAAATCTAACTCACACGGTAAGTCTGTTTTATTTTTGTGACGTAGCGTGTTGAAGGTCACCTGGCTCAGCTGAGGTCCTCCATGTTTACTGAGCACCTCAGTGAAAGATTTAATATTTTTCAGGTAACCTAAGCGTTCTAGTTAACAAAGTACTGTGGAAATCAGTAAGTACAGCATCTGAGCACAAGACACCATGTATTGACTGTATGTTACTTTACAGGTCCCAGAGGTTGTCCGTACCTATCAGGATCTTGTGATCAACGATGACGGTTGGACAGCCTCTGTGTGCTCGGGATCAGAAGTCCTGCCAGCTAACCCAGAGCCTGAGTCACGATCAGACTCAGAGTTTGACTTCATGTCATCTTCCACATCTCGGTCAAGCTCTAATTCTTCTTGGCAGAGTACTTCTGAGGTAAAACCAAGCACACTGTAGTTCTTTGGGGAAGTTTGTATATATTTTAAAGATCTATTGTGTGGCTGGCTGAAATTCATGTGGAATATTTGGTATTGTAGGATGATGGCGATGATCCTGAGGACTCGGATGCCCCTATTTTGCTGTAAGTTCACTGGCAGCTTCAACTCTTTACATTTTAAAAGTAACTTTAGTGTTTTGTTTTAATTTCCTTTAATTGTTTGGTACATGTCATATGCTAAATTCACACTTTTTCACAGTGCCTACGCAGAGATTCTAAACGTGCCCAATTTCACTCCTAGACTCGATTCCCTGCGCCAGGCTTTTGATGTAAGTGATGCTTTATTAAAGGGTTTTCAGATCTGTCTTTAAATAATGACAGCCATGTGTCACTAGTTCTTTGTGTTCTGATAGTCCTTTGCCCATTTCTGTAGATCATTCTGAGCAACATGGAGCTGCGCAACTATGTCTGTTTTTCCAGCAGAATGATTCTTGGAGAACTGGCCACATTAAACTCCAAGGTAACAAAACCACCACGATCCAAGACATATACGTCTCATTGTTGGGTAAGATGTGGTCTAAGTTGGCTTTTCAAACTTCTCTCTGTTTTTGCAGAATCTCACAGTTTTCCAGCAGTTATATGACCACCTGCTGGAGGTTGCTCAGAGTCCCACCTGCCATCAAGGGATACTTGAGGAGCTGGCGCAGATTGGGGTGAGTCTGATTATCCAGGCTTTAGTTAGACAATTTTGGACGTGGTTATAAAAATGGATTGTGCAATAACACTAATGTTTCTCCTACACCATCAGATTCAACACTTCAACTTCATAGATATAGTCTATGAGGTGGTGTTGCTTGGAGTCATGGCAGGGACGAGGTCTATAAGCTGCCCAGTAAGAGATCTTTCCAGTATTTTGCAAATAGCGTTGATGCATCAGAACCCAGAGCAATAAAACAGCATTGCTCATGTCTTTTTTACATTGTTCCAGACACCTGAGGGATTTCTTTCAAGTCTCATGGCCTTGATTTCGTCTTTCTCGGATTCCAGTGAAGAGAGGACACCCAGGGCTAAGTGCTGTCAATTCCTGATCCAGGTAACAGTTAGAAACCAGCACAACATATGTGTAATGTATATGTGTGTTTTATGCCTGATGGACCCCAAGAAGAATAGCTGCTATCATTATAGGAGCTAATGGGGATCCAAATAAAATAAAAAATAAATAAACATAAGTGAACATCTTAACTCTTAGCAGAAAGGTGTGTTTGTGATATATTTCGAGGGGGTTTGTTTTTTAATTTTGCTAATAGTCTCTATTTTTGTTTCTCAGGCAGCGATGTTGGGCTTCCTGGAGAACGTTCTCGATCTGGAGGATAGTGTTTATGAGGCTCCCGAGACCTTGGCCACATTGGTGGGAAACCTTCTGCAAGACCACACTAAGCAGCTCATGGACCACCTGCAGTCAGTCTAGCAGGCCAAAACCCCTGGAGACCTTCAGCCCCTTATTTCTTTTTTTTTGTTTTATTTATAGTCTGACTATGACTATTAGCTCATTATCAGCCATAACACTGAACCACCTTCTTACATCCATAAACATCAGGAGCATGTTATGGCTAACCAATGTAAATAATATAAATTATACAAAATCAGCACGTTATACAGTAATAGTAATGATAATATTAATATGTAATAAGTATTATTTTATAATAAGTTTGTTTGCTTATATAATAACTTGTTTATTGTGATTATTTATTATAATATATTTTATGTCTTTTAAAATTTACATTTAAAATGTGATTGGTTGAAATGATTTAATACAGTAATATATTGATAATTGTTTTTTATAATATAGTAATTAATAAATTGTATGTTTATTGTAATAAAAATTATATTATTTAATTAGAATTGTATTATTAATAATAATATCAACAATATTAATGTTAATAACAGTAATTGTTCTACTACTTTTTGTGTATATGTTGCACTATATATGAAATTATACATGTAACAATGTAAGTTTGTGAATATTTAATGCCAGCGGTGCCCTTTGTTTCACCGTCTGCCCCGTTCCCATACTCCCGTCTGTCTTTAGATGTAGTATAGATGTAAATAAAAAACCTTGCAATTATATCCAGATCTCCTGCCTATGCCTGTTCACATGTAACACTTTGCATTATAATATTTATGTGATACACGACTGTTGATTGTTATTTCTGTTTATTCACTGAAGCTCTTTTTCTTAGTTTTCAGTCTCTTAAATCTCATAGCAATACATGTAAGAGAATATGAATGATAAACTCATACACTAAGAAATATTCCTATAGTAGTGTTTATTAAACATGATTTATAAGAATACTGAGTGAGCTCATGTTATTCACCAAGTTTACAGCTCATACAGATCACACAGTGGTTCCACAGTTGGATTTTGAATCCTCCCCAACTTCCATTAGATCATCTATCATTACAGGTAGGAGTCATCATAAAACAAAGAAAGCAGCCGAGGGCTTCATTGTTGTATATCTTAAAATGTTACATGATCATGACACTGCTTGTGATGAAGAGCATTTTAAAGTCACAATCAACATTTTACTGGAGCTTGATGCAATTTAGCTCTTGTGGATTATAGATTAGGCAATGATGAAATACTTGAACTCGAGGTGGTTCCGAGTCCTGTTGGAGCTCATTTGCAGTGTTTGCGCACGTTGGCCATGTCGTAGGCCCAGGCCTGGTCCAGTTCCTGCCCTTCAGACGCTGCAGCGGGCCAGTCAGGAAACGGGAAATGGCAGACGATCACACGGGCATCGTCTCCTAACTCCTTCTCCAACTTCCTGCCCAGGACCTCCATCTGTGGAGAACCACAAACATTATAAAATACAAAACACAGCATCAGCATGTACCACCAGCTGTGAATGATCAACCAAATGTCCTGATCATTAAATCCAAATGCTGTAATCCTAATAAGCAGCAGATAACTTACTGTTGACTAAGTTTACAGTACATTAGTGGTGATGGTTTGAAATAAAAGGGTTTATATGTGTTTCATATGTGTCACGTTCTTATATCCCGACAAATTGGTCTGTAGAAATTAGAAATAACAAAATTAGTTCCATAAATTGTCACTGACGTGCTTATCGGCTAAAAAATGATAAAAATTAAACCCCACCACCCATTATTAGTAAACCATAAGCATCTACACTGTCTGCCTGCCTACAGTACTGAAGTACAGAGAGGCCCTGATGTACATCATTACATGTAAAACATGACATATTTTCACAAGAAAGTGAAAAAAAAATAAATCATCATCCTCACTGTTATAATCGTTTTCCTAAAAATCCTGATGTACACCTAAACTTTGTTCAAACCCACACTTTATTGTAAATGTGGAGAACCAGAGATTGTAGATACAGTATATAGATACAGTATGTGTAAAACGCTTTTGAACATTATGAAACAACTTAAGTAAGCAAACAAAAGAAACATAGAAAAAGCTTATATATTCAGTGCTATTTGACTTTATTAGTATCATTATTTATATAATAATCAATTACCATTTTTACCATTAATATTATTATTTATGTATTGAACGTCTAATAAGCACTCCATTTTCAAAGAATTTTTAATTGTTTCATAGTTGAGGCTTAAAAGGCTTAAATTAAGGACCAGAGTCAATGCCAATGAAATAGACCATCCTAAGGCTGAAAAAGAGAATGAGTCTATTACAGACTTTAGGTTTGTTACTATACAAAGTTTTATACATTGTTCAGAAGCAAGAACGCACCACAGAGTTTATAGGCTATAAAAATCTAGATGATGTTAATATACTAGTACTAAACAACTTCCCAGTTTCAGACAGTAAAAGGACACTTTTGGAGTTAAAAAATGAATACATTTCCATTCAGATGTGTCCAGAATGATAAACAGAGAAGAGAGTCAGTCATTGGCTGCAAATAGGATGCAAATGAAGTATTAATAGTAAGTTACTTCATTACTTTCCCAATTCCCTCCTGTCCCTGAATTAGCAGCACTCACACACTTCACTTAATTATTGTTCTATTTAAAGTCTAACATGTCTGTCTGCTGTCTACTCTACAATTTTATGGTGTATTAGAAAGACACAGATATAAATATACACCTTCCAGAAGTCCTCGTTCACAAATCTGGCTGTTGTTGGTGGAATTCCCATCCATCGTGCTTTAACTCTGGCGTATCCTGTCAGGATGGAGTTTATTTCAAACCCAGTACACTGGAAACCCAACGAGGAGGCAGCAAACACCTGCAACAACACATTCAGTGAGAACAAATTCATTGGTTCCTCCGAATTCATACAGAGCTAAGAGGTATAACACGGTCAGGTAGTCAAAATACTGCTCCAGTGCTTCTATTGCCATAAAGAGTAAAATATTCAACACACGTTCTTCTGTTTACCCAATGGTCGTCCACTGCGTAATATTAACTACAGGAACATTTACATTCACAGAACTCTGAAGACATTGTCCCTCATACTCTTCCATCCTGTACTAGGAGCTGTGAGAACAGGACAGTACTGCTGCTATCTGGACCAAAATGAAAAGACTAGCTTCAAAGTGTCCCTACATTTATCATGTAAATTACAAACATAATCTATGTTGAATAAAACATTATTAAATGTTTTGATGGAGTATTGTTGGAGTATCTCTAAACAAATACTTATTAAAGCCCTAAATAACCCAAATCTGTATTTTTATTTGTCTCTCTGAGACACAGTTAACACATACAAAGAACTTCCTATGAATATCTTCCTAAAGTCTAATAAATATCTGCTGCCTTTCACTAGATCTTTCTGCTCTCTGTGTAAACTGGGCAGTACTAATCTTAGGCAACTTGTAATAACATTTCTTAACCAATCAGTTGAGTTTTATCATATTTATATCTAATATTTTTCATTCAAGCTTTGCTGAGCGTTTTAATGTAACACTTATGTTTAGTATCATGTAGATTGTTTAAATGTTGTACTCTGTGTTCTCTGTCACTTTAAGAACATACAGATCTATAAATATGCACAATTATGCAAATTTCAAACACCCCCATTTCTAAACCCCTCCCCTGTCCTGCAGTAGTGAAGCCAAAAACAAAGCTTTCTGAAGCAGTGAGGCTTGTTGCTACCTAATCTGCATCCTCTGGCTGATTTGCACCGGGCATGTGCACCACAATCACAACCAATCTGTAACAACATGCATTCATTCATTCTTTATACATTATACTATTGATTCAGGAGGGTAACCACCATATAAGAATATGTCTCATATGCGTTCAGGTTAAAGCTCAGGGAGATGAGAAGGATGAAGGATGAAGGATAAAAATCTGCTCAGTGTTACTATCAGTCTGGTGTAGGATGAGAGTATGTGTATGTGGTCACAAAACATTCTTTACTCCCTATACAGTGAACTGCATAGGCCATGAAATAAAGCATGCCAAATGACAGACAGGATATTGTGCGACTATGACTGAAAATAAATGGCTTTTATTTAAACATTTGTGTGTAGAAGCCGCTATATATGACCTACTAAACCAAGTGCAACCACAAATAACGGAGTACGGAGTGCACATTAGTGCACATTAATGACACTTGGTGGATAAAATATGAACAGCAGCTAGATGTGTACTCTGTATCTCCCACTATAACATGTATTATTTGTTTCTAAAGCACTAAAGATATTTAGTAACGTAGACATGATGCAGGAGTGTTACATGATAAAACAAACTTAGAGCTGATGTTTACAGCAGGTACTGACAACAAATCTCCAAACAAACTCATTCACTAATATCTCATATAAAAACTTATTCACATCTAACTTTGCCCTGCAGGATTTTTTCACAGACAATGTGCGGACTTCACGTGTGAAATCTAAAGTATTATGAAGTAATTGAACCAGTGCTGTGGGGTGGTGAAGCAATAGCTTGTTAAGCTACTGCAGCAAAATAGCTAATAAAGTAAATAAGGTCTTGTTGGGTCTAACACACATTCCTTGATTGGTCAAATACAATGACCTAGTACTGACCAAACATTAAGGGAAGGTAATCAGTATATTTACCAGTACAGGTATATTCAGTGTTTTTTGTAGATCATGCATAAAGAATAACTAACAATATGTATTTAAAATAATTATTTTACTTTTAATAGTGTTTTATTGTCTTGTACAATTCAGGTGTCAGTACACTATTGTACATGTAAATATGGACTACAACTGTATCTAAACTTTCAGGATTAGTTCAGTAGGTGAATGTTTTTTTCCACATACACGGTAAAGAGTACTTTTAATCATTTTTTTATTTTATCAATAGTTATAGGCACAGGTTGGCCTGCCAATCAATTAGAGAAAAATATTTAAACTGCATGTTTAAATTTAAAATGATATTTAATTTACTTTCTGTAAATGGTGTTGCTGATTTATGGACAATTAAAATCATTGTTATCTTCACATAACTTATTTTCTCAGCCTGCCTATCACTGCTTAGCAACACTTGATATCTGCCATTGCCTCAAACCTTCAGTTCTTAATCAGCACCCATCATTTCCATATCTAGAATGAGGACACTGAGATTCTCGTAGTTTCAGAAATGATTTTTGAGATGAGTGTGGAAACAGTAACTACCCAATCAGTAGTGACAGGTTCTCAGCTGACCTCAGAGCATGCTGCTATGTTAAGTGACTTCTTGAGATGTTTAGGTATGAAACACACAAGTTATAAGCTAACATACAGCAAAGCTATTATAAAAGGTGAGTCTGTTAATTAACAGAATAGACTGTAAAATGCAGATCATGTCATTCATTTTTATTTGGAACACTTATAACACTGCTAGCTAAATCAGCATGCTGTAGCCTCGTTCCAGAGAAGAGCCTCATGTAAACCATTAAAAGTGTCTGATAATCTCTGATGGTCTTTCACTGATGGTCATTACTGATATCTGTATTTTTCATGATGGCCTGATATCACAGTGTAAATGATAAGTGTTCTGGGACTGACAGCTGATGCATTTGATGGGTGATCTTGAATAGTAACCATGAAACCAACTCCAATTCTATGAAACAATTCTACAATTCATGACAATTCTACTGTCATGCCCTGCTTTACGTTCTGTCAGTCCCATGTGCTTATGTTTACATTTGTCATGTGCTCTTGTGTCTCCGCCCTTGCCCCGCCTTGTTCCCTATTAGTGTTTATTCCCGTCACCTGTCCACTGTGTTATTTACACCCTGTGTTTCTCCTCTGTGTGTGTATCTGTTCTTGTTTAAGTGAGAAGAATTCTGTGGAGTATTTTTTGTGAGTGAGGAGTTGGTCACTGTGAGTGAAGAGAAAAAAAGAGTGAAGCTGGCTGTATAGAATAGATATAGAATAGGTGATTTAGTGTTTTATAAGTCTGTTATTATTCAAATAAATAGATAAATAAATATATGAGTCTTGTAAAAGCAGGGTTTTTTGGATTTGTTAAAAACTGATGAGCCTTTTGAGGGGATGTTTATGATTTTAAAGTGAAGAGATTAGTGAGGATATGAGTGTGTGTGTATAAGCATGGATGAAGAGATGTTTAATAAAGAGTTTCAGGGGTTGCTGGAGTAAAATAACCTAAATTTCTTCATTTATAATGATGCTTGATGTTTAAAGTAAGAAGAATTTGAGGTTTTAGAGATGGAAGTTGACCTAAGTGCTGAAAACTGAGTAATCTTTTGAAGAGTGAAGAGTAATCTCATTTCGGCCGAGGGAGAGAGAGAGGCATCGAGAGGAGGGGTCACAGAAGGGGCCTCAGTTCTGAGTGCACGAGAGCTGACGTCACTGAATCAGGTGCCATTATCCACAGACTCTTTCAATGAACATTGCATTATATATATATATATATATATATATATATATATATATATATATATATATACTTTTTATAGTTAGTATTGCTGATACACATGTAATCTGTGTTTACTCATTGGACTATTATAAAAATATTTTTTTAATTTTGGGTACTAGAGTACACTCATTTGATTGTGTGTAGTTATTCAGAAAAGAAATTTGGCAAGAGGGAAATGCATTTAATTAATTAAGGGAACATACATAGGAGTTTAAATTGGTTAGAATTTACAAATGTGAGATTTATAGTCTGTTCTAATTTGAGTTATGTTGGGTTTGATATTGTTTGATATTGAGGCTATTTGATGATAACTGATCTTTTGTGGGATGGTGTGACTGTTTAAGTTTTATGTAGGATGGGGTTTTTCGTAATTGGACAATTTGATAACACTATTTGGGTGTTTGGTTAGAATTGTGGATTGGTATTACATTCATGTGGTTTGATTCCTTTGGAGTTGATAGTTTTTTTCATTGTTTATGGATTGGGGTAAATAGTGGTTCAAAACAAGAAAAGAAATAGGGAAAAGTGATCTAGATGTTTTAAAATAGTCTTAGTTACGGTAATTGTTTTTACTTTACAATGAGGGAATATAAGGAAGATATTACAATGTTGAAAGAGGACATTAAATGTTTAGGAGTAATGATGTTAATGTAGTACAGAAGAATAATCCATTAGTTTAAAGCATTGTGTAGATATCAGGAGAGTGGTATAGGAGCTGGCTAGAAGTTGACCAACATGGCTAGTGATGGGAATCCTGACCCTAGAGGTGATTAAAGCAATGTAGTTGCTTGTGTCCACATATGTGGCAGATCAAAAGGGTGATTATCAAATCAGAGATGAAGACGACTGACTGATAGAGAGGACAAGCGCAGGGCTGGACTGGGACAAAAAATCAGCTCTGGCATTTTTAGCAGCCCATCATAATTAGTGGACCACAGCCGACCAGTAATTTATGTATGTGTTCCGCGAAGGAATGTATTTTACTGCTATCATATAATAATTATCAAACAATAACAGCATCATATTAAAAATAACGTTTTGCCTTATTAGACATTTACAGTGAATCATTACTTTAGAGGTCTATCAAATAAACATTGTGGAAAACAAATAAGAAAATTTACACATACTGTAGTTCTAGCACTTTTGTCTACTCATATGTATTTTCTGAATTTCCCTGATGTAGCAGCTTAATTCTAATTTTTAGGTTGAAAGTTGCTCCCTCCTTTAAAAAGCTATAACATGCATAAAAACAGAAAGGGCTGCTTTATGAACTCATGCAACACATCAGCATTTGACACTGTCTTACTGTCGGCATACCTTTTAGTAATAATACTTTTATACACTTACTTTAGTAAAACTTAAACTGCAAAGCTTTTACTGATCATTTATCAGTTTTAAGATCTGTTATTTCACTTGTTTGAGTGTTTTTAAAACATGTTGAACTGCAGCATAGAGGCTACAAATTCAAACTACTATGCAGCGTTTCAACACACCTTTAGCCTAAATATCTAAAACACTATGTTGTAGCCTAAAATGGACACTTGCTGCTCCTCCAACACTTCTCAGTCCTGACCGTTTACTATTTTATCAGAAGAAGGTGTCGTATGTGGCTGCCAGAATTTGGGAAGTATGTAAACAATACCAATAAATACTGATACTAATCAATCACCACTGCTCTTCATTCTCATGTAATAGAGCTAACGTTACCTCCATCACCTCAAAGTCTCTGTGTTATCCTAACTTTACTACCTGCTTACGTACTACACTCTCCCGCTCAGTCTGTCTCTCTGGTTTCCTGTACACAGCCTGTGTCTCTGCCTGCCTGCTGTTGCTGGAGCTCTGCTGTCACAGAGGACGTGGAGGCTACAGCAGTGAACGTGTCTGTGATCTTAGCACAGTTTGCAGCATCTACAGCTACACTCTTCAATCTCTTCACAAATAACTTCTCCACCCCCCTTTCTGTCGCTTCGGTTTCTCCATGTTGCCTCTCCTTTAACAAGCACACTCAACACTAGCTGGAGTCCTATATCCTGATTGGTTCAGTCCACTGTCTATATTGAAGATGGGCCAAAGGGCCTCCCCGTCTAAATTGTGGGCCGATCACTTAAGGAAAAGGGAAGAAAAAAAATTCCAAAAGGCCCGGCCCCTGAGGACTGTCGGCCCACCAGGCAAATGCCCGGTATGCAAGATTACTAGTCCAGGCCTGGACAAGCGGAAACAGTTATAAAGATGTGTCCAAGTTCCAAAAGCAAGAAGAAAATGATACGTCTGGACACTAGGGATGAACTGAGAATGAGGAGAATGAAATCTGGAGGTCAAGGTGATCTAGAGGAGATCATGGGAGAAGAGATGATGGTTTTGATGGAAGTGAATATGAAGACAGTGATGGAGATTTGGAAAGTAGAGATGTTTTGTCTTCAAGAGGGTTTTTACTGACAGTATCCAGTGCTGGAATAGAAGAAGAAAGAGGTTGAAAGAGGATGAATGCTTTTCATACCTGGATAGATCCATCAGCTCAGAAAGCTGAAAAGTATTGGAGAGCCAATTAAGAAAGTTGCAGTGATGGAAGAAAGAGCTGTGGAAAGAAGATTCCCAGAAATCAGGAGTTCCGAAAAAGGGAAGACACACAAGAAGATTTGTTGTCTGCAAATAGAGGTTGAGTGTGGAGAGCATTAACAAATGTACATCCTGATAACTTTCTGATTGAACCACTGGGACAGGACAAAAATCCAGGAGCCTATGTGTCGAGAGCTCATTAAGTGTAGAGAAATGTTCTAGGAAATGATCCAGATTTCAATCAAATGGAGCAGTCAATTTTATGAGCCAAAATACAGAAGGGGCTGCCGCTACCAGTGAGGAGTAAACTGGCAGAGGTGGCTGGTCTTGGAAGATGGATCATATAGTCCATCAAGTGGAGCTATATAGGAAGAAGGAACATGATCAGGAGCAACAGGACCAAGGGATTCTCAGAAAACTGGACGGAATACAACTGGAGGAGAAGAAGAAGGAGAAGAAGCAGGCTTTGGTCATACAGAGTCAGTTTCTGCCGGACTAACTATTACCCGAACTGCAGCACCTCTAGTCCTGTTAGGTCTGATGATTAAGGAGGCACATGGGGTTAGTTCATGTTGCAAGGAGGGAAGTTAAGAGGAAGATTATAAGGAGTATGGTTTTGGGGTTCCGTGCTCCATTGATTTAATAGGTTGATTAGGTTGAGTACGTTATTGCTAGGTGTATGATTTGTAGATGTTGTGCATAACTAGGCGTAAGGATGCTCAATCTGTTGCTAAGTTTTGTATAGAGAGGTTACAAGCAGGTGGGGACTTCTCGGTCGGATATCCTCAGATAGGGGAAAACGTTTGTGGATAAAATGGTGAAATGATTTAGTAAAACTTAGGAATTTAATTGGTCATCGGAGCTAAGTTAGGAAGAGAGGTCCATCCTGCTTGTTAATGTGGAAGAGTTAATGTGGGTGGTGGTAACCCACATCAGGAAGGAGTTACCACAGCAACCACTCCAAGGGTGAACATTACATGGTTGAAGGCTACCTTAGATTCAGAAACAACTAAGAGTGTTAGTAAATTAATTTAGGCTACTACTTTAGTGATGACTCTGAGAGGACATCAGAGAAGGACATGCCTGACTGTTATTGAGCATTACAGAAGAGAGAAGCTAAATGATAAGGCATATATATGTTTCTACTGTATGAATGGACAGGATAAATGCTCGCAAGAGTCAAGGACTGACATTGACAACGATGAGGAAGTGATGATAGAGGGTGAATTTGTGGAGAAATATCCATTTTGAATATCTTGTATTATTATGCTCTTAGCATTTATTTTGGTTATTATTTGGTTATTTAGTCTTTTATTATGATGTAGAGCATTTAAAGGGGGAAATGGAAGAGGTGATTTAGGATAATGGGAAAGTATGATACTGTTAGTTTCACATTTAACAAGGTGAAGTGCATCTGTTGTTTTTGCAAAAGATACTGGTTGGTGTTGTTTTTCTTTCCTTCTAGGACGTCAGTAGAAAGACCATTAAAGAGGCGGCTGGATGCTTAGACATTCAACCATAGACAATAAGAAGGGACTGGAGGACTTTGAACGAAGGTGCTAAAACGCCTGGAGTCAAGACGTTGTTGATACTACATGAGGAGTCGACGCTGTTGAGAAGTTGCAGTGTGCTATGTTCTTATGTTTTCTCATGTACATGTATTTACATAGTACTGGACTGTAATCTGTGATGTTGATAGAGGATGATGGGTAATACTTTAATGTATAACATCTTGGGTTTTAATCGTTTGGAAAAAGGAGTTTATGTTATTGGGACAAGTGCATTGGAGCCTCAGATGTTTTTTTCTTTTTCGATGTTTAGGGATATAGGTGTTAGGCAGGGACAGGTCCATTGGAGGGTCCCATGGGTCAACCAGCATGAATTTGGACATTGTTTTGATTTTATTTTATGAGGTTTCCATATGTATTTGCTTAAGTCATATTGACATATAAATTGGATCTGGAGTCCTCTATGTGGTCGCCTAGGACAGAGGGACCATGAAAGAGTTCTGAAAGTAGCAGGTTTTCGCTCTCACACTCCATTAAATAATGGGGTAAGAAAATTGCTTTGTTATAATTGTAAACGTGTGTCAAGGCTCTTTCAAAGCCTTGAAGGAGGAAATGAAGTGTATTTTTCCATATATATTTTTCTATACAAACATATACTTTTTATATATATTCATATACATTTTCTATATACATATAAAGCTTTGCAAAGTGAAAAGCATGTGCATGCAAAAGGAATGTTTTGCAGAGAGACTTAGGGCCAGAGGTCAGTGTATGGTAGGTTTGGGAAACATCTGGCTTGTATTAACAAACCCTATAGAATAGTCACTTATAGGAAATATAGGAAGGTGATTTAGACCATGTGTGTACATCTTGGGGTCCTGGGTATTAAAAACCAGGCTCACAGCAGAGACTTCGGAGGTCTTATTCATTCGGCTAAGGGCCTTCCCACATACAGCGCAATGTCTGAAAACATACGAGAGGAACTTCACAATCAGTAGAGAAGCCTCTCTCTGACACAGGAAGATTGGAAGTTGGAAGATGATGCTGTACTTTCTTTGTATAATAAACCTATTTGTATTTACAACTAAAGTCAGTCTCATCTAAGAATTCTTCAAGACACCAACAGAGCATCGCTACAGAAGAAAATTTCACCATACCAAAAATTTGCACATGAAGTTTTTGGCTGAAGAAGAAAGCTCTATATCTTACTCACTCTTCTGTTTGCTTCAACCTTTTTGGGTTGTTCATCCAACTCTGAGTGACCGAGACACATGCATGTGCAAGATGCATGAGAATCCAGGTTTTATTGTGTAGAAGCTGCACCACTTGAAAGTGATCAACACAGTCAATTTGCATGACCTTGTGAAAGTCATCACATGTGACACAGAAAACATTACGTGCATTTACGGAGAATGTTCTGAATGCAAACACTTCACTTGCCCACTCTCAAGCCAGTACATAGCAGAGAGTCAATGACTTATCTCCAGTGGGCAATAGTGGATAAAGAACACAAGAATGACCCCAATGGCAAAACATTTAAAATCACAATAAAAAGGATTTCCAGACCACACAAGAAGAACTTCTAGAACTGCTGAACCTGCAATTGCATAGGTTTAAGAGACCAATCAATAATCAGTTTAGCCACTACAGGGCACTGAGACATGGCTTGAAAGCACATGAACGTCTAATTCATGTTGACTTTTCTGAAAATTACCTCTGCAAGTACAGCACAGAAATACAGGCAGTCCACTTTAGAGCATCACACCAACAGGCAACACTTCATACGGGTGTGCTTTATGTGCATATGTGCCCACACCCGCTGTCATTCTGCACAGCGTCCCCCTCAAAACAAAAGAGCCCACCAGCAATTTGGCAGCATTTGTCACCAGTGCTTAATTATGTGCAGAGTGCAAATCCAGAGGTCTCCACAATCCATTTGTACAATGATGACACATGCACTCAGTATAGACAGCGAGGGAATTTTTTCATGAGCTGTTCAGACGAGGATTCACTGCTGGGACATGGAACTTCTTTGAGGCGAGCCATGGAAAGGGTGCCCCAGATGGTGTGAAGGAGGAGCCCTGAAGAGGAGAGCTGACAGTCTGGTCAGCAAAGGGACAGACATTCCTAATGCTGCAGAGCTGTATGCTGTGCTGCAAAAGGCAGAAACCACAATCAAGTTGTTTTGTCACCAAGGAAGCATTTGAGAAAACAGTTTTGGAGATGCCCAATGATGTTCCACCAATTCCATTCACCATGAGGATGCATCAGGCAGTGACCCTAGCTCAAGGAGAACTGACATACAGGGACATGAGCTGCTTGTGCACAACAAAAAACCTGACCTGTGACTGTTTTAATGCAAAGCATTTCATGTTCAGTCATCAACAGACGTCTACCACAGCCATGGAAGTTCAGTGGCAAAGTCCTGGAGTTGTTGGCACATGGTGTGTGGTGAAGTATGAGGGTGACCTATAGCCTGGCATCATCATAGATACAAGTGAAACACATGTTGAGGTCCGTTGCATGCACTAAATGAGGGTCTACAGATTTTTCTGGCCAACACGTGAAGACGTGCTTTGGTACCTTTTTGAGGATGTTTTGTGTATCATGTCACCCCTGAGACCAGTCACAGCTCACTATTGTCACGGTGTAGCTGGAGCGAGGAAAGGCAGTTGCGGACACAATTGCGAACTGTAGTTTAAACACGGATTTAATTTAAACAGACAGACAGAGTACACAACAACAACAGTAACAATAACATAACAATACAGTAACATAATGAGCGACCAGGGAGAGAGCAAAACAGGCGGACTAAATACACAGGATAACAAGAGGGAAACGGAAACAGGTGGTGAACATGATGGGACACAGGTGGAGGGTGGAGGCAAGGAACACATGACCAAAGGTAAACAAAGACCACGTGGACTTGACAGGACGCAAACAGGCGAGGGACACGGGAAACATGGCGGGGTATGACAGCACCCCCCCCCTCAAAGGACGCAGCTCCAGAGGCGCGAAAGAGAACACACCCCGGGAGCCCGCCTTGAGGGGGAGACCCAGAAAACAAAACAGGGACCAGACACAGGACTAGGGCAGACAGTCAGACCAAACGGAGACCAGGAACAGACAGACCAGGAACAGACGGAGACCAGGAACAGACGGACATGGACAGAGACCAGGAACGGACAGACAGAAACAGAAAAACAGGAACGGGCAGACAGGCACAGAAAAACAGGCAAACAGGAACTGGGACAAAAACCAGGGAAGACGAGGACGAGTAAGGACGACAAGACGAACAGGGAGGAAGACGACGAGACGACAAGGGAGGAGGGAGACGAGAGGACGCAGGAGGAGGATGACGAGACGAAACGGGAGGAGACCAAAACGAGGACAAGGAAAACAACAAAACACCAGAGAGGACTCAAAACCAGGAACAGGAAAAAACACGAGACAACAGACCAGGAGGGGGACAAGTCAGGAAAAACAGGAACAAACAGAACGATGGGGACAGGAACACGGAAACCAAAAACAGGAACAAAAACGGGAACCAAAACGGGAACAGGAACACAAACTGGAACAAAACAAGGCAAAGAAACAGAACACGGTGGGCGGGCGGGAGCAACAAAGTCTGCCTTAACAGGTAGATCCGGGAACAGACCGGATCAACGTCTGGGGAGCTGGAACAGGAGCCGGCTGAGGAGCAGGCCTCGCTGCATTGACGTCCACGGAGGCAGCGAAGCAGAAGCAGGCGGGGCTGGAGAGCGGCGCCACGACGGAGTGAGCGCGTGGCCGCGGCTCTGTGCAGGCGGGGCTGGAGAGCGGCGCCACGACGGAGTGAGCGCGTGGCCGCGGCTCTGTGCAGGCGGGCGCCCGCGAAGTCTGCTTCCGGCTACGGCGTTTGCTACGCCGCTTAGCCTGGTTCGCCGAGACGGCTGCACACCCGGCCGCCATCTCAGCCGCGAGCAGAGCGGGGTTATCCGCCTTCAGCAGCGCACAGAGCTCCCAAGCGGAGAGAAAATCCTCGTGTTCGATCCGAGGGATCAAACAGCTCGCTGTGTCCTTGTGGTCGCTCATTCTGTCACGGTGTAGCTGGAGCGAGGAAAGGCAGTTGCGGACACAATTGCGAACTGTAGTTTAAACACGGATTTAATTTAAACAGACAGACGGAGTACACCACAACAACAACAATAACATAACAATACAGTAACATAGTGAGCGACCAGGGAGAGAGCAAAACAGGCGGACTAAATACACAGGATAACGAGAGGGAAACGGAAACAGGTGGTGAACATGATGGGACACAGGTGGAGGGTGGAGGCAAGGAACACATGACAAAAGGTAAACAAAGACCACGTGGACTTGACAGGACGTAAACAGGCGAGGGACGCGGGGAACATGGCGGGGTATGACAGCTATATGGAAACTGAAAAAGAGCTCTGGGCCACACTACAGAAGATCTCTTAGAAAAGGCCTGACAAGTTCTCACACACACACACACACACACACACACACACATGACACATGTCTCTATTACCCAGTCTTCATTTCTGTTACCCAGTGTTCATTCCTGTTACCCAGTGTTCATTCCTGTTACATGATTATTTTTCCTAAGAAAAATTAACATAAACCACTTTCTTCCAATTATGTTTGGTCCATCATTTATCCATTTGTTTAATAAATTACATGACAAACAATTTTTTCAATGTGCATGCATATATAGTGATTTTATAGTCATAAATATCAATTATCTGTCATTTCTTTAAAATAAACACTTTCTTGAGGAAAAAACAAAGAAATGAGTTGCCATTCTATTAAACATTCTTTTTAAATGTCACATGAGTTTTGGTAACAGGACTGAGAAAATGTAACCATCTTTGGCTTAGAAACCTTGTAAGAAATTAAATAAAGCTGCCTGAGATTGACCAATACATGTTTTGAATAGTGTAATATATGTGTTATTAGATTCAGAGTTGAAAAAATATACAAAATTAAGTTTAATTTGGAAGAGTTACAGCAGGCAAATGGCAACCATTCAGTGGAATGGCCCAGCAGCAAAAATGGCCTTTGTTCGTGGTCAGGAAGAGGCTGAAGGAGCTTCCTGTTCGAGCTGTTGTTTTAAATCTATGACCAGTGCACAGTCACAGTACTCACCAATTAACTGTTCACAATACAATACCCTCTTCTACTGACTGCACAAGGATAAAGTCTGCTTTTTATTAGCCTGTGTTCCCGTTTCACCTTAAATGCTCCAGTAGTCCCAGAATGTGGGCGAACTGCTGCACTATTTAAGGTGGAACAAATATAAACTGGTTGTTAGGAGGATGTACTGAATTTTGTACAGCTGATCTGTGCACTGATGACAGACATAAAGTAAACAGTGGTAAAGTTAATGTCCAGAGCTGCTGCAGAACTGAATGTTGGTTGCGCGGTTAATCCATAGGACAGTAAAAAAAAACAAATGACAGATTTTGTGGAGCACCTTGGTCTCAATACTTTTGGATATTTTTGATTGTTTTCTCACTAGATTTTATATCTGCTGCCTCAATAACATCTTATCCTTCAGTTCTGTTACAATTTGCTCCTTTCCATAATACCAGGATCCCATCTAAGATATTGTTTCCAGTTTTGTTGATTGTTCTATATGATTTAAACACAGCGGCTTCCTTTACATTGTACTAAGTTATATAACAAAGTATATAAAGTTTTATGGAGAATAGACCAATAGAAGTGCTCTAAAATCACTTGGAATAAAACAGACTTAGATTATCTTACATATAAAGTTAAGGAGGTCTCTTCTGTAAAGCTACTATTTTGTAAAATCTAGTTTTTCTCTGAAAAGCGACATGTTGTGATGTTCTGTTTGTACCTTTCTCTGCTAACATTGTTTAAACTAACACAGTACAGGCTCCTCGCATCTAACTCACTTCCTGCCCTCCATCTGAATTTCAAACGTTGTTGGAATCACGAGAATCACTATGTAAATGTTACTTGCAGGTCACTGCCCTATGTTACACAGGCTGAAGAGTCTCCACAGGGGGGAGCTATAGGTTGTTTGCAAATTGTTGTTGGAATGACTTGACTGAAAACAACCTATTAGTTGTCAAGCTGAAAGAAAATTAACCTCCACTTGATGTAGGAAGTGGAGCAACATCTGAATGTCTTGTTAAAGCCATTGTTTTCTCATCTAGGAAGCCAAAAATACTCTCTGGGTTTTCTTATTTCAGAGACTGTGGTTTGGTAGGAACTCCAGATACTCAAATCTATGTGCATAAGCACTGGAACACTAAGTTCTTCATAACATATCCACTTTAACTAGTGCGAGGTGAAGATCCACCATATTGTGTCCTATTATAACACTGCATGCTCCACAGTGGCTTCAGCAGGTTTGTAGGAGTGACTGAATAAATTCACATCACTATATAGTAAGTGTTGTTAATGGAAACACAGCTATTCATGATATTTCTAAGCCTCATCGTGTTTTGCAGGAAATATGAGCAAAACTACTGGCAATTCGTAATTAGGTGCACTTCCTAACAAGCTTAAAAACACAACACTTTAAGTTCTGTAATTATGTTTTACCTCATCATTCTACCATAGAACGATGGGAGGACAGCATGAAGAAGAGTAAAGTCTTATTTGGGAGTATTTTGACATATTTTGTAAAATTATTATGAGCACAGATCGACAGAAAGACTAAAATAACCTCAAAAGCTCAGAGCTGCACCAGTATCTTCATAGTAGTAAGGTCAGGCCAGTTAGGACAATAGACCAGTAGGTTAACTTAAAAGCAGACACAGAAACTGGCCAGAGCTCTAAAAGTCTGTACCACTGAGACTGGATGGCCACGGCAGAGGCAGGAGAGCTTCACACAACAGGATGCGCAGGCCTCGGGATGTCAAGCAGTGATGCTGCTGCAGATTTATGGAAGTAGGGTCATCGATTTTCAACAATTTAAACATACAGTTCATTTTATTTTAGAAATCTGAAATAAAACTCAAGAACCAGGATCGGTAGTTAAGGGTGAGGCTTCTTTTATTAAAAATTAAGGCACTGCAGGCATTAATCCTGAGTTGTAGCCAGTCAGATCAAAAAATACATACGTTTTTATACACTTGGGGTGTGGGGTCTTCATCTGACTTTCCACTGCCTGTCTTTTCTCATCCCTTCAGAAGGTAATATTTCTTGAATACATACATTTTTATTTGATTGGCAAAATGTTTGAGATCATTCCCGTTTAAGGGTTTTCCAGTATTGAACATGCACATCTCCCAACAAAAGTAAATCCCCTTTTTTCCCACCAATAAGCTATTCAGCAATCAAAAGGACTCCTTTATGTCCAAGAAATTAATTATTTGATTAAAAACAACCATATCAGCCAGAGTTTTAGCATAAAGCCAGAATAATTTCTTACTTTCAGTTCTGTCAACAATAAGTATCCCGTCATCTCCTTTTTATCAAACACACTGTGTTCTGCACTTTCACAAAACATAATGTTATTACTATTAGCTTCTCTAATAATCCTAATACTTAAACCTAATCGCACTGATCATATAGATTATTATACTGTATTTTATATCAGAATAATATATTCGCTTCCAAAACCTGATTACATCAATCATAAATCCTTTTCCATTTTTCAGATAGACTTCAGATAGACTTTTCACTAGTCTCTCTCTCTCTCTCTCTCTCTCTCTCTCTCTCTCTCTCTCTCTCTCTCTCTATATATATATATATATATATATATATATATATATAATATATAATATATATATATATGCAAACACTACTGTACTACTAATAATAAGTGGAGGTATGATGGTGAATATTGGATCTCCAGTCATCTGATCAGTCTTGAATCAGAACTTGAAGATGTCACAGTCCGCATTAACAAACTACCTTCATTGTGACTTCACAGACATGGAAGCCGAACAGCTTCAGCCGAGCTTCAGTCGTTTACTGACACTCGACGCTTCGACTGTGTTTTTCTGAGCTCTACCAAAAACATCTTTTTCTTCGACATGAAGTTTGACCTTTTCAACGCCATCACTCCAAACTTGAAGCCTCCGGGCTTCCGACTGCCCCCCCTGCTGTTCGCGGCCGGAGCGGCGGCTGCAGCGGCTGCTGGAGCCTATTTTCTCTACAGGACCAGAGATCGCCAACAAACAGTAACGGCAGAGTCTGCCGTCCAGACGACCCCTGAAGGTAGATACAGCTCTGTAATCTTCTAGTTACAGGACAGACTTATTTTATATATCAGCCAGCGAACTTCCAGAGCTTTGTTTCGGGGGACTTTAGCCATTCTGCTCTATGTAGCCCCTCTTATTCGGGGGTCTGTGTGAAAATGTCGCTATGCTAACTAACGTTAGCCTGTACAGCTGGCCACGAGATAAACATAACGTTAGCTGAAAAACAACACTAATAAGATATACTTGTACTAAACAACATACCTATTCGTGGAAGGACAGTCATTAGAAAAGTGTACGTGCACCAGTAAATAACTTACTTTAGCTCTTTAGCTAATCGTCTGTGCATCTGACACTTTTTCAGATCCAGTGTTGAGCCTCCGCTCAACATTTGGTTTGGTTGATCCCAGCGCCCTATCTGACCTGTACTGGGATTACATTGGCCGCCCAGACACACCCCAGACTGAGGTCAGTTCTCCAGACAGCACTAAACCAGATCTCCATCTGAACCAGTAGCTAAGATCTAACTGGCTCTCCCTTTATTGTAGGTGATCACCGAGGAGAACGGACAGCTTCTAGTAAGACCACTTCCTGGACCAGTGGCTGTGTACAGTGTAAGTGTTGATTTAGTTTTTATTAGTTTGATCTGTTTTAATGTTCATAATGAGCTGGTTAGGCTCACAAATTCGGATGTGCATGGAATTCTGCTGCCTGGGTGATGCAGTACTGATCCACAGTGTGAGAGGACTGAAAAGATTGAACCTAAAGCAGAACAGATTCTAAAAGATCTGGGGTTGATTTACAGAGACATCCTAACTCTGAAGTCTTATCTGCTTAGTCACCATGCCAGCTTCAGTTTAGACTGAATGTAGGAATTACAGAATGCTGTTCATGATCTGATCCATTAACTCCTGATAGGAAAACAGAGGCAAACTAACTAGACAGAATTCCCTACATACTGTGTGTATTTTAGGATAAACCCTAGAAATGTCATAACTTCTGTTTTGTGCAGTGACAGGCAGCATAGTTCACTATAATTAACATAACAACGTTACATTTATCAAACTGTGTTCAACATTGAAAAATATTATATTATAAAAATATGCAGTTGTTTATTATCATATTTGGAAAGTTGCCAGAGGAGAAAGTGTCATGTACTTTGGGTTTTCTAATGTTGCAGAGTGTTTACAGGCACAAACAGTGACATGACACAACCAGGACAGCACAATAGTTTCTCTTTAAAGTAGGCTTTGCTTCTGTAATACAAAAACTTACATTGACCTGTTAAATTGAACAGCCCCGGATCTCCAACATAACAAATACCACATACAATAGCATGGTACCTGGACGTACCAGGATTTTTGCATTATTAAACTAATAAAGTGTGTAAAAATAATGATGACGTTATATAAATAAACTGGGTCATAAATCTAAAAAGCTGATCCCTTTTTTTGTTTAGCTATTTACAGCTAAACTATAAACTATATTTACAGCTAAACTATAAACTATATTTACAGCTAAACTATAAACTATACAGCTATTTACAGCTTTTGTAGGCTTTCGACTTCTACCTACATACAACTGTCAAACTTTCAACTACATTTTATTGTTTTATTGGGCTTATTCAAATAAAATGCTAACAAAAAATTCTAATTCGAATTATTTTGTATACTGTAAATAATCATCCATTAGTTAGAAATCCATAACAAAATAATAAAAAACTGAATAAAAATTTAAATTGTCTAAAAATTAATTGTTACGTGCAGGCCGGTCTGTAACAGCATTCTTTCTGTTATTTGTAATGCAGTGTCCTAGACTCTTCCAGCAGTGGCTCTTCCAGAACCTGGGACCCAAGGAATTGCACACTTCCGGCTGGACCGTGCGCTTTTCCTACACTCGGTGGTACGACCGAGGCTCACGGGTATGTGCCACTGCCTATGTTCAAGCATGTTCCTGTGGTGTTATTAGCTGTGGGGAGTCTTACTAACATGTGTATGTACTCCTCAGAGGATCTGCGTCCGGAGGCATTTTGTGCTTCTAATCCGTGGAGCAGTAAGTAAGTTATGGTGGATTCTCACCAATGACTTTTTTACAGCATCTTCTACGGTAAGAAAGTTTCCCTATGCAGTCTATTCCATTTTCAGTATTTTTTGTCCTTACTAAGGAATTTACTTCTCTTACAGTGCCCCATTTGGTACGCGGCGGCACACAGGACCACCTTTGCCATGGTAAGATGTCTTAGTCACGTTTATGCTAATATTCATGTTTATATTCACTCATGTCTAGCCTTGTTATGAAATCTAACTCACATGGTAATCTGTTTTATTTTTGTGACGTAGCGTGTTGAAGGTCACCTGGCTCAGCTGAGGTCCTACATGTTTACTGAGCACCTCAGTGAAAGATTTAATATTTTTCAGGTAACCTAAGCGTTCTAGTTAACTGTACTGTGGAAATCAGTAAATAATACAGCATCTGAGCACAAGACGCCATGTATTGACTGTATGTTACTTTACAGGTCCCAGAGGTTGTCCGTACCTATCAGGATCTTGTGATCAACGATGACGGTTGGACAGCCTCTGTGTGCTCGGGATCAGAAGTCCTGCCAGCTAACCCAGAGCCTGAGTCACGATCAGACTCAGAGTTTGACTTCATGTCATCTTCCACATCTCGGTCAAGCTCTAATTCTTCTTGGCAGAGTACTTCTGAGGTAAAATCAAGCACACTGTAGTTCTTTGGGGAAGTTTGTATATATTTTAAAGATCTATTGTGTGGCCGGCTGAAATTCATGTGGAATATTTGGTATTGTAGGATGACGGCGATGATCCTGAGGACTCGGATGCCCCTATTTTGCTGTAAGTTCACTGGCAGCTTCAACTCTTTACATTTTAAAAGTAACTTTAGTGTTTTGTTTTAATTTCCTTTAATTGTTTGGTACATGTCATATGCTAAATTCACACTTTTTCACAGTGCCTACGCAGAGATTCTAAACGTGCCCAATTTCACTCCTAGACTCGATTCCCTGCGCCAGGCTTTTGATGTAAGTGATGCTTTATTAAAGGGTTTTCAGATCTGTCTTTAAATAATGACAGCCATGTGTCACTAGTTCTTTGTGTTCTGATAGTCCTTTGCCCATTTCTGTAGATCATTCTGAGCAACATGGAGCTGCGCAACTATGTCTGTTTTTCCAGCAGAATGATTCTTGGAGAACTGGCCACATTAAACTCCAAGGTAACAAAACCACCACGATCCAAGACATATACGTCTCATTGTTGGGTAAGATGTGGTCTTAGTTGGCATTTCAAACTTTTCTCTGTTTTTGCAGAATCTCACAGTTTTCCAGCAGTTATATGACCACCTGCTGGAGGTTGCTCAGAATCCCACCTGCCATCAAGGGATACTTGAGGAGCTGGCGCAGATTGGGGTGAGTCTGATTATCCAGGCTTTAGTTAGACAATTTTGGACGTGGTTATAAAAATGGATTGTGCAATAACACTAATGTTCTCTTACACCATCAGATTCAACACTTCAACTTCATAGATATAGTCTATGAGGTGGTGTTGCTTGGAGTCATGGCAGGGACGAGGTCTATAAGCTGCCCAGTAAGAGATCTTTCCAGTATTTTGCAAATAGCGTTGATGCATCAGAACCCAGAGCATTAAAACAGCATTGCTCATGTCTTTTTTACATTGTTCCAGACACCTGAGGGATTTCTTTCAAGTCTCATGGCCTTGATTTCGTCTTTCTCGGATTCCAGTGAAGAGAGGACACCCAGGGCTAAGTGCTGTCAATTCCTGATCCAGGTAACAGTTAGAAACCAGCACGACATATGTGTAATGTATATGTGTGTTTTATGCCTGATGGACCCCAAGAAGAATAGCTGCTATCATTATATGAGCTAATGGGGATCCAAATAAAATAAACAAATTAATAAACATAAGTGAACATCTTAACTCTTAGCAGAAAGGTGTGTTTGTGATATATTTCGAGGGGGTTTGTTTTTTAATTTTGCTAATAGTCTTCATTTTTGTTTCTCAGGCAGCGATGTTGGGCTTCCTGGAGAACGTTCTCGATCTGGAGGATAGTGTTTATGAGGCTCCCGAGACCTTGGCCACATTGGTGGGAAACCTTCTGCAAGACCACACTAAGCAGCTCATGGACCACCTGCAGTCAGTCTAGCAGGCCAAAACCCCTGGAGACCTTCAGCCCCTTATTTCTTTTTTTTTTGTTTTAGTTATAGTCTGACTATGACTATTAGCTCATTATCAGCCATAACACTGAACCACCTTCTTACATCCATAAACATCAGCTCCACTTATCATATAAGAGCATATAGGAGCATGTTATGGCTAACCAATGTAAATAATATAAATTATACAAAATTAGCACGTTATACAGTAATAGTAATGATAATATTAATATGTGATAAGTATTATTTTATAATAAGTTTGTTTGCTTATATAATAACTTGTTTATTGTGATTATTTATTATAATATATTTTATGTCTTTTAAAATTTACGTTTAAAATGTGATTGGTTGAAATTATTTAATACAGTAATATATTGATAATTGTTTTCATAATATAGTAATTAATAAATTGTATGTTTATTGTAATGAAAATTACATTATTTAATTATAATTGTATCATTAATAATAATAATATCAACAACAACATTAATATTAATAACAGTAATTGTTCTACAACTTTTTGTGTATATGTTGCACTATATATGAAATTATACATGTAACAATGTAAGTTTGGGAATATTTAATGCCAGCGGTGCCCTTTGTTTTACTGTCTGCCCCGTTCCCATACTCCCGTCTGTTTTTAAATGTAGTATAGATGTAAATAAAAAACTTGCAATTATATCCAGATCTCCTGCCTATGCCTGTTCACATGTAACACTTTGCATTATAATATTCATGTGATACACGACTGTTGATTGTTATTTCTGTTTATTCACTGAAGCTCTTTTTCTTAGTTTTCAGTCTCTTAAATCTCATAGCAATGCATGTAAGAGAATATGAATTATAAACTCATACACTAAGAAATATTCCTATAGTAGTGTTTATTAAACATGATTTATAAGAATACTGAGTGAGCTCATGTTATTCACCAAGTTTACAGCTCATACAGATCACAGTGGTTTCACAGTTGTATTTTGAATCCTCCCCAACTTCCATTAGATCATCTATCATTACAGGTAGGAGTCATCATAAAACAAAGAAAGCAGCCGAGGGCTTCATTGTTGTATATCTTAAAATGTTACATGATCATGACGCTGCTTGTGATGAAGAGCATTTTAAAGTCACAATCAACATTTTACTGGAGCTTGATGCAATTTAGCTTGTGGATTATTGATTGAGCAATGATGAAATACTTGAACATGAGGTGGTTCCGAGTCCTGTTGGAGCTCATTTGCAGTGTTTGCGCACGTTGGCCATGTCGTAGGCCCAGGCCTGGTCCAGTTCCTGCCCTTCAGACGCTGCAGCGGGCCAGTCAGGGAACGGGAAACGGCAGGCGATCACACAGGCATCGTCTCCTAACTCCTTCTCCAACTTCCTGCCCAGGACCTCCATCTGTGGAGAACCACAAACATTATAAAATACAAAACACAGCATCAGCATGTACCACCAGCTGTGAATGATCAACCAAATGTCCTGATCATTAAATCCAAATGCTGTAGTCCTAATAAGCAGCAGATAACTTATTGTTGACCAAGTCTACAGTACATTAGTGGTGATGGTTTGAAATAAAAGGGTTTATATTTGTTTCAAGCATATTTTTCATAAGAACAAGATGAAATGAGTCAAATGCATCTGCTTCTCCATACGTACCACTCCAGGAGCCAAGAAAACCGTCACGTTCTTATATCCCGACAAATTGGTCTGCAGAAATTAGAAATAACAAAATTATTTCCATAATTTGGCATTGACGTGTATATCGGCTAAAAAATGATAAAAATTAAACCCCACCACCCATTATTAGTAAACCATAAGCATCTACACTGTCTGCCTGCCTACAGTACTGAAGTCCAGAGAGGCCCTGATGTACTATTAACTTGAAAACATGACATATTTTTATTGAGGTCACAAGAAAGTGAAAAAAAATTAAATCATCATCCTCACTGTTATAATTGTTTTCCTAAAAATCCTGATGTACACCTAAACTTTGTTCAAACCCACACTTTGTTTTAAATGTGGAGAACCAGAGATTGTAGATACAGTATATAGATACAGTATGTGTAAAACGCTGTTGAACAATATGGAACAACTTAAGTAAGCAAACAAAAGAAACATATAAAAAGCTTATATATTCAGTGCTATTTGACTTTATTAGTATTATTATTTATATAATATTCAATGACCATTTTTACCATTAATATTATTATTTATGTATTGAACGTCTAATAAACACTCTATTTTCAAAGAATTTTTAATTGTTTCATAGTTGAGGCTTAAAAGACTTAAATTAAAGACCAGAGTCGATGCCAATGAAATAGACCATCCTAAGACTGAAAATGAGAATGAGTCTATTACAGACTTTAGGTTTGTTACTATACAAAGTTTTATACATTGTTCAGAAGCAAGAACGCACCACAGAGTTTATAGGCTATAAAAATCTAGATGATTTTAATATACTAGTACTGAACAACTTCCCAGTTTCAGAGAGTAAAAGGACACTTTTGGAGTTAAAAAATGAATACATTTCCATTCAGATGTGTCCAGAGAGATAAACAGAGAAGAAAGTCAGTCATTGGCTGCAAATAGGATGCAAATGAAGTATTAATATTAAGTTACTTCATTACTTTCCCAATTCCCTCCTGTCCCTGAATTAGCAGCACTCACACACTTCACTTAATTATTGTTCTGTTTAAAGTCTAACATGTCTGTCTGCTGTCTACTCTACAATTTTATGGTGTATTAGAAAGACACAGATATAAATATACACCTTCCAGAAGTCCTCGTTCACAAATCTGGCTGTTGTTGGTGGAATTCCCATCCATCGTGCTTTAACTCTGGCGTATCCTGTCAGGATGGAGTTTATTTCAAACCCAGTACACTGGAAACCCAACGAGGAGGCAGCAAACACCTGCAACAACACATTCAGTGAGAACAAATTCATTGGTTCCTCCGAATTCATACAGAACTAAGAGGTATAACACGGTCAGGTAGTCAAAATACTGCTCCAGTGCTTCTATTGCGATGAAGAGTAAAATGTTCAACACACGTTCTTCTGTTTACCCAATGGTCGTCCACTGCGTAATATTAACTACAGGAACATTTGCATTTCTTAACCAATCACAAGGCTGGAGTCAGATCAGGTTGGTAAGTTATGTTTTATCATATTTATATCTAATATTTTTCATTCAAGCTTTGCTGAGCGTTTTAATGTAACACTTACGTTTAGTATCATGTAGATTGTTTAAATGTTGTACTCTGTGTTCTCTGTGACTTTAAGAACATACAGATCTATAAATATGCACAATTATGCAAATTTCAAACACCCCCATTTCTAAACCCCTCCCCTGCCCTGCAGTAGTGATGGCAAAGACGAAGCTTTCTGAAGCAGTGAGGCTTGTTGCTACCTAATCTGCATCCTCTGGCTGATTTGCACCGGGCATGTGCACCACAATCACAACCGATCTGTAACAACATGCATTCATTCATTCATTCTTTATACATTATACTATTGGTCCTGAGAGGTAACAGCCTTATATGCGTTCAGGTTAAAGCTCAGGGAGATGAGAAGGAGGCGGACAAAAATCTGCTCAGTGTTACCATCTGCCTGGTGTAGGATGAGAGTATGTATGGGGTCTCAAAAATCTCAAAACATTGTTTACTCCCTATATAGTGAACTGCATAGGTCATGAAATAAAGTTTGCCAAATGACTGAAAATAAATGGCTTATTTAAACATTTGTGTGTAGAAGCCGCTATATATATGACCTACCAAACCAAGTACAACCACACATGTAATCACTACTGAAGAGTACGGAGTGCACATTAGTGCACATTAATGACACTTGGTGGATAAAACATGAACAGCAGCTAGAAGTGTACTCTGTTAAATCTGCTCTACTAGAGCTCTATCTCTAGTAACCTTCCGTTCTTAATCAGCACCCATCATTTCCATATCTAGAATGAGGACACTGAGATTCTCTCGTAGTTTTGGAAATGATTTTTGAGATTGAGTGTGGAAACAGTAACTACCCAATCAGTAGTGACAGGTTCTCAGCTGACCTCAGAGCATGCTGCTATGTTAAGTGACTTCTTGAGATGTTCAGGTATGAAACACACAAGCTATAAGCTAACATACAGCAAAGCTATTATAAAAGGTGAGTCTGGTAATTAACAGAATAGACAGTAAAATGCAGATCATGTCATTCATTTTTATTTGGAACACTTATAACACTGCTAGCTAAATCAGCATGCTGTAGCCTCGTTCCAGTATCTGCTCCTCAGGCTACGAGCCTCTTGCTGAACCATGTAAACTGTTAAAAGAGTCTGATGGCCTGATATCACAGTGTAAATGGCTGATAGCTAGTGCATTTGATTGGTTTTATGGTTACTATTGAAATTCACCCATTTCAGTTCCATGAAACCAATTCTGCTATATTTTCAAATCTCAACAGTTGATGTAATACACATATTCAGCAGTTACATCTCTGGGTTGTGTAGATCACTTTTCTGCAAAACGACATCACTAAAGTTGTGATTCCAGTTATGACCCTTGTGCCAAAGTTGGTATTTTAACCTCCAACTCCCGTCAAAAGATGAGTTGTAAAAGTCAGTTCCCACTGGCTGGTATTTATAACACATCTCTATTGAGCAACTGGGCAAATAATTAATTTCTTATGGAACTTAAGTCAATGGAATAAGAAATGGTGTCTGCTGACAGGTCTGTGAAAGTTACAATCATCTGTAATGTGGATCTAATTATTGTTGCCTCAAGAACATTAGAGCCTGTTACTTCACTCCAGCTTTCTTTATGCTTGTTTGCTGATTGACAGTGTTCATTAGATGCCTTTATTCTGTCCTCAGCACTGACCAGTCTTCCGTCTCCTGAGCCCAGGTCTGCCAGACAGCCCGCTCTGCCCTGCAGGAGCCGCATGACATTCTGTGTCTGCACGCCACTCGAGGGCAAGTATGGCACCTGCACAGTAAAGACAACACTTATCTGTTTGACCTTTGATAGAAAAACTGAGGGGACAGGACAGAAATCCATTCAGACACACCCAAAACTGTGGTGTAACACTTCAGTAGACATTGTTTACATCAGTGATTCTCAACCCTGGATCTGGTTAGGGTGTTTTCCTTTCACTGGGTCAGGTACTGAAGTATGGAAAACACTAAAATATGCAGAGCAGGTCAGACTCGGCAACTGGGGGCCATTTAATTAGGCCATGACCTACAAGTTCCATCATTATGTCCCTATAATATTTTCATTCATATTTATCATTCAATCGGAATATTTGATGACATCATCATCATGCATATTAGAGAGTCTTGTAATAATGTCAGACACAGCGATATAGCACATAACATGAGCTGAAGCATAATCTATGTGAAGTGATAGACAGTGTAGGCTTGTATCATAATGTTATCTTTAATTTGGCCACAAAATTAATTAATCTTACAGAAGAAACTTGAGAACATCAAAGGAACCCCTGATCCTTTCTATGAAGACGTTTTACCTAAAACTGTTTGAAATGGCATGTTTATGTGGGTGCTGAGACGTGATGTTACACAAGAAGCTCATGTCTGGAGCCTGACGCTGTGGTCAGAGCATGCTCTCATTTAATTAGTGCAGCTCAACAAGTGTGTTAGGGGTAGAATAGGGGTAGTGTAGAATAGGGGTGCTCACTCCTTGTCTTGGTGATCTAATACCCTGCAAAGTTGAGATACAACCCTAATCCAACACGCCTGATTTAGGTAAAGCTTTTCCAGGCAGGAGTGGTTGTTCGGGACTCTCCACGGTGGTAGGACTGAGTACCCCTGATGTAGGACAACATATCACCCAACTTGTGGTACATAGATTTGTTTCTATTATTGCCACCAAGTTAACCATCACTGGGCACAAGCTTAGCCTTTATCAATGCATGGGTTTGCATATCAACTGTACATCTGTATGGTTGATACGCAAACCCTGCAATGAGGAAACTCACCCAGAGGGGGATTTGCACCAGGGACCTCTTGCATGAGGGACCAGAATGAACTGAACAAGGCACCAACTGAATTCTAGGTGGACCCAAGTGCAGGGTGAAAACTAGACACAAACCAAAATCTAGACGCTACCCAAAATTATAAACCCCAACAGGGTGTTTGTGGGGGCAGAAGGGAGAGGGGCAGAGGAACAGAGGGTAAGTAAATACCAAAGGAAAACTCAAATGATCTACCTTGGATTTGAACTGCCAACTTCTTGGTTCAGAGGCTGGTGTAAATCCACTGGACCACTGACAATGGTGTGTAGCACAGGACTAAACAAGGCTATCAAAGGGAAGACTGAACAGCTCTACAACAGAGAGCAAATGGAAACTAAGGTAAAAGGAACTTCCCAAACAAAGGAAGGAAAAGGCAGAAAATAGACAAAGGAGAAAGAGAAGCCAAACACAAAGGCTGTCACAAAACTAAGAACTTAAACGGACTCGAGAATAGTTCTTCAATTTCTTTTTTTTCTTTTTGCAAAGAAAAAGCAAAAAGCTCAAGAGGACTTGAGTAGTCAGACTCAGGAGAACACTCCAAGAGGCTTTACCAGATACCGGCCAGGCTTGTGCACTCTGCAAAGAGATACCCAAGACTGAGCACTGAGAAGAGTGTTGGCTTCCCTTAAGTAGGAGAGAAGCAGGTACTGCTGATTGCTCCTAATTAAGGTGTGGTGGCTCCAAGTCTCCCTCCAGTGGCTTGGAGTGGCCTAGCAGGCAACCGGGCCTGTCTGGGCCCTTACAAACCCATGCATTGATAAAGGCTAAGCTTGTGCCCAGTGATGGTTAACGGAGTTAACTTGGTGGCAATAATAGAAAAAAATCTATTATTAATAGGAAAAAATATCAACCATACAGATGTACAGTTGACTCTTCTGCCTTATGTATTATTAAATTGTGCTATAGAATTATATAATAATAATAATAATAATAATAATAATGTTTTAGTTCTGGTGCCGAGTCTCCTGCAGGACAAGGGTTTGGAACCACAGGTTTATGCAGTAAACCAGTTCAAACACCTTCATACCTTCAGACTTACTGGCACTTTCCGAAAGCCAGGGAGCGCAAAAAGACTCCAAAGCCCATAAAAGCTCATAAGCAAAGCTCCCGAGGCAGCCGTGAAGATCGGCTTGTCCGGAGCGTGATGTGAGAACTTGGACCTATTATCCTGAAGAATGACTTCGACAGAGTCCTCCATGGCCTAAACCCTGAAAACCAATTTAAATGCTCAGCTTGAACTCACATATGTGCTGAGTAAATACGTTTTCACGTTCAAAACTCATAGGCTACGAGTTTACTTACCTGCCCATGCACATCTGAGGACCTCAGATCATCTCCCTACAGAAACCGAGACAGGCCTCTGCCAACCCTGCACACCAGTTTGGCACTGTGCTAAGAAAGACTTGTAAGTCTTTAAACTGTTAATAGAAGATTTCTGTACATTAACACTATAACATTTAAATTTACAGGGAAATTTCTCTGATTTGCCACAATTTCTACATAATTCAATAGTTAAGATTCAAACAATGTAATTCAGACCTGTTGGACATAAAATGGTCCATTGTAAAAAAGACTTCTTTACAGTGGTGGTGACGGTAACCAGGGTCTCATCTATATCTAAACCCATCAGTGACCCTACACGTGTCTTCTGGGTTTTTATATGTAATACTGAAGATAAAAGAGTTTTCTTTAGGGACTATATTGACTCCCAATAGCCTGCATATGCATCATAAATATGTATATAAAGCCCACCTAAAACTAAGATAAAAAAAGTTCTTTTTTCCCCACATCTGATTACATATGTACCCCTGGGCAAGGAACTACTGGTCCAGGTGGTGCTGCTCCCAGATTGGGCCTTATTGACAAATTGACCTGATAAAGTATGTAATATAACATACCACAACATAACATTCTTTAGTAAAGACAATGACTGCATAGAGCCATAAACACTATGAAATAGTGCTTCAGATGGAGAATGTGCTGTATATAGTTGTATACAGCACCAAGAAGGATTCTTCTGTTGTTACAATGTTTTGTGGTGCTGTACAGACCCATACACAACACATTCTTCTTCAATCTAAAGAACATTTCAGTCAAGTCAAGTTTGTTTGTATAGTGCTTTTTACAACAATGTTATCACAAAGCAGCTTTACAGGAATTTAAAAGCATGCAAACATGAAATCACAACACTTTATACACTGTGAGCAAGCCAGAGGCAACGGTGGCAACAACAACTCCCTCAACTGGAGGAAGAAACCTTGGGAGGAACCAGACTCACAAGCAGAGACCCATCCTCCTCTGATCAAACAGTATTTACAGTTTATTAAACTAAAGCTGAGTCTGAAGGTAAAAGCTTTAGAAGCTGTACAGGAGCTACATCAGGTAGATGATACATTTCACCATGCAAGGAAACAATTTAACCTTTTAAAAACCCATTTAAATTTTTTCTCTGAATACTTCCATTGTCTCTGATTTTCTTTCTCTTAAATTGTAAAACATTCTTGTGAGATATGTGAGTATTGCTATATAAGTGTATCTTATAATAATAATAATAATAATAATAATAATAATAATAATAATATTGTAAGCTTACAAATTGTTATTTAAGTGTCTGTGGTTCCATATAGAATCATTCTCTTTACCATAAAACCTGCGTTTTAAAGAATGCATAGTAAAACAATGGGTAGGGTAATACGACAATATTTTATTGTTATCGTGATTATGGCATATTATGGATATTGTCATTTACTAAAGAACACTGACTTACAATTACATGCATCAATACAAAGTAAGTATAATGTGTCTTTAGTGCGGTGTAGTTTTATTTTCATATCTGATATATAGTAGTGTAGTAGGTACTGAGAGTTTTGTCTTCTCTAATTTGAAAAACTTGTGAAAATGACCTGAAGTATCATAATACAATATTTTAACCATATCATCCACCTCTAATCTCAGATATAAAACACTGCACTCATAGCCAGTTCAATCATTAGCTTTCCAAGAGGGAGGCATTAAAGACATCTGGTTCCCATCACCACCACTGTGAGCAATTCTCATCTCTAAAATACTGTATTTCACAGTAGAACCACTACAAATGACCTAGTTTACATATGTGTAAATCTTCAAGTGCCTTGATAGGGAAAGATATGAGTGGGCTGGAAGGGTACAGCTGGTTACTGGGCTGAGGAGAAAGCCAGGAGCTTCCATTGTAAAGGCACTTATACTGTTAATGTTGATTTAGTCCAGTAGGGGGCGCCAAGACTCCATGTTTTCTGCACGTTCTAGAAAAGTTAGGATTTTGACGGCAGCACACACAGAAATGACTGCAAAGCCGAACCAGACACGAGGACCACTTACAGACGTTAGTGCATGTAAATATGCATTAGACATAAAAACAGCGACAACTGCAAAAAAATATAAAATCAAAACTGCTTTATTAGAGCACACAGACACGAGATTCCTGCTCTGTAGCTGTTGGGATAGTCTGCGCACAACAAATGTGAAATTAGTCACGTACTGTAGTGCAGTTTTTACTCAAAAGATCGGAATTTGTTGCACAAACGCAGCAGCTACGTGACCTACCTGAAAACAACAGTTCTCCACCAACGTCACGCTCTTTGGGCGGGGCAGCAGCGGACCAATCATAACGAGGCAATGTGTCAGTCGGGATATGTAGTTCATGGATGTAATATGTAATATTGTAGTCCAACGTTGCTCAGATTCACTGATTTCTGGTGAATCTCTTTTCAGAGACTTTACACAGTAATCTTTTCGGCACTGCCTCACTACCCTTCATCATTTGTACATATATAAATCAATTAAATTAGATTAGATTAGATTCAACTTTATTGTCATTGTGCAGAGTACAGGTACAAAGCCAATGAAATGCAGCTAACATGCAGTTAACATCCAACCAGAAGTGCAAAATACATTATTATTTACATAAAGTGCAAAACAGAAATGACTAACAATTTGGGGTATTGTACATGTGGTGGTATATAAATAAATATATAGAATGTAGGTGTACACAGAATGTCAGATAAAGGGGGTGGTATATATAAAATAGAATATAAATATAAACAGTGTAAGCAATAACTACAGATATAAATAGTCCAATATTAACAGTGTAAGCAATAACTACAGATATAAATGGTGCAATATGAACAAAATTGTGAATATAAATAGAACTGTACAGGTATGAAATTACAAAGATAGATGTGCAAAGATGAGTAGTGCAAAGTAATAGTGCAGTGCAGTGCAGTGAGTGCAGTAATGAGGCTAAAGTGAGGGTGTAGAGTTCAGCAGGGTCACAGTCTCAGGGAAGAAGCTCTCCTTGAGTCTGTTGGTGCGGGAGCGAAGGCTCCTGTAACGCCTGCCGGATGAAAGGAGGGTAAAAAGTTTGTGTTTAGGGTGAGAAGGGTCCTTGATGATGCTTCCTGCCCTGCTTAGGCAGCGCCTGACCTTAAACATGATCAGATCTTAATTTCTGCCATAACAATAGAAAAGGAGAACCCAATAAAACAAACAACACAAACACATGACATGGTTTTTCATTAATTTATTAAACAGAGTGATTCAAAGTCAGTCTGGCTGACATTGCTGTATTTAAAAAATCTGCCTGACTCATCAAAGTCTGGTGTTTATCACACATATTTGCTAGTGTATTCTGTGTCTCAGTGAAGGGAGGTTTCTGAGGAATTCCCAATGCTCATTCACCTGGAAGGGGTTTAAAATTTATCATCCAAATGACCCTGGATCTGTCTTCAGTTGTTTACTAAGCTGTGTACTTACACAGTTTGCAGTTGTAACTTGTGGGCATTGGTGAGATCCTGCTGCTGTGTTTGTCTTCTACACACAAAAGATACATGTATGTTAATAGGGCGCTTGTGTGGGAGAATCAAGTGAATGAGTTACAAGTTCATTTTATGTGTTCTTTTCTGCAGAGGACGCTCATTCTTTAATTTAATCACATTTTATCTGGAAGATTCTGTTTAATTCCTGAAGGAGGTTTACATGAATAGGGTTATGGTGCAACAGGATCAAATGTAATCTAGATTTATTGTAAAAGTAATCCAGGATTTAAATGATGATGCAAACGGTTTAAGGTTTGGTGCAACATGATTAACGGAAACACCTAGATTTAGTCTAGGTTCAAGCATAATCCTGCAACCCAATTTAAGGATAAATAAACCATGTATCTCTATTTTTGTTGATTTTTATTATTCTGCATTATTAAAAAAAACACAGCAGGTGACGACAGTTTTTATTAAATGATATGTTATAATTTTAACAACATTAAATTTAGTATGAAATTAAGTATTTTAAGTATTACGAAAGTAAACATTTAACTCACTGACGTATTTACTTGTTCATAATAACTTCCTCCACCTCAGTGAGGCCCTCTCACCTCAGCTCTGCCCCCTTCTGGACAAACGGAGCATTACCGCTCACCGCCGAGGAGGATGAATGGAAATGGGAGGAGAGAGAGAGGCAGTGACGTCCGAAGCATCAGTAGCGTTTAGACCAAGATTTATTCCAGAAGCCGCGACCACCTCGACGAAAATACAGCTGGTTTTAAAGCGAGATCTGCTTTTTTTAACGCCAGCATCTGCAAAAAGGTCTGGAGATGGATTTATATGGGAAGGTAAGGCAGCTAAATAGAACGCCTGTCGAAAGAGAGCAGTAATCAGACTAACCTGCTCAGTAAGATGTCGTTTTCTTATTAAAAGTAACGATTAAAGGCTTTCACAGTGTATCAGGTAGGCTGTTCCTCTCGGAGAGTGAACGATCAGTTAAGTGCAATAATGAATCTACGTTGGCTTCCTATTCGCCAGCTGCTTGCTGAATTTTCCCGGTCCACCTTAAATGGTCCAGCGCCAGCATGTAACTGCTGCATCATTTAAGGTGGAACGGAGAAATTCGCAGAAGCAGCTGGAGAAGGGGAAGCTGGTTTCTTCTTTATTGTATTATCGGTTTCAGTTAAGCCTGATGTCTGTCTCTCTCACCGTTACCTGTCTGTCTGTCTGTGTGTCTGTGTGTCTGTGTGTGTGCAGATGGCTGCCACTCAGGATAGTAAACAGAAAGAGAACTCGGACCAAAACTTCGACTATATGTTTAAGCTGTTGATCATCGGGAACAGCAGTGTGGGGAAAACCTCTCTGCTGTTCCGCTACGCCGATGACGCCTTCACCTCCGCCTTCGTCAGCACGGTGGGCATCGACTTTAAGGTGAAAACCGTGTACAAGAACGACAAGAGGATCAAACTGCAGATCTGGGTGAGCAGCTCTGACTGGACCTACAACATACAGGAAGTACAGCTAGTGTCCCTCCATCCATTCATCCAGCCATGTATCCTGCATTCATCATTCTATCCATCTCTGCCTAATTAACCCCCCATCCATCCATCCATCCATCCATTCATCTGTCTATCCATCATCAGCACTACCTTGTATACTTTCATTCTTTCAACAGTCATCCCATCCATGGCTGGATGGATGAATGGAAGGATGATCCATCTGTCCAATTATCAATTTATCCGTCCTTAAACCTATCCATTTACCCCTCACCTATTCTTTCATCATTTCATTCTATCTATCTATCTATCTATCTATCTATCTATCTATCTATCTATCTATCTATCTATCTATCTATCTATCTATCTACGCATTCACCCATTATTTGTATTACAATTTATTCATTTATTCATCATTCAGTCATTCATTTATTAATTTATTAATAAAGGTTCATTCATATTTTTACCAAAAGCTCAGCAGCATTCTGTAAACAACAATGAGTCAGAATATATATACGAATACAAAAGAAAAAAGAAAACAACAGTTAGAGCAAGAAATCAATGGTGCTAAAGAAATAAAGCAAATTCTGGAACTAAACTCAAGCAACTGTGAAATAACCAGAGGGGCCGTCAGAGCCGTAGAACACCTCAGGTGGAGCGATGAACACCAGGCTTATGGAGAGAAAGATAAGTATCTCGTGCAGATGGTCATTTCCAGACCTTGTGTCTCGTTATCAGCCACACAGCATCCAGACCGCTGCATGTGTTAGATCACAGCAATCTGTCTGCTTTTCAGTGCTTTCGCTGCTGATCACAGACAAGTACGTCTTTAATGGGTGACCTACATTCAGTCTCATTACAATTACCAGTGTGTCCATCTGGGCTTTCGTGATTTGCGGTCTCACTGAAGCTTCATGCTGTTTTACTTGGGCATGTGTTCTGAGACAAGATCGCGCTTGTGATTCTCTACTGAATATCTTTTTTAGCCCAAGATGAAAATGAATCCGTGTCCTGGAAACCAGCTCTTCATATTTGCCCACCTATAGTAACTCAGTTCAATTTCCTGGCTTTCAGAGCGAGACATGCCAAAACAAACACAATACATACCTTTCTTTCACAATGCCTGCAGCTGAAGTCACTGGTAATGGAGAGGTTAATGTATTCATTGACCAGTTTGACATCTAGATCGAATTCTAGTTTCGTACACACCTTTGCTGTCGTTGGGAAACCCTGTAGAATTATTTTATTACTATAGTCAGTGAGTACATATTTTTCTCAACTTATTTTGATGGCTTATTTTTATTATTTGTAGACATAAGTCTCAGTTACGCTGATGAAAATTCATAGTCGCTCAGCCATATAACTCTATAATCAAGGTTTGCTTTGCTGACCATAATTGAACAAGTCAGTTGAGCTAATGTGGCTTTGCTACATCCTGTGTAGGACACAGCAGGCCAGGAGAGGTACAGGACCATCACCACCGCCTACTACAGAGGAGCTATGGGCTTCATCCTCATGTATGACATCACCAACGAGGAGTCTTTCGCTGCTGTGCAAGACTGGTGAGTTAATGTGGGTCTACAGTTTGCACTATGGGGCATGGCCAAAATAAGGTGAACAGTCTGTATTAAGACTTACACATACCTATATACACCCACCATCACTTCAGTAGGTACACCTGCTTGTTTCTATGCTCAGCTCCACTTACCTTATAGGAGCACTTTGCAGCTCTGCAATTACAGACTGTAGTCCATCAGATTCACTGCATACTTTGTTAGCCTATTTCACCCAAATAATACCTACTCTGTGGTGGTCCTGTAGGGGGAACAGGGTGAAAGGAGGATAACAAAGTATACAAAGAAACAGATGGACTACAATATGTAACTGAACTACTAAGTGCTCCTATATGATGGAGTGGAGCTGAAAATTGAAAATCTAAAGGAAGTCTAAAGTGATTGTGTGTGTGTGTGTGTATATATATATATATATATATATATATATATATACACACGCACACACACATACAACCACTTTATTAGGTACACTTCCATATATAGTCTTTTCCATATATACACATGTATCTCAAAGAAAAAGCCAAGTACAGTTTGCTTAAAAGACATTGTGGGTTTACAAATGTAAATATTAACATATGATATAGTTTGAAGTAGTCTGTAATATAAGCACCAACGGATATCATAAACATTTATGTATCATTCCAGATAAGATAATGAAAGGAACAGCATTGTTTAATTTGAACACTGCTACATGGTTGTAGACAACTCTTATCATGGAATAAACTATAAGTCCATATATTTAGTCCATATATTTAGCACTAAAAGAGACTGTAAGTGCGTTCCTGCTTTTAGATACAAGTACAGTGTTAGTCATTTCTATTCAGAGGTTGCAGCACTTTTTACCTATCCATCTATCCTTTTATCCATTCATCTATCTATCTATCTATCTATCTATCTATCTATCTATCTATCTATCTATCTATCTATCTATCTATCTATCTATCTATCTATCTATCTATCTATCTATCTATCTATCTATCTATCTATCTATCTATCTATCTGAGCATCGTGTCCATCCATCTATTCCACCTTACCAATAGTCTTCACTTCTGCCAGAAAATAAAAGCTTAAGAAACAAAAGTACTTCTAGTGTTTTAACTTTTACTGTTCAGTTCTGGATATTTTTAATATCTGCAGACAAGATTAGTTTTTTTGACAGTTAGTTTGCTGCAGTTAGCCTTTATTAGTGTGTCCACTTCTGTGGTCACTAGGGTCTATATGTTCACATTGTTCACATCATATATATATATAATGGGCAAAGCTCAGCTGCTGTGCATATACTGTGCAGTCTTACTTGGAAGTTGGAGGGGCCTTATTTTTCATCTCCTTAATGATTAAACAAACATGCTAATGAATGCAAGACTCAAAGGCTGCTGGTGCCATCCTCAGGGACCTTTTTTACGATAGAGCTGAGACTTGGGAGACGTTTTGGTGTCTGAACCAGACAGACACACCCATTTCACACTGTTTTGGGCTGTATTCTTATCTCCCCACGGCAGAAGAGCACAATACGAATGCCAAGAGAGACAGCGCGGGGATTAGGAGGTCAGAGCAAAGCAGGAGTTGGCAGTTACAAATGTCTTTTTTTTTTTATATATACTTGCATCACAACCAGCTCTGCACGTTTATTGGTTTAAAGATTTCCAGTTATTCAGTAACTGCTGTGGATGTGATGTATAAGTTATAGTTATAGTTATAGCACAGTGAGGAATTGTGGATCCACGTGCAAACCTAGTTTGTAGAGCAAACTGGAAAAAAGTGTGCATACCTTTATATAAATGTGTATGTATTATTTTTTACTAGTGTTTTTATATATTTATGTATATTTATGCTGAGGTCTCTTAATAAAGATGAATGTCATAAAGCGAGTGATCTGTTTAATGTCTGCTGACTGGGTTTTGAATGTCTGCCGTGTGTCGTCTTAGGTCAACTCAGATTAAGACCTACTCTTGGGACAATGCCCAGGTGATCCTGGTTGGAAATAAATGTGACATGGAGGAGGAGAGGATAGTCTCTGTGGACAGTGGAAGACTGCTGGCAGAACAGCTGGGTGAGAGAGACGATCCTGACCACTGTGCCGTGTGTGTATGTGTGAGGTATCTGGGGCAAAAGGGGCTCTGAAGCGAGAGGAATACGATGAGAAAGCAGTAGAAAAGGAACGAGCCGTATATATTAGTCCTCTAGGATGCGGAACGCTGATCTAGAATCAGCTCCATGTTCTATAAATGAGCACATGCATAAAGATGTGAGAGGGAAAGAAGTGTTTGTACTTTAAAAGTCGTAGGAGCTATTTGGACTGGATTAATTTTTATATAACTTATTACAGACTGCACACTCCCACATATTTAAAGAATAAAGTGATGTCTGTATAATTACCTACAAAAACAGCCATTGATCTATGATAGCTTATGTTTTTTCTATATAATGAATGACGTAAACATATATATAGCATATCATAAGGCGAGAAGTCCCAGGTGTATCACTTGTTCACATTTATAAACACCACAAAAACTCATACCGACTCATTCTTTTTTAGGATTTTAGTAAATGGTTTTATTTGCATAGTTCATGTTGCGAACCCTGGTTCATATCACCTCCTCTATAAAGTGATCTGAGCTGATAACTCCTCATGCAGTCCACTTACTTAATTAATAATACAGAATTAATAATACAGAAATTTTCCTTTTGAGAAATTACCCTTTAAAGTTGCAGTGTGTAACCTCTAGTGGCGAGGTTGAGTATTGCATCCTATTCAGTAGCCTATTCTACATGGCAGCCTCTGTTGGAAGACAGTCCGCGCCAAAGGAGAAATGAAATGCTCATTCTAAACTAACGAAAACACAACGATGACATTCTGAGAATCTTCTACACTTGCATTAATATAGTTAGCATTTTAATAGTAATTAACATAAATAACATAATAATTAATAATAATAATGCTAATTACTACAATTTACCAAACCCAGCTTGCTAGACATGTAGTGAGGCGAAATCACATTGAATGTTAAGACTGGATGTTTAGTGAGTAGTTTAAACTTTTGAATAGTTTGTTGTGGTACGGATGCAGAAATTGAGCTCGTATTACTTTATAGACGAACGTCTGGAATGTTTAGAAATATTTCTTTAATCTAAAAAGATAAATATGAACCACCATAATTCTAATCTGTGTTCGTCACTCTGTGCTAATTAAAGGTTTTGAGTTCTTTGAGACGAGCGCCAAGGACAACATCAACGTCAAGCAGACCTTTGAACGTTTGGTGGACATTATCTGCGCTAAGATGGCTGACAGCCTCGAGACGGACGCTGCTGTAACCACAGGAACCCCCGCGACCAGACTCACTGACAACCCGATACCCCCTCAGCAGTCCGACTGTAACTGCTAGCGTTGCTCGCGCGGGCCATGCGCACTTGAGGCTCCTGTGCTGTTGCCAAGCTCCTGTATTTGAAGACATCTCCGAGCCCCAGGCCAAACTGTAGGCAAGTTAGATGATCTTTTGTTTCATTCTGGAATATATTAGGGCTGATTTCCTGCACAGGGACTAAACGTAAACCTAGACTCTAGTTCTCAGTTTAGACTGAAACCTAACTGCTGACTGTAGGCTACGGTGAAGTTGTGCCAAAATATCAGTGTCAAAGTTACCTGTCTGATAAGCCATTACGCCGCTGTACAGGCCTTATCTTATGCATCGAGGTTTATAGAATCCCGGTAGGTCTCCTGAACCGTGCAATATCCTGTATATGTGTTGTTTTAGAGAAGAAGCCATGAGCTGAGATCAGCTGTACGTATTCCCGCTTGTCTCAGGGGAATGAAATCTGTGTGTGCTCTCTTTCTACCTAATGTATATGTATATAATTATTAAGCCTTTGTTTAACTTATTGAACAAGCTCTGTGTTTTGCGTTTGCTGATTAGATGACTGGTTATTTAATGTGTTTCCCAAATATATATTGTAAAGTTCTAAGATAAATAAATGTGGCCTTGAAACTTGTTCAGGTACATGTATGTCTATTCTTTCAAGTGTTGGACAGTTTGGGGAATTTTCCATCAAATCACTGCATGGTTTAGAAAAAAAGGAATCCATCAATATAATTTTTTCAGACCTTCTACAAGTACATGGTTGCTAGTACTTAGTAGGGGTGTAAGAAAATATCAAAATATCGAATATCAGGATATTATGTTTAGTGATACTTTATAGATTCTCAAAAATACAGTATCGATACACAGATTCCTGGCAGGAAGTGAATTATTGTGTGTTGTGTTTAAACCTCTGACCATGAGGTGGCAGTGTGGTAATCTGTTTTCAGCTCCACTCCAACATTAACAAGCAGCACAAGGGCGCAAAGCTATTGTAAGCATTGACAAACCTGTTTATATAGTGATGTGTTTTAATAGTAGGATTTGAAAAATTACAGTACATCACTTTGCTTGCAGTATATCGTGATATATTGAATTGTGACCGCTGTATCATGATATATGTATCATATCGCCAGGTTCTTGCCACACAGCCCTAGTTCTTAGTAGTCGATACCGAGTCTGATGCAATAATGAGTTACTTTGAATTAAGTGGTTGTTAGTGTAAATTAAGACAATGTACCTTAACAGCTAAATCATCCAAATTAGTGCCAAATAAATTAGCTAGTTACCTTGGTTCATGTGACGCTGTAGTGGAGGCGAGGGGTGGGGCGATGGGTAGCAGCTGTAGCACAGTGACAGTAGGAATCATATTTGAAGTTTTTATGGCTGGTTGAGTTGTAATTAATTGTCCTCTAAAGCCCGGCGAGATGTTAGAAATCTTATTCTTGTACAAAAATGCTCATTCTATAATGGTCAGTGAAACTCAGCTTCTACAAACAGTTTCAAATAATTTGCCCGATGATGCTGGGATTGACTCCCGCGTCACCCCCCCTCCAGCCCCCCCTGACCATGACTAGCGGGATAAAGTGGAACATAATAAATGGATGGATGTTCCATTTGAAACAACACGCTGCACAGCTGAGTACTGAGCAGCTCAGTTAACCCCACTGCCCACATACATGGTGAGACAGTACGGACTCTCTATAGCAGGGGTGTTTAATTAGAACTCAGTAATGTACAGTTCGGACCAAGGTCTGGACCGTCATCATTTCTAACTTGTGTTATGATTCAGTGGTGTATCCTGTTTACTGAAGTAGCCTAGCATCAGCATCTTATATCATCAACTACTGAAAAACTAAACAAATTACAAATATTGTTCAGTATATTTCAGTATATTTATATTTAAATGCTGAATCGAATAATTTATTTATAAAACCTTCAAATAGATGTTTTTTTCCTCACTTCAATTAAAAACAAGGGCAAAATAAAAAAAGAATGCTTTTAAAAAGGGGATCTTAAAGTGTTTATTTATAGAAAAATTTAAAACGTGTCTTCTTGTTAACCCAGTTTTACATCTGGATATGTTCATTTGGAGCTGCCTGTGAAGAATAAACATCTGTGTCTCTTCATTCCTGATTAAAAAAGCAGTTTTCGCCGTTGATTCTTCAATATTTAGAGCACATTATTTTTTTTTTCTGCTTTTTATTCTCCTTCTCGCTTCGTACCTCACCTGTGTGCTCGCCACACTCTGGAATCTGCACAGATCTGATTGGCTGAGGAACCTTTGGTGATCTTACAACACACATGATTTGAGTTTACTGCCCTGCAAAGCCCGCATACCGTAAAGACTAGAAACGTTCTGTCGCTTAAAATAAACACTGTCAACATTAAATCCTTCTCAATAGTTTAATGTTTTGGGTCCACATTGGTCCTGACACGGACCGCAGTCTGCCCTATTAGTGACCTCTGCTCTACAGCTTACTGTACACATACAGAAATTACAACAATAAACAAAACAGTGTATTAATGTTTACACATCTGTATTATATTTATTCAAACAGAGGTAAGTTGTACACACAGACTTTGCTAGCAGTTATGATTGTGTAATAAGTTTAATAAGGGGCTAAAATCCAACCACGTATTCCTGGCATATACCAGGAATCTACCCAGGCAGGCTGTTTTAAGTGACCTTTGTGTCTGACTGCCTGAGCAGACCCTCCTTCACTGCCGGCTCTAGTAATTTGTTCATTAGTGTGGCAGCGTACACTCGGCTTACGTCACAGGGGTGTCGACTGCTGGAATAGGTGAATTTATATGAATGTATAAATGAGCTTGGTCTCCGTATCGACGCATCCCTACAACATTGGAATCAGAGACAAAACAAGAGGCACAGAGGTAGGCAGAGTCAACCCATGCTTTTGTTTATTCTGGTGCATATAAAACATTTTTATTTGATTTTCTCTTTTTTTTTTTACTTTTCTTTTCTTACAGAAGGTTTATTTTCTACAGTTCTATCCAATAGACTGCCATAAATAAAGAATCCATTAAACAACTACATTGTCTTGTGAAACCTTCAGACAAGTTGGCATTCAAGTCACATAACAAAAAAATAGTTATCCCTAAATAATTCTTCTGATGATGTAAAAAGATGACACAAAAAGGAAAAGAGCCACCGATTCTATCCATTCAGGGCAATTAGGAATCTACAGTATATGTGTCAAACATTTGTCTCCACTGTAGGATAGGAGTTCATAAAGACATTCCATCCCTTTACCCGAAATAAAAAAAAGCCTACTGTCTCCAACGGAAATGTGTTTCCCTCGTTTTCCACTCTCCATATTGCGTGTTGCACAGATGCCAGTAAAGACAGTGTAGATTTGTGATGTTCTAGCGTGACTCTTTTCAGTTCCACTAATGCAACAAAGGCTGAGACGAGATGGAGACTCAGCTCCTGCGCTTGGACGGGCAGTCAAACCTGAACTTTCCTTACAGTCTAAACACGAAACATCTCGCTGGGTCTTTTCAAGTCAGCTTGAGCCCACGTTCATTACATCTCGTGAACAGTGAGGCGCAGAATCACATCGCCAGCTTGCAAAACACCTGGTTTAAAAAAGAAACACGCACCTGCTTGGAGCATTACAGTCTGCAGCAAGACACCTAACCTCCCTCACTGTCCCCCATACTGGCCTGTTTCAGTGACCAACACGAGGTCCACAACTTCCACATATGGTCTGTTCTTAGTTGGAACGTTTACCCCTCACATTTCAAAGGGACCTATTATGCTTCTCTAGTTTTTTTCTTTAGTGTGTTGCAGCTTTTTCATGTCTGTAAACATTATAATAAAACACCAAAGTACATGCCGGAGGGAGTAATTCTCTCCCACAGAACCCACTTTTCTCAGCTGCCTGACACGCTTCATTGTAATTCCAGCCTTTTTCTCAGTGACAAGGTGATGTCATGTCGTAACACACATCTTATCGGCCTCACACACAGTCAGTAAAAAACTGACCGCTCCGTGATGTCCTGCTACTGTTTAGATGTACCAACTTGTTCTACCGGACTTTCAAGATTGGACTCTGGCTCAAATAGATACATCTTAGCTGGTGCCATTCTAAGAATAGCCAGAGCGATGTGGGGGTAAACACTACAAAGCACTAAATCTATTCTAGTAGACCCCCAAACATAAAATTATGACTATTAAAAAATGAGCATAACAGGTCCCCTTTAAACGAAGGAAAAAGTAACACATCAGTTTCCAGCCAGTAGTTTTTCTAGTGCAGCAAGAAGATAAAAAACAAAAATGAAAAGGTTCTTTTAAGGCACAACCCTCGGGCCAAGGGACTGCTGAAAATCAAACAAACAAAAAAAAAAAAAAAGAAGAATTTTGGATTTCTCCACCTCTTCCACACAAAACTATCTCGTAGGAGATGTTTTAGAAATGGGTTTCTTTAGATACTGAATAAGAGTAATAAACATTCTCTCAATAAGAGTTCCATAATACAGCAACACCATCACCATTAGGGATGATATAATCATTTACAACATGGTAAGAACAACAATGTACTGTACAGCACAATAAATACATGTTTGTAAACAGAGAGAAATGATGAACCGCTAAAAGTAAGGTGACTGGGTGAGAATGAGTGAAGCGGGGTAGTTGAAGGTAACTGAAGGCAATGAGATGAGCTATAAAAAAAACTAACAAAACAAACCACAAAGGCAGGAATTCCATACGTTTTTAGTTACACATTTGATCAAATATAACCACTGCATACGTGACCAAATGCCGCTTATGTGTGCTCACTCACTCGTAAGCCTGCAGTTCTGATGCTACGGTTCGACTAAAATACTTCAATATGCTACAAGCACGTCAACAAGACAAAAAATAAAAATAATAATAAAGAAGGTACCACTTCAGTATATAGGGGACATTATAGTGCCATAATATCAGGCTTATTAAGCCTTAACAAAATAGTATTTGGCTGCTTATTACTACATTATTGAGCAGTAACTGGAGTACACTAAACAATTCCAGAGCTCTGTTTAAGCCTTACCAGGCCAGTCGGTAGTCATTTACCATCACAGGTAATAAACCATCACTGCATTCAAATTAGAAGACAGGTCTACAGACTACTATAATATTTGTGAATAGGGCTGGCCATTATGACAATATATAAGTTATCAGTATAAATTAGGTCAATATACTTATATCGTCGCTGTCCAATGTATGTATCTCCATTTTTGTTGATTTTGAGTTTTCTAAATCATTTGTACACAACAATGTTCGTTTACATTGTGTGAAAATTTTAAGATGAATGGAGCAGTAGTTGTGCTCCAAAATAGCTCGGAAAAAATTCTGGTCCCATTGACTTACGTAGAAAGTAAAGTATGTTTTTGTTCTCTCCTGTAAAGTTGCAATTTTGGAGATTCTTGTTTTTCATTGGACAGCAACGATATGGTGTATATCCTCAGTACACTGACCAACTGCAGGTTTTATTATAAAAACAGCTAAATCTGTCAAAGATTTTGTACAACACAGTATCAAGAACTGTGAATTTGTAAATCATATGTTATTCAAACTACTGGTTCTTTTTCCTCAGTTCCAACTAATCATGATATCATGACATATCATATACGGTCAGAAATACTGCAATATTAGTTTATATTTTGCCGCATCGCCCACCTCTATGATTGCCTTATCACATATAATACATGTGAACAGAACAACAAAGACATTTCACAGCTTAGTCTTTTCTATGGTCTTAATAAGAGCATCACACGTGCTCTGGGACGCCATATTTACTGCTTAATAATGCAGTAAATAGTGGCCAACTGATAATTAGTTACTGGCTTGATAAGATTGATTAGTTACCAGCTTGTTAAGGGTTAATAAGCCTAAAACCACATACATCTTAATTTCTTGTGCACAAGTTCATGATGTATAATACACAGATTAAAGTCCTCTGTGAAAGGTTTCGTTTGCTCTAGTTACTGCTCAACAATAAGCAGCTACTAAGTTACTGGCTCGGCATCATGATGTCCCCAATGCTGAAATGATTACCAGAACAATAAATAGTATCATAATGAAGAACAGCTTTAACAGGTATACTGGCGCAGCAGGTCATTGGCAGAGATGTGTTCAACACTGCTCAAACCCAAACGAGTGCAAAAGTTTGGCAAAGTGAAGACAAAGAAGAACAAAAATAAAAATAAATAAAAAATAAGAACAACAACAACAAAAAAAAAAAATTACAGTAGTTGTAGTGTGTGGCCTAGCAGACTCCTAATGAGGCTCTACAGTGAAGGTGACTGTCCTATGGGCATTTACAAAAAAGGGGTAAAAAATAAAAGAGAGACTGTAACACATACATATATACTTTCTGACTTACTCGTTCCACTAGCTGTCCTACTGATTTGAGCTGAGACGTCTTTATTTTGTTGGGGTGTTTAAATTAGACATTCTAATTTGGTGTTATTGGCTTAAGTGTCCCCACAGTGCATCTGAGAAGACTGATAAGCAGGTTTTCCATCCACTGAGTTTTGAAAAACAGACCCGAATGGAAGAGACACCAAATATCGTAAAAGAGTGTTTACGCTGGGGAGATGTGGACAAGTCTGAACATGGCTAAAGTCGAAACGTAAAGAAGCGTGACAGATGCATCAGGCCGTAGTCTCATGATTTCATTCCACCTGACCTCATGTCCTGGCATGCAGTGGAGCTGTGAGCTGTTGCTACGCTCACGGCCACCAACCTACACTCCACACAAGTGGTCAGTGTGTTATAATGTAATGGCGGCTCTCATATCAGGTAGCTCTAGTGGGAGACTACAGATGTTCTGATCATGGTTCACAGCATTTTCTGCAGGCTGCTTTCGACATTCTGAAATGCTCAACCTAAAGCTTGTTTGAAAAATGGCTTCCAGAACTGGTGCGTTCTTAGATGCTAAGTGGACATTGTTGGGGTGGCATTAAAAATTCACTGAAGCTTCACTGGGCTTCAAACCCTACGGCCATAAAAAGACAGCAAATAGCTGCGAAAGAAAAATCCACCTTATTGTTGTGATGCAGTCCCTATCAGGGAATCAGGCTAGCCTACAAGGGTAGTCTCTTAGTTTCTGCGTATAATGGTCAATTTTTGAATGGAAACCCCATTACTGATAAATAAATAAAAATAATAGTAATAATAAAAAATATATCAGAGGAAAAATCTGAGACAAGCTGGTTGTATGAGTGTTCATATCCAAATGGGTACTCTGTCTTGGCACCAGTGATTTCTACAACATAAGAGCGAGCCACATGAGGACATCTAAGCCTGCCAAAAACAAAAAAACAAAACAAAACAAAACAAAAACAAGAAAAAAACCCTATGAGCTTGGAAAGAGCTATCATTCTATTTGTGAGCACGTCATCACTGGAGGTCTGGAGGTGCAGCAAGATTCTGTTTTAATCCACTGCAAAAACTTGAGTTCACATTTCTTTGCATGGCAACAAATTCTGTAAGGCTGGTTTAAGCAACGCTGAAAAATATTTTTTTATGTTTTTTTTTTCATGAAAATGAGTCTCTTTTTTAAAAAAAACAAAAAGGTTCGGGACAGATTAACAAATAAAAATAACCTAAATCAAACAGAGCACTCGTTCCATTACGAAATGAACATGAAAACGAAAACAGACGATTTTCTACGTACACCTTGTGCCACTGACTCAAAAAACTCTTTGGCAGGTGCAGACTGCAGTTTTCTTTCAGCTTGATTTGTTTGTGCCATGAGTCGAGTCTATTCACTTTGGTAATGAGTCAGTCTACGCTAGGCGCTGCGCGATTCCGACGCTCAAAATCACAGAACATGTAAAGCGTTTCATAGACGTAAAGGAAGAAATAACCCTCAGCGTGAGTGGTGAGCTTCTACCAGCCGCATGTGTCTCCGAGTGTCCGTCAAATCGAATGTAGTGAGAAGACAGATGGTTTGATGAGAAGGTTTCTTTGTTTGTTAGGTTTTTTTGCTTTTTTTCTCAAACTATACTGGAATCTACATGAATCGCTCTCTCAAATACTTAAATACTGTTCCAGTTAACAAAAACTGAAACGCTGACGACCGACAGTAAAGGTAATTCAATGCGAGCGGCAGTTCTTTTGTCTGTCTCTTCGGTGAGCGAGTGGAAAAGACCTTCCTGAGTGCAAAAATGGTTCGAAGCTCTCTAGCCGCGACTAAACGAGAAGAAAACGCAAAGTAAAAACAGCCGGAAGAGATAACGGTGATGAGTAAAAAGAAATTATGCAAAAAAAGAGTGTAGAAATGAATGTATGCGTGTGGACGAGGATGTACAGTACATAACGCAGAGCACAGAAAAAGAAAAGAAAGGAAGAATGTTAAAAAGGAAATTACCCCTACAGCTTAACCATAAATAAGTGGCTCTCATCTCTAGTATAAAAGAAGTCCAGGTGCTATTTCATACTGTGTTACGTATTGGCAGTGTCCTGCTCTTCTTCTTCTTCCTCCTCTTCCTCCTCCTCCTCCTCCTCTTCCTCCTCTAAAACACAAGGTTCTGATATTTCACCCTCTTCTTCCTCCTCCTCCTCCTCCTCCTCCCTCTTTTCGTCCCCCACCTCCTCTCCCTCCGCCACCTGTTCGTCCAGAGGGATCTCGGTACACTCCGAGTCCTGTGTGCAAAGGGTTTTAGAGTCACTGCAGCTGTTCTCCTCCTCGTCGTCCTCCTCCTCTTCCTCGTCCTCATCCTCCTCATCCGGAGGGCTGCCGCTGTCCTTCTCTGTGTCCGACTCTCCGTCCTCCTCCAGCGTCAGCTCGAACTGGAACTTGTCCTGGCCGGTGGTGCGGCGGCCCTCCGTGCTGGTGTCCAGGGCGGGCGAAGGGCTCTGGGGGATGGTGCTCTGGTACCACTCCCGGTTGTCCTCCAACGTGTCTAGGATGTCCTGGGCGTCCGGGTGAACCAGGTCAGCCCACGTTTCCCACAGCGGGTGGACGATGTAGTCGATGAAGCCCACCTGAGAAGTGAAGAACGAAATTTATTAGCCTCTGAAGTTTCATGACTTTTGTTGCTGCCCGAGGCTGATCAGTCAAGAACTGCATGGAAAACTGTTAACTGCCTGAGACGTTCAAAGCAGTGAATGGAAGTCTGGCACAGGGGACCACTGCATGTAGTGAAAAAGAGGGGTGAAAAAATGCAGTCATGTGCGGTCATATCGATCTGGAGGCGGTCATTCAAATTTTGGTTTACAAAAATAAGAATGGATTCTAATCTAATTCTATTTTTTTCAAGTTTTGTTTTATTTTCTGGATTTGGTTCAACACAATATGTACAAATATTTAAATATAAGAAAATATAAGAAAATAATAATTATTATATATAATAATTATATAGAATATAGAATTATTTTACTAATATATTATTTTTATTGTCTATATTCTGTTGAAAATGTGGAAAACTTTCTCCACTCATAGTTTTGTATTTATTGTATTTATAAAAAATAACCTGAAACTGCAATCAAATAATTCTGTTTATTATAAATTTCATAGCGCATTGAACTGTTTCTTTAAAAAAATCATATTTAAGTGACATAATTCTGAGATCAGAGATTTAAACTCCTGCAAAATATTTCTTCAGCGAGTGAACCCGATGACCCGATACTACACCTCTTGGCTTATTATTCATTCAAATGCATGGAAAACTTTGCATGGATATTTATTAACTTTTATTAAGTTTAATCATAGGTAGAGTATAAGAAATACATTGAAAAAAATTGCTATCAATATTATATAATTATTATAATGCAGTATTCTTCTCTGAACATGTCATATATATTGTCAGTACTTGTGAAACACCAACCAACTACAGGCTTTATTATAAAGACAGCTAAATTAGTTCTGCTTAACTAGATTCAGAACAACACAGTATGTACAAATACTGAATATAAATCATTGTGTTCACAGTTTTCAGCACTTTAGTAGTAGTTTTTAAATGTAGCACGACTAGCTCTTTATTGTCTGCTGCAACTAATCTAAACTAAATATCATGCAAATGTCAAAACACTGAGCATTTACATTTATTCACTCTTCCAGTTAACCATAATCAGTCTTCTCTATCCACCCACTCATCAGATTAGTGCACACTTACTTGGGACTTCTCTACTGAAGCGTTGTGTTTGTCACACATGGGGCTGATCTCCATGCCCCGCTCCCTCTCCCGGTCACCCTGGCTGAAGAACTCCTCCATGATGCGGTCTGTAAACTGGCGGTACAGCTGCAGGGGCTTTGTAGGGTTACTGAGGTCAGCACAGTGCACCATGTTCTGCAGCACCTGGAAAAAACAAGCTTTTTTTTTTTTTACTGTGTTCCGTTTAAACTTGATCTTAGAACTATTCAAATTAATAGGAAATCACTACCATTGTCTGAGCATTGTGCAAAATAAATAATCAGAAATCATTAAAATTAGTTCAAATAATCTAAAAATATACAAAAATAAAGATACACTGCATCATTAGCAGGACTTTTAAACAACTCATCCGTCTACTATGTCATTTATATAAAAGTCCATATGTTACATGTATGACTAACCTGTATCCTGTCTGAGTAATTGTCAAGCAGTAGAACTCCAGAGCTGGTCACTTTCTTGGTCTCCACCATTGTTTTCAAATCTGCCAGCAAATTCATGTGTTTGGACATATCCGTAGCCAGAACCTGCAGATATTACAGAATGTGTTGTCATAAATAAAACCCTTAATCACAACAGGTAGCTCAACTGTGACGATGAATATACAGGTTAAATGAAGAAACTCACAATGTCAATGACCATCTTGCGCAGCGACTGTCTCTGTTTCTTGGTGAGATTCTGGAAGATGTCACAGTTTTCCTCCTGCAGCAGCTTAAACCCTACCGCCAGGTGATGGTTCTCCAACACAGATGAGTCATTATACATAAGAGCCAGCTCAGAGTCTGACACAAAGAGAGGGGGAGGGGCAAGAGAGATGAACATTTACATCTCTATATGATTGTAATATCCAGACAAGCTTGCTTTTATTCATGCACAATCATATCAGAATCTTATGAATCATACTTTTAGTGACAGACACTTGCTTTAAAAAAATATATCATTAACAGACCAGCGTTTAGATTTCACAGTTATATGATGATGTATTATTGTAGTAGTGGTGTGTATGGGCAAAACCATGATGGTATAACAGCAATTACATAGATTGTATAGAGATATAGCAATCTAATCTGATAGTAAAAAAACACACCAACATATGCATAGTTCACATTAGCAGTACAACCTTATACTACTTGTTTGCATTGGAGAGGAAAAGTGTAGTGGTTGAAGTTTATAACGCTATTAAGCAGTTGGAGGCTTAAACACAACACAAGATGAATCACTGTCTGCCACCAATCTTTGCATGTAAGCTATTAATTAATCATCAATAATATGTCTTTGAAAATCTAACCAGTATCACAAACCCTAATATTGCAATAAATAAGTATATAGAATTTATTGTACTCTGTAAGAGCAGAAGGTTTAGTTGATGCTGGGTTCCTGACTGTATTTTATTCACTGAACTGCATTTTTAACCGTAACAGAAACACGAAGGAGAAATATTAAATTGCTCTGTAGTGTTAATCATGGTGGATGTCTAGGTTACAACAATTTTATATACGGTTATGTATCAGCACTGGTGTCAGTACTGGCAGATATGTATATAAAAACGATCCGATATTTTGTGTTAGGCCAAAAATTCACACATTGTTGCAACGCAAAAACCCAGAAACACTTAAACCAATGAAATGTCAGCCTTCACACTAACGCAAGTGACTTTCTTCATATGATCAGCTCAGTGTTCAACAGTAACATCATACCTTCCATACATTTCTATACTTCGCTATTTATGTGAACAATAGATGCTGACATTGAGCCCGACTCCCATGAGCCTGTGTCCTTATTACAAACAATGTGATGTTCAATCCCAACCCTACAGGTCCCTTCCCCTCTGACCCCTGCTGTTCATGTCCAGAGTACCATCTATCTATTGATCTATCTACTGCACTCTATTAGGCATAGAGGAAACTAACCATATGTGATGGCAAGACACATGAGCCTAGCTCATTTTCGATGACCTCATCACTGTCCACTTGCACATGTATCAAAAGCACGTCTGTGTTGTGGCTGGTGACACCATCTCAACTCAGTATTGATTAGTGCCTTAGTTGATCTTATATTTCAGACGATACATTGGTGAACACAATGATTCCTGGAGGCCATGAAAAGCAGAGAACATTGCAGACAGTCGCATTTTTAGAACTACATCTTTTAGGAGTGGCACTCCAGGTTGCATGCTCGGTTTATTCTTGGCAACAAGAAATGGAGACACAAATAGATATCGGGTCGTGGTGACATTATATTGACTGATAAGCAAGTTCTCACTCTGTCAGCGAGATGTGCTATGCTGCTGTGAAAGGAGCTGAAGAGACTTACTAGTGTTAATGAGGAACTGGTTGGAGACGCCAGGATGATCGACATCATGAATCGCACTGGCAAATATGGCAGCTAGAATCTCCAGATCTGTAAAAACAGCCTATTATGGGGAAACGGGTAGAGAAATGGAAGAAAACCATATTAGTTCAGTAAATGATCTGGTTAAGCCCAAGACCTGATATCTGTATGATGAATCAGACTAAACACAGCAAAGACAGAATTACAGAATTGGCCTATTTAACAAACATCTGCCAATTCCAGTCCTGAAGAAATACCATACTGTTTTCCAGATTGAAAGATGCATTAATAAAATATTGACTGAATCAGACAGATCCCACCCTGCTCTTTATATCCTGTAAAATTTTAATGAACACACCAACAAAAATGCTTCAAAATCACTATATATCACTACTCTATAGACACTAATGCACATGTGGAGAATTAACTTTTTTACGTTTTGACTAGGAATGCAGATACAGGCATGTATATGCCTATTAATCTTCTATTTGATATATTATTTACAGGATTATCTAGTTTAGGTAGAAATTGTATTCACAATGTATTCTTAATTCCAATTAAGGTGAATACATGAAAGAATTCTGTTCCGAATTAGCTATTAATCGGATTATTAACAGGATTATCAGGCTGCATGTAGAAATGTTTTTTTTTCTTGTAGAAAATGTCCACCCCTTTCCGGATCATAAATGGGATCACAGTGTGTAGGCAAAGCAATGGTTTTAGACTTGGCAATAAGAACACACTGTTCGAATGCTTGCATTCCATAGAGCATTACTGTTCCACAATAGTAGAAAACCACATTAGTTCAGTAATTGATCTGGTTAAGCCCAAGACCTGATATCTGTATGATGAAACAGACTAAACACAGCAAAGACAGAATTACAGAATTGGCCTATTTAACAAACATCTGCCAATTCCAGTCCTGAAGAAATACCATACTGTTTTCCAGTTCTAACAGATTGAAAGATGCATTAATAAAATATTGACTGAATCAGACAGATCCCACCCTGCTCTTTATATAATATAACAGACCAACAAAAATGCTTCAAAATCACTTGGAGTGAATCTTAACATCTTTACATTAACTTGTTATTATGTTATTGGCCTCTACTATAAAATTAGTAAATTAAAGATACTTATTTTTCTTTAGAGAGCGAATATATCTGTATCACACTGTATACTGTATCACAGTATATCAGAACAAACTGTACTGTGTTGATGTATTGCGACTAGCATGTTAGCTTGTGGCTAGTGTGTTAGCTTTGGGTTAACATATTAGCTTGGGGCTACAGCGCTGGATCGGGACAGCTTTTGTTTCTCACATATCATACTTTTTTAATGTTGACTGTTTTAATAAACTAATAAACTGAAGAAACTGATTATTGAAATGTTAGCGTAAATGCATAAGGCTTGTTTTCAGGCACTTCTTATTTTTTTCTGTACTGAGAAATGTGTTAAACAGAAACACCACTGTATCCCACTGAAACAAATTCTGAATTTTGAGAATCATTACATCCCTATAGCCAAAGTTTAATTTGGCCCTAATCACCTAAAAACAATGTTCAAGAATAATGTCTGGTACCACATAGCAAATTTGAATAAAAACTACAAACACCAAAATACAATGCTAGATGATTAAAAAGTGCTTTGCATGCGTCCTATAGCAGCTTCTAAGACATAACTCTGCTGAAGAGAAAGTACATAAAGCATTGTAGATGAACTGAATGATACCTCGAGAGCCGGGCTGGACAGCAGCACGTGAGTGGACTGAGTGACATCGGCAGCATGGATGTTGTTGTGATAGGCAACATCACTATGGTAATGGTCTTCTAGGGTCATCAGATACGTTATGAAGGTGTCAAGTGGAATTTTGAATGTTTTTAATAAGTCTCTCTCCTGAGGATAGAGGAAAACCAGATTGTGAATGAACAGACCGTTAAAATAAAGGACAAAATTGATTCAACAAGTAAGAATATCTTTGACTGGAGCATCGTAACAGCCTCGGCCCATCATTACCACTCTTTTCTTTCTCTTTTTCATTGAAAAAATTGATTCAAACAAAGAAGTACCTGGAATATTGTGTACATCATAACTGTTAAAGGTCTGTTGCCAGAGAACTCTGTGACTTTGAAAACGTTAAGGCCCCATTTGTTCACATCTTCAAGCTCCTGAAACAAAAAAGCAAATAGATGTTTAAAGACACATAGTCTAAAGTAGTGGAAACAGAATAATACTTTTATAATACTCTGGTCACCATTTCAGATTAGACAGTCAGAGTGACATAAGTTCATGTTAAACATCTACCAATCATCGATCACATTCCTGCGCGAGTTGAGAGCTCTGCTGTGATCAGTGCTTAGCCAGTGACGCCTGTAGCGCTGCTTCATGTTGCAGTGATGTTACATTCTGAGTGGATGTTACTGTGATACACGTGATCAGTTCTTTTTTTGCCATGATTGCGTATGTACCAAAGAGATTGATGTCAATGGACATGGTTCTAACACACTGGGGCTTTTCTTGGATTTCTGATTGTCGATCATGTTGCACTACACAGCCTGTTTCTCAGTCCTGAAGCACATGTTTGGGCCAAACCCTGGAAAATTGTTGGGAACCACAAAATCAGGTCAAAACTGAGTTTTAGTTTTTGTAGTCTGATCCCAGCATTACACTGATCCTTCTTCTGACCCCAAGTGTCTCCTGTTGGTTGGGATCCACTCAAGTTCATCTGCAACGAAACTCTCATGGCTCCTTTATCTCTGATCTCTGTTAGATTTTTTTCTGTGTTCTAAAAAATATTAACACTATGTTAATTATGTTCATTGTGATTCTCACTGTTTCCTTTATGCGGCAGGTATGTCACCGATGCTTCTTGTAAAAAATAGCATTAGACGCCATTCTGGCTCATTCAAACTGATAGACTATATAAGAAACAGGTACAATTTATACATGGACTCCTTTCTACTGGTGGCTGAAAATGAACATTTATATTCCAAGCACAATGTGTGGCATGTGACATAAAACTGAATCCTCCTGTCTGTTCATCTCAATAACTATGTTTACATGCAAAGATCTTGTTTAATCTGATTAAATTAATATTATGTTATATTATTAATATATGTTAAGACTGAGGCGTTTATAATCACTTTACTCAACAATCTGATAAAAATCTCAGTTGGCTTGCACTGCAAGCAGTCGATCCCAAAAGCACCACTAGGTAGATGTAGATGTTAACTTGACAACGAGCATCACGTCCGGTCCGAGTGAGAAAAGCAGCAGCACGTTACACGACTTTCGTTTCAGTTGAGAGATTTCAATCTGTTTATAATCTACCCTATAGACACTAATGTACATCTGGAGAATTAACTTTATGTTTTGACTAGAAATGCAGTCGGAAACAGTCATGTATATGCCTATTATTCATCTATTTAATAGATTATTAACAGGATTATCTAGTTTAGGTTGAAATTGTATTCACAATGTATTCTTAATTGCAATTAAGGTGTATACATGGACAAATTATATTCCGAATCAGCTATTAATCGGATTATTAACAGGATTATCAGGCTGCATGTATAAATGTTATTTTTTCTTTTCATATGGAAAGTGACCACCTCTTTTTCGGATCCTAAATGAGATCACAGTGTTTAGGTAAAGCAATAGTTTTAGATGTGGCAATAAGAACAGACTGTTCGAATGCTTGCTTTCCATAGAGCATCACTGTTCCACAATACTCCTTGTTTTTCTCCTCAGAGACACACATACCTTCGCCAGTGCTTCCTCTGTGTCAGTCTTGACTCCAAAGCGGGGGATGTTTGAGTTGGAGAGGCTGGAGCTGTGTGTCAGCTTCTTCACACCGCTAATTTGGGACATTGGTCTCTTCTTCTTCTCCTTGTCCTTTTGCGTCTGAGGAGACGGCATCTCCACCTCATGTTGTTTGTCTGTTCACACACACACACACACATACACAAACATGAGCTGATTGCAATTCCTAAAGTCAGAGCCACTCACATCTAAGCATTTGGGAAACTCATTTGTTGAGTATTTCTGTATGTGTATAGAGAAAAACTATTGCGTTCACAGAGGATTGCAAACAATGCTGTGCTTATTTCAGAGACCACGTATTTCATGTATTGTTTTGACAGGAACGTTTGAAATTTTTCAGGGCGAATATAAAATACTTGCAAAAAGTGGTACATGTCAATAAATCAATTTAAGATACAGAAAACAGGACTTTGCCGTGGGTCTGAAAGGATATGGAGCTGTCAAAAAGCCCTTAACAATAAAATATAATATATACAATAGAAGAACATCTGCAAATTAAACAAATTGGCTGCCGTTCTTAGAACAATGGACTGACCCTCCCAGAGCCTTCATCACACATGACTGAATGCGTTTAGAATTTATAGGATTGGAAGAAACATGAAATGGAACCAACTTTAAAGACTAAAGTGGCTCTGCAGGCTTCCTGAAAAGAAGGGAAGCTGTAATAAAGGAGAGCAAACTAAACACACTAAATGCTGAAAGCTTATAAATATTATATTTAGTTGTTTTTGTGTGACTTGGAAAAAAGGGTGGCTTGTACTTAATCGCCAACTTTTATATGTGGATATGGTGATGGCGGTTGTGCAAAATGCCCCCTGGTGTTTGTGGGGGTCCTGTGTTGGCTTGCTGCAAAAGGCAAAAAAGGTTTGTCTTCATTGTTCTTCTTGTGGAAATGCTCTAATCTAGTGTAGTAAGTACAGTAAGTAAAGTAAGTAGTAGTGGGTTCAAGAAGTTAATAAAGGGGGCCCATCCCGCCTAAGACTCTCTGTATTTCGTACATTGGTATGACATTGAACCGTTCCAAACATCAGCATCAATAACAAAATGAATATTGTAGCAATTAAGTACTTGACTGACTGATCGCTAAAAGCTTTAGAAGAATTTCTTAACAAGCCAAAACCAGTTTACTTGGAATTAAACCCTCAATGACCATAACGTTCAGATCTTATGGTCCATATTATGTGATGAACAGTGGGAAATCATACTTCTGAGAACATCTAAGATCAGAATCACTGGATTCACTGGGATACAAAAGCAAAAGCTGACCCTGGATTCAAAGTGTTTGCCAATAATGCCAGATACATATGACCCAATGTTTGGACATGCATTTATCTGGGACTGTTTTCACTTCTCACCTAAGAAAGTGCTGGAGATGAACTCAGACACCTGGTTTCCAGAGCGGCTCATCTCGGACAGGTGGGTCAGCTCTCTGTTCAACATCCTCTTAAACTGCAAACACAGAAATACACATATAAAAAAAACCTGGAACATGTAGAGTTTTTAAACCCTCTTCAAATTGTTTAACAGCATTAATCGTTTTAAGTGGTGATGTTTATTAAAATGTCAGCCGTTAATGATCAACAATATAAATCAGATTTTTAACAGTAAACAAACCTGACTGTAACACCCCTGCATGAGTAAGAGGTTTTGTGTAGGGATGTTTGTGTCCCTCATCTGCCTCAATAAATAAATAAATAAATAAACAAATAAATAAACACTTCTAGATGATCGGGTCATTCTCTGTTATTCTGCCAAGTCTGTCGTCTCTATATGGCTCCAGATCGTCTGGAAACTCAAGGCTGAGTCCTCAAGACGAGCCAAACACAGATTCGCTTACTATCTCTGAAAACCAGGTCACAATGACCTGCTCAGTCAGTAGGTGGGAGCCAGCAGAGGGAAAAAAAGGAAAAACAGCACCGGCAATGCAAAACTATGTGAACAAAGATGAAATACAGTGTAGACTGAAACAAGAAGTACACGAGTGTAGCTCGGTAAGATTTCCAAAAGGAATTACCCAGAAAGTGCACTGTGTTAAAAACAGAAAACAAAGACACACCGAGTCCAGACCAGCAGATACAGTAACCCAGTTAGAAATGCTCATGGTGGGCATTTTTTTATAGCACTGTGTGGGAAGCGAGACACAGAAATGGCAGCAGTGGGGACTGGTGGACACGATGAAGATGAATGTGGAGGTAAAGAATAGCACTTGGCTGCAAGTTTGGAACCATCATCCAAGAAGGAACAATAACTGCTGCAGGGCTAGTGAAAACAATATGTTCCCACATTAATAATAACCAGTTAAATAAATGTACAGCTTTGAGCGAAGATCCGAGACCACCCTTTATTTATCTTATTTCTATTCCAAATAGCCATAAAGACATTTTTCAGGTAATACTGCAGAGAACATCAGACAAAGATAATGCATGAGGAAGAAGGTGAGCTTCCAAAACTGAAGATGTATTTATTATATTGGGTTGTTAAGGCCTTTGTGTAAGCTAGAAATTATATAAATCAAGGTGGTCTCTGACTTTTGCAAGGAACTCTATTATCTAATAAATTGATTAATAACTCAATTTGTCCATCAATGCATGCATCTCTACCATCTACTTTATATCTTTCTACACATCTAACTGATTTTGGCTTTGTATATTTGTCAATGTGCTTCATACAAAAACACAAATACAACACAATGGAGATGAACCCATTCCCATCAGTGTCCATGATTTAATAGCTTACCTTTATATAACCCCAAGAAACCGTTAGCAAGTAATTTGCTTCAGGCATTTTGAGAATCGGGCTAATAAAGCATGTGTAGCAAATAACAATAGCAAGGTTGCAGATATAAAAAAAGTAGCTCCCTTCAGTGTGTCGTGATTCAGTATCCTCTATAGCAGTCCCCCCTCCAACATCGCAACGAGCTAGACCACAAGCACAGTCCAGGAATTCCTCCAGATGCTCTGATGCTCTGTTTCTCAACGCAAGCTCTGCTGTTGCACGTCCACAATCCATCTAAATCTAAAGGGGAGGCGCACGAGGCAGCATCCCTTCCAGTACATTGTGAACTCCTTGCATTGCGCTGGCTCCGAGATGCTTGGGTGGAAGAAAATCCTCAACAGCTTCCAAATAAGGCTTCTGTTTCAGACGGCGGTTCAGGTGAAGCGGCTCTGGCTTGCTGCCTCTGCCTGACCAAGCCCTGCCAATCACACACCTGCTTGGGAACAGCATGAGCTCATCGCTGCAGCTGACTGGCAGAACGGGGGTGATATGCAAATAGGCTAGGAGGGCTCTGGCTCTCCAGCTCCACCCTCTCCGTTGGAGCTGTGCGGCGGCAATTGGAGGCTGCGTGTCGTGTCAGCGAAAGCCGCTCAGAAGCAAAACACACACAGACACGCGGCGGGTCCCATGACGCCCCCTTACAGCCAAATGAGCAAAGAGTACGTGGGAGACTGTAATTATGCGATGCTGGTATGTGAATGAGTGTGGTTGTGTGTGTCAGTCGCACTGAGGTAATCTGCATGACATGATTTCTGAAAGTAGGCATTGTCTCATCCCGGGTCATAAAATATTCAGCGGGAAGGAAGATTCGCAAGTCTCTCTGGTGAGAAGAGTCAGTGGAGAGCGTATGTCAGATGTCAAGAAAGGCACTGCGATGACACAGTTCCGGGAGATTTGCTCTGTTAAACTGTATATAAATCTTCAATGAAGTCAGATCCTCAGCGCAAGCTTCACACTGCAGCACTCTGAGAGAACATGCTTTTCCACATTTCCGGGTTACTGGTGCGGTAGCTTGTCTCAGATTTTATGAAATAACATTTCTCACTATCCAAACACCCCTCTGGGAGCCCAGACAGAGGCAACCTGTATACTATGGGCTTGTTTGGACTGTGGCAGCTCATTTACAGTAGGTTTCTTTTGTCTTTAGTCACACTAGAATTCTTAGTTACTTATATTGATTTACATGCTGGCTTTAAATGATATTTTGAGATACATGACCGAAGGTAGCTTGCAGTAGTGGAAACGCTGCCATAGCGAAAGTGAAAATGGGTGATTTTAGCTGTATTTGGGTGGGACTAGTTTTACATGAGGAGGTGGGGTGAAGTAAATTTTTACTGGTGTTTCTCAGAGATTGAAGTCCCATCCGAACGCACCATGTCAGTGATGTTTATAGTCTGCGTGCTCCTGCAAAACCATCAAAAACTATATACTTTGATTTTATTCAATATTTCTATGAACTGGGTTGCTCTAAATCCAGTTAAGAGGGACTAATATCGCTCTCTTTAAAATTAAACATATATATAGTTATGAAATATTATATATATATATATAAGCATGTTTGAGGCCGATTACGATCGCCCATCACCTATCAGCGCGATCGATAGCCGATAGCCGATACTGATAGAGGGCGGGGCTATATGCCACGACAGGGCTACATGTAGTTATTAGCGCAGGCAAGTCTTGAAACATGGTCTAAACTGGTTTATTACCATTTTTAACAAGCTCATATGAAACAGAATAATATATTTTTTTAAAAATTAGCAGTAAATTAACACATATCCCCAATACTGCAACCATTCAATTTAGACCCTTAATTTAAACTAAAAAAGCTAATTAAATACATGCAGTAAAAACTGCAGTCATTAAACGCAGACTCTGTTATTTTAAACGAAATCTGCAATCATTAAATGTAGATCTTGAATTGTTGCTGCTATTCGGTTCGTACCGGTCAGATCTGGTCTGTAGGTGTTCTGGGATGTTTATTTTGTGCTAGCTGCGCGTGCTAGCTGTACTGTTTGCTGCTACTCACTGTATTCAGCCGCTACTATATACCTAGTCCTACTCAAACAAGCATTAACGTGTGTTATATGTGGCCAAAATGAAGCTGTAATATAACGAAGAAAAGAAGCAGAAAAGAAGAAAATTACAGAAATTGCATTTTTGACTCTATGTAGTAAAACTGACTGTTTCAAGCTAATGATACAACTGCATTCACTGAAGACTGAAGCTGGTTAATGGCTAAATTAACAGTTTAAATGTTTATCAATTGACTTGGTACTTAAACCGAGTAGCCACTCCCATCTCTCTCTGCATTTATACTTATATTTATATATTTCTGATCTGATGTAGTCTTACACATTACAAACATACTGTGTAAACATGGCATTACCCCACCTCCCCATGAACTACTAATGAAAAGGGTTTATGAGAAGAGAGTTTAGCAAGTGTTTGGTACTGATTATTTATTTAAAGTTAAACACAAGCAGTAAGGCACTCTTCACTCCTTTAATTATATTGTTGTATAATAATAGGTTCGCAAGGACTTTTCAACACTGAGATGTCTGGCGTTCATGGCACCCCTAAAGAGCAGCATCTGGTTTATACTATTAGTATTGCATTTGATGGCAAAAGTGGGCATGACATTAAGAACATAATTCTTATTGGAATGTTACTTCCGCGTAACAAAGCCATTGTCACTGATCGTGGCAGAATTTTCCATCGCTGTTGAAATGAAAATAATGGAATATCCGGTTTAACCGCCCGGGTTCTGGCAACAAATGAACAGGAACAGATTCACCATTTATCTGCATTAATATGCTCTTTTTCTATGCATTTATAGTTACAGTGTAAAACTATTGTATTAATACAATAAATAGTTAACAAATTCACAGTTCATGGCATATTACACCGTTTTCATAATCGTGACTGAATTAAACATATTTTCTTCTTTTATCTCCGTTTGAGCTTTAGTGCTGAAATAAAATATCTTGAGTAAATTGCATCATACTGGGAAATCAATGCATCATACTACGTATGGGACGTGATCATTCATTGGAAAAGTGACCGTGAGTTTAAAATCTTTCGATTATCAGGTTCAGTGTGAAAACTTCTTTAAATAGTGTGGACGGATCTATGGGCAGAACATGTGAGCGAGTAAATGAAGGCGACTGAGCAGAGCCAGTCGAGCCCACACAACACGAACTGGGATTGTTTCACACTTCTGCTCCCTCGGCGACAGCAGCGGGATGCTGCCTAATTTACAGCTTTGCTGGAGCAGATGAACCAGTCGTAATCGGGTGGCGTGGGTCCATGCGGACAGGGGTGCGCGTGTTTCTATTGTTGGTACATCCAGAAGGTGTTAACACGCCCGCTCTTGGTGGCAAAAGGGAAAAAATAGGAAGAGGTCACACAATTTTTTTGCTGTGATTTCACAGTAAATGTGTTTTTTCCTTTCTGTTTTTTTTAGAAGAGGACCTAAATAGCAAGTCAATTCTGAGAGTGCAGCATCAGCCACAAAACAGACCTCACAGGGTTTCTGATGTGGATTCATTTAGCAACATCTGTACATCACATTTAATACAATAATTACATTTATTACAGTTCACCTACATTAAAACTACTATTTTTCAGAATTTTAATGTAAAGATAAAAAAACAAAGTGTACAAGGATTTAGACTAGAGGAATGCAATATTATGGTCTTTTATCATTATCCTGATAAATTTTGTTAAAATATGGTTTTCTGAGCATGCAGTGGATATCATTAGTACATAAAGAACATACTTAATTAAAACATACAGAATTGGATTTTCAAAGCTTGTTAAATTGGGTTAATTGCAATGCAGTTTGTGAACAAAAATCATTGTACTGTTATAGCAGGTTTATTACAGTATTATAACATGCAACACTACAGATTCTATTTTTTAAAAGATTCTTTTTAAAAAACTAAAAATGTAAAAAAATGTCTTAAAATATTGTGATATAATATTTTTGTTTTATCAACCACCCATATTTCAGACTAAACTAATCTGAACTGTCATGGACCCCGAGATTTATGGGGCCCAAACTGATTGGCTTTCAGCTCTACTGGCCGATACCAAGGATGCAGCTAGAATGTAGATGTTTAGTGTGTCATTTGGTATTATGCATCAAGGTTGCTAAATCTTAATCACTCTATGTCAGAAGTGGGATACAGTTCTGAGACCCAGGTAAACTAGATTGTATTGCCATTGTGTGCTATTATTGGCCTGTATCTCTAGAACTGGTATCCTGTAGAAAATCCTGAGTTGCAGGTTGGCGTAAGCCTATAAATCGGGCCTAAGAAAATTCTACGGGAATTGGACCTAGGTAACTCCAGGTCGTGTCTGGAACACGTTCGTTGCTAGTGTATAACGAGTCTTGGGAGCTACAGGTTGGTGAAAGGCTGTAAATCCTTTGGCGGGAAGCCACAGGTTCCTAGGTGGCTTCAGATTTCGTTACCTTGATTTTGGGACCAGGTGTATTTTAGTCAGGGTAGTCTCCTGGAGTTCGCCCAAGTCTCTTAAGTCAACTGGGTACATAGTACCAAGAGGATACACAAAAGCTGTTAAAGGCATTTCTGCCCATTATGGGTCAAACAAGTAGTATTGCTGATGTGCTGCCACCCCAAGCTGGTGCGACTTCCCGGGAAACACTAATCCTTTCATTTTTTATTTGGTGGGTTGGACCGAAGGGTCCACAGAATACTTTGGTTGTATTTATGACCGCAGAGGCTCTTTTGCCAATGATAAGATGATGCTTGCTACCTCTTGTGCCAAAGATGGAGTGGGGGATCCTAATTGGGAATATTCTTATATGGGTTCCTTTGCAATTTGGGCTGAGCTAGTGCACGCGGACGAAAAAAAATTCCATATACAGCAAGGAACCTTGCGAAGATTGGCAACAGGCTGCAAAACCTTTGTCAGGTAGCCTTAGGTTCCTAGGTGGCATCCTAGGTGAGTATAATTTACCTTAATCCTAATTAGTTGTTCAAATTCTTTATTTTAGGTTTACAAGGACGAGGCTGAAGTTGGCGTCTTATTCACCACCCTCTTGTTCAAATTTCACATTAAATGGTGAAGCAGTTACGATTCAGAGTGTAAGTGATAGGTTAAAGAAAACTTCAGAAAGTATGCAAACTGGCAAAGATGCTTTTGTTGTTGAGCTCTTTAGTCCTGCAGTCAAAACTCTGTACAGTGTTCTGAGAAACTGGTGTGTGAAATATTGCAAATCTCTAAAATAAGCATGATGGCTATGAATGAAAACATGAGACTTGCTTTTCTTAACTTTATATAATGCAGCTAAAACATCCACGCTGTCTTATCACTGCTGTCTTAACATGGTAAAACAAAGTACCACCTGAAAACAATCACCAATCATTGATCACCTCTGTACATATATGTGACTTCTGTATTTAAAATAATAATAATAATGGTAATAATATTAATGATACATGAGTGAATTCACAATAAATCACAATAAACCACCACTGCTGGCGGGCTTGAGCAACAAAGCAAGCCAACAGGCCTTGTGTGTTGCCATGGATACTCGGAGGGAGTGGAGGGGGGGGTAACCAAGAGAGAAACAACAAGATGTGAACATTCAGTGCTTATACACTAATAGTCGGTCACTTCCGTAGAATCCTTAACCTCGTGTATGTACCAATAGTGCCATGGCTGGCGCGTGTAATCGAGCACGGCGTTATGGCGTAGCTGACTGGCTGAGGCTGATTAGCATGCTGCATGTGTGCCGGGGCCTTGAAGGAGAGTGTGAGCATGCTCAGTGAGGAGCAGGTCGACGTTTTTCCCTGCTGTTGTTGCAAACACTCAAAGAACGACCAGCTCATAGAAATGAGAGCATCTCCGTGTAGCATGACCCAAACAGCAGCCAGGCATAAAGGCCTCAGAGAAAAGTTCTATTAACTGACTGATGTTATGGAAATGAGGTTAGTGATGCATGATGCATGGCAATGTATGAAAAGTGTGACAGACATCATAAATAAGCAAGGTCACAAATACAGGTGCCAGCCAGTAGATGCACAACGTCAGAGGAGATGTGATGAAATGCTGGCTACACTGACAATCATTTAATAAGCCTGTCTCGAGAGTGGGAAACAATGAGGCCTGTGGGACAGGGATAAGTGGGGACTACTGAAACATCACATTTAACCACAGTAAGAGTCAGACACAAGGCCCTTCAACATAAACACTAACCAAGACCTCAGCGTAGATCTTAATGAACCTCAGATGAACCATTCTGCAGTATATGGACCTCACTGGGACCAAATCGGGCAAAATAAACCTCAAAACACTGGTTTGTCTGAGGTTTATTAGGATCTACCTTGTGGACTCTTGAGGTAGATCATACTAAACCTCAGAGGAACCACTCCGTTCCACACGGAGGCCTCCACAAGTGCAGTCGCTCAAGCCAAAGAAAGTAAGAAGAGTTTCACTACTCTTACCTTGTTAGAGGCCATCTCGCTGACCGAGTGTCTGGTCTGCAGGGTCTCCAGCTGGTCCAGACACCAGTCCAGCTCCTCCAGCGTCTCGGTGGCCAGCTTCTGGTAGGCCTCCTCTGCGGGAAGAGAGGGCAGTGAGGGGTCAGCTTTAAGGCGCTTCAGTGGACTAGCTGAGGCCCCCAGCAGAGGGCCCAAACTGCCGTAGACCGCCATGTTGGGGTGTCCCGACTGGATGCATGGGTGGTTCTTCATGCTGTGCTGGGACCCTCCACGGTGAATGTCAGTGGGCTCCCAAAGCGAGCCAAAAAATCTCTCAGGGAAATCTTGAAGGAGTTTCAGTGCCGAAGAATGGTAATCCCGGTATGGTAAAGTAAAGCCACGGGGTGTGTGAGGAGAAGAGAACAGTATATCCCTAAACAAAACACACAAAGGGGCCACACACAGACACGCAGGGCGACAGGGGTACACACATTCGCATGCACGCACATGCACACTCACTCACACGCAAACACACACACAAAACGACTGTCTTGCGGAGACGTATCCAGTGATCTAAGGTCCAGCGTGCTGTTAAGCGCAGAGAGATAGTTCCAGTGCTGGAGCAGGGGAAGCAGCGGTGGTGCTGTGGTCAGGCCCATCTCTGCCCAGCTCTACATCCAGAGGCCCGCGTGGAGGAGGATTCCCAGCTTTACATCTGGGCCAAAACAACAGCTACAGGCATGATGTTGAAGAGGTCCACACACATATGCGTACGCACACACGGCATATGGAGGGCTGACGCCAACAGATGACTGGGCTCTCCTCTGTCTCCTGTGTTCCAGCAGCCAGTAGAACCGAAGGATAAAGAGCCACACACACACACACAAAAAACACACACACAACAGAGGACAAGGGCTGTCAGCTGTGTGTGTGTGTGTGTGCGTGCTCTCTCCGGATGCCCAGCGTGCGAGGGGGGTGGCTGTGGCGCGTCTCTGGCCGAACGTGAGCCGAGCTTCCCCCTGAAACAGAAGCCTGAAGGCTGCCAGCGCTGCGCCGTGGAAAAGGAGAGCGCTGGCTGCAGCCAAAGCATGACCTGGAATCACATAGCATCTGGATCCGGAGCACTGAGGGACTATAGCGCTGTCTATGGTTCTAAGACCAGAGGTGGGTAGTAGGTAGTTAGACTGAATCAGTTGCATGTACTGTGTAATTTTAACGGCTCTTGATAGTAATTGATGCTACTTTTAAATACATTGCTAAGAGAAGTGATGCAGCCTTTACTTCGCTCCACTTCAGCTGTTCAAATTGGATTGCTATTCTTTTTTTTTGTGTTTGTTCTGTCGGTTCGGAGTGTGGACTGCATTGCTGATGCTCACACTGTGAGTTGTAGCATTTTAATATAGACCAGTAGAGCTGTGAGAAAGAGAAGAATAGAGACTAACAAGCTTTAGTTCCTATGCTGATAGATGCTGGATGCATCTGAGATGTTGCCCTGTAGCTCTTCAGTACTGCAGATTACTCAGTATTGAGTACTTGAGTATTTTTCTTTGTATTCCTTCCCCAGTAGTTTTTTTTTGTCACACTGGAAACAGCATTGCACTGAAATACACAGTAATGAAATATACATTACCAGTTAAAAGCTTAAAATCATTGTTTTTACTAATATAAATCAAAATTCTGCTGCTGTTGAAACTAAACCTCATAGTTTTTGACATCATGAATGCCTGTTGCCTGGATTTCATGATAAACTGACCCAAAACAAATGGCTCAAACATACTTGTGAAAAAGTCTGGTTACACTGACTTACATTAAAAATAGAGAATGTGTTTATTGTTTTGAGAGACAAGGTCCAGCATGTAAATATATAAAAGGATTCTAATCTGCAAATCTTGTGCAACTTCTCCAGTTTCAAATAATAAGTTGTTTAATTGGAAGCTGCAAACAAAAATTAAGAAACAGTAAAAGTGTCCAGGAGAATGAATGAAGCTGTAGATTTTAAAATAACTAACAAAGGCAGAATAAGACTCATAACTGTGTTACAAAAACTGATTATATTTCTGAAGTACTGATCAAATCTTGAAACAGATGTTTTGATAAAAACATGTAAATAGATAAGAATATTATTTATCATTAAACTTCTTTCTGAAAAATTAAATAAAGTATATAAAAAAAAGTTGGAATAAAATTTGAAGTTTCAGTACAATAAATAACAAAAAAATATGTTATTAAACGTTAACCATTTTTAATGCTCCTCCTTTTATTGTTTAGCTGATTTAATGATGGTTTGTAGTGATGTACTGCATTTTAATTAGCTGGAAGGAATGAAATTAGTCCTTTAAATCGGCTTAAGTCATGGGTTCAATCAGATTTTAGTAACAATGCTTTTACTGGTGTAGGCTGTTTTCTCCACCTCTACCTCAAATCTGAACTCAATTCCTCAGAGCTAATGTGATATTACAACAAACAAAAAAAGGTGTAATCTCAGTTTTAACTATAAACTACACCAAATGATCATATCGACGCTGTCTAAAGAAAAACATGTATCTATATTTGGTGATTTTCATTTGTCTACATCATTTGGACACGACAGCAGTTGTGTGAAAATTTCATGACGAATGGACCAATAGAAATGCTCTATAATAGTTTGGAAATAATTCTGGTTCCATTCACCTACATTCAAAGTAAATACTGTTTTTGTTCTCTCCAATAAAGTTGCCAATTTTGAGGAACTTGTTTTTCAGATATCCTTTTAGTAAAGAAGCAACACTAAAATGACTTTAAGCCGTGTGTTTAGAGGAGGACACCTGGCACAGATATATTTATTTATATAATCAAAACCTAATTAAAGTGGCACATATGGCAAAGAGCATTAAAACAACAACACACAAAATTACTAGAAATATTATTAGACATCTTATTATTGGATTTTATTTCTAAATACACTGAAAGAATAAAATTGAATGCTCTGATGAATCTGAATTAAATATTGCATAAGTTTAAGTTAAACCTGAATGAGCTCATGAGCGTCAGTGCACGTGAAAACGAGTGAGACTTGCCCACCAAACACGAGTTGCTAACCTGAGATATGAGGCACATGTGCCACATATACACTCGTCTAACAAAGCGCACATTATCCCTGTCACTCGGCCCGTCACTTTCTTCCCTCCTTCCTTCCTCTCTCCCTTTGTCTCTGTCTCTTTCTCGACTACTGAGAGACGGGGTGCCACTCTCTGAAAGGGACTGCACTGACGTCAATGGCATTCTTCTCATGCTTAGCGCGACATCAGACACCAGCCCAAGCGAGGCCACTGGCTGCACAGACAGCCGGGCTGCTGGGAAATTCCGGACCGGATCACCGCCGGCTGGATCAGGTGCATGTCTGCACTACCCGCTGGATGGTGCTCGCCAAAACATTAGCATTAGCACTGCTCTGCTGTCAGCATTGCACTTCTTTGGAATATACTGTGCTGTGTGTCACTGCTGAAAATAATATGTAATATATAAAATGTTAATTGTATGCAAGAGGGAAAAATAAGTACTTTGTATGTGTTTTAATGTAATATTTTTGTTGGTCATAGGCAGTTAGCATTTTCAAATGTTCTCCTAATGTTCTCTTATCACAACAACAATACTGTTACTGCGTTTAACTATCAAGTTTACATCTTCCTAATAGGTTAGTATTAAAACATGTGGTTTACTAACCACTTTAAAACACAGCATGCCAGGACAAAATGACTGTAATTTGCTATTACTGGAACCTGTTTAGGGACATTATTTATCATATTTTTAATCTACAGGCAACTTTTGCCCTAGTTATTCTAGATCAGATGTGTATTGTGAGTGTACTGTACTAATATCTTAGTTTACAGCTTATAATCAGAGTCTTTATGAGCTACACTGGATGTGCCAAATGACAGGTGCTAAATAAAATGCAGACCACTGTCACCTCTGACCTTGGCTATAACAACTCTGCACTAAACATGATATTATATATACTACAGTGCTACTATCTTAGCAATAAATGTATTTTCACCAGATTTCACCAGCTATTATTAGAACAGATGTTAGTAAGCATAAATACCATACAAAAGTTTCATTATATATCATTATATATCCCTAACCAAACCCTAACCTAACCCTAACCCTAACCATTTTGAAAGAAGTAGTTAATATCTTGTTCACCAGATTGAAGAACAAAGTTTAGTTCCAGATTTATTCAGTTCCATTAGCAGCAATCTTGATATAGCTTGAAGTAGTACTGAGTATGAGAACTGTAAATAATACTGGGTTGTTTCCACAAGGACAAGCTTGGAAGGGGCTAAATAATCACACTACTTACTGTATTAATACTATTTGAATATTGAAAAAATAAAGTGTGTTGGGAAAAATAGTGCCTAAAACGTTTTGCACAGTACCGTATTTAAAGAAAAAAGCTAATATTAGTTTTATATCAGTTCTTCTTCTTTCGAGGTGATACATATGCGTCTAGATTACAGCCCATCTGCAGACTACTGTTTGAATGTACTATAAATAGAAGGAAGAACAGAAGGTAATCAATATAATGACCGGCATTGCAAAACGATGAAAACGTTATTCACTGGACCGTCATTTTTTACCAAAGCATCTGTCCTCTTGTCTCAGAGGGAATCTAACAGCTGGTTTACTAGTCATACACATGAAGAGGATTTAAAAGAGCACGTTTAAATGCTACTCAACACAACGACTGAAAGACAAATTAACAAGTTATTAAGAGAAGAGTACTCCTGCAGTGTTACTGAGAGAAGAGTATTCCTGCAGTGTTATTTAGAGAAGAGTATTCCTGCAGTGTTACTGAGAGAAGAGTATTCCTGCAGTGTTATTTAGAGAAGAGTATTCCTGCAGTGTTATTTAGAGAAGAGTATTCCTGCAGTGGTATTTAGAGAAGAGTATTCCTGCAGTGTTACTGAGAGAAGAGTATTCCTGCAGTGGTATTTAGAGAAGAGTATTCCTGCAGTGTTATTTAGAGAAGAGTATTCCTGCAGTGGTATTTAGAGAAGAGTATTCCTGCAGTGTTACTGAGAGAAGAGTATTCCTGCAGTGTTACTTAGAGAAGAGTATTCCTGCAGTGTTATTTAGAGAAGAGTATTCCTGCAGTGTTATTTAGAGAAGAGTATTCCTGCAGTGGTATTTAGAGAAGAGTATTCCTGCAGTGGTATTTAGAGAAGAGTATTCCTGCAGTGTTACTGAGAGAAGAGTATTCCTGCAGTGTTATTTAGAGAAGAGTATTCCTGCAGTGGTATTTAGAGAAGAGTATTCCTGCAGTGTTACTGAGAGAAGAGTATTCCTGCAGTGTTACTTAGAGAAGAGTATTCCTGCAGTGGTATTTAGAGAAGAGTATTCCTGCAGTGTTACTGAGAGAAGAGTATTCCTGCAGTGTTACTTAGAGAAGAGTATTCCTGCAGTGTTATTTAGAGAAGAGTATTCCTGCAGTGTTATTTAGAGAAGAGTATTCCTGCAGTGGTATTTAGAGAAGAGTATTCCTGCAGTGTTACTGAGAGAAGAGTATTCCTGCAGTGGTATTTAGAGAAGAGTATTCCTGCAGTGTTACTGAGAGAAGAGTATTCCTGCAGTGTTACTGAGAGAAGAGTATTCCTGCAGTGTTACTGAGAGAAGAGTATTCCTGCAGTGTTATTTAGAGAAGAGTATTCCTGTAGTGTTATTTAGAGAAGAGTATTCCTGCAGTGGTATTTAGAGAAGAGTATTCCTGCAGTGTTACTGAGAGAAGAGTATTCCTGCAGTGTTATTTAGAGAAGAGTATTCCTGTAGTGTTATTTAGAGAAGAGTATTCCTGCAGTGGTATTTAGAGAAGAGTATTCCTGTAGTGTTATTTAGAGAAGAGTATTCCTGCAGTGGTATTTAGAGAAGAGTATTCCTGCAGTGGTATTTAGAGAAGAGTATTCCTGCAGTGTTACTGAGAGAAGAGTATTCCTGCAGTGTTATTTAGAGAAGAGTATTCCTGCAGTGGTATTTAGAGAAGAGTATTCCTGCAGTGGTATTTAGAGAAGAGTATTGCTGCAGTGGTATTTAGAGAAGAGTATTCCTGCAGTGTTATTTAGAGAAGAGTATTCCTGCAGTGGTATTTAGAGAAGAGTATTCCTGCAGTGTTATTTAGAGAAGAGTATTCCTGCAGTGTTACTTAGAGAAGAGTATTCCTGCAGTGTTACTGAGAGAAGAGTATTCCTGCAGTGTTATTTAGAGAAGAGTATTCCTGCAGTGTTATTTAGAGAAGAGTATTCCTGCAGTGGTATTTAGAGAAGAGTATTCCTGCAGTGTTACTTAGAGAAGAGTATTCCTGCAGTGTTACTGAGAGAAGAGTATTCCTGCAGTGTTACTGAGAGAAGAGTATTCCTGCAGTGTTATTTAGAGAAGAGTATTCCTGCAGTGTTATTTAGAGAAGAGTATTCCTGCAGTGTTACTGAGAGAAGAGTATTCCTGCAGTGGTATTTAGAGAAGAGTATTCCTGCAGTGTTATTTAGAGAAGAGTATTCCTGCAGTGGTATTTAGAGAAGAGTATTCCTGCAGTGTTATTTAGAGAAGAGTATTCCTGCAGTGGTATTTAGAGAAGAGTATTCCTGCAGTGGTATTTAGAGAAGAGTATTCCTGCAGTGTTACTGAGAGAAGAGTATTCCTGCAGTGGTATTTAGAGAAGAGTATTCCTGCAGTGTTACTGAGAGAAGAGTATTCCTGCAGTGGTATTTAGAGAAGAGTATCCCTGCAGTGTTATTTAGAGAAGAGTATTCCTGCAGTGTTACTTAGAGAAGAGTATTCCTGCAGTGTTATTTAGAGAAGAGTATTCCTGCAGTGTTATTTAGAGAAGAGTATTCCTGCAGTGTTATTTAGAGAAGAGTATTCCTGCAGTGTTACTGAGAGAAGAGTATTCCTGCAGTGGTATTTAGAGAAGAGTATTCCTGCAGTGTTATTTAGAGAAGAGTATTCCTGCAGTGTTATTTAGAGAAGAGTATTCCTGCAGTGTTATTTAGAGAAGAGTATTCCTGTAGTGTTATTTAGAGAAGAGTATTCCTGCAGTGTTATTTAGAGAAGAGTATTCCTGCAGTGTTATTTAGAGAAGAGTATTCCTGCAGTGTTATTTAGAGAAGAGTATTCCTGCAGTGTTACTGAGAGAAGAGTATTCCTGCAGTGGTATTTAGAGAAGAGTATTCCTGCAGTGTTATTTAGAGAAGAGTATTCCTGCAGTGTTATTTAGAGAAGAGTATTCCTGCAGTGTTACTGAGAGAAGAGTATTCCTGCAGTGTTATTTAGAGGAGAGTATTCCTGCAGTGTTACTGAGAGAAGAGTATTCCTGCAGTGTTACTGAGAGAAGAGTATTCCTGCAGTGTTATTTAGAGAAGAGTATTCCTGCAGTGTTATTTAGAGAAGAGTATTCCTGCAGTGGTATTTAGAGAAGAGTATTCCTGCAGTGTTATTTAGAGAAGAGTATTCCTGCAGTGTTACTGAGAGAAGAGTATTCCTGCAGTGGTATTTAGAGAAGAGTATTCCTGCAGTGTTACTGAAAGAAGAGTATTCCTGCAGTGTTACTGAGAGAAGAGTATTCCTGCAGTGTTATTTAGAGAAGAGTATTCCTGCAGTGTTATTTAGAGGAGAGTATTCCTGCAGTGTTACTGAGAGAAGAGTATTCCTGCAGTGTTACTGAGAGAAGAGTATTCCTGCAGTGTTATTTAGAGAAGAGTATTCCTGCAGTGTTACTGAGAGAAGAGTATTCCTGCAGTGTTATTTAGAGAATAGTATTCCTGCAGTGGTATTTAGAGAAGAGTATTCCTGTAGTGTTATTTAGAGAAGAGTATTCCTGCAGTGGTATTTAGAGAAGAGTATTCCTGCAGTGGTATTTAGAGAAGAGTATTCCTGCAGTGGTATTTAGAGAAGAGTATTCCTGTAGTGTTATTTAGAGAAGAGTATTCCTGCAGTGGTATTTAGAGAAGAGTATTCCTGCAGTGGTATTTAGAGAAGAGTATTCCTGCAGTGTTACTTAGAGAAGAGTATTCCTGCAGTGGTATTTAGAGAAGAGTATTCCTGCAGTGGTATTTAGAGAAGAGTATTCCTGCAGTGGTATTTAGAGAAGAGTATTCCTGTAGTGTTATTTAGAGAAGAGTATTCCTGCAGTGGTATTTAGAGAAGAGTATTCCTGCAGTGGTATTTAGAGAAGAGTATTCCTGTAGTGTTATTTAGAGAAGAGTATTCCTGCAGTGGTATTTAGAGAAGAGTATTCCTGCAGTGGTATTTAGAGAAGAGTATTCCTGCAGTGGTATTTAGAGAAGAGTATTCCTGCAGTGTTATTTAGAGAAGAGTATTCCTGCAGTGTTATTTAGAGAAGAGTATTCCTGCAGTGTTATTTAGAGAAGAGTATTCCTGCAGTGGTATTTAGAGAAGAGTATTCCTGCAGTGTTATTTAGAGAAGAGTATTCCTGCAGTGTTATTTAGAGAAGAGTATTCCTGCAGTGGTATTTAGAGAAGAGTATTCCTGCAGTGTTACTGAGAGAAGAGTATTCCTGCAGTGTTATTTAGAGAAGAGTATTCCTGCAGTGGTATTTAGAGAAGAGTATTCCTGCAGTGTTACTGAGAAAAGAGTATTCCTGCAGTGGTATTTAGAGAAGAGTATTCCTGCAGTGTTACTGAGAGAAGAGTATTCCTGCAGTGGTATTTAGAGAAGAGTATTCCTGCAGTGTTACTGAGAGAAGAGTATTCCTGCAGTGGTATTTAGAGAAGAGTATTCCTGCAGTGGTATTTAGAGAAGAGTACTCCTGCAGTGTTACTGAGAAAAGAGTATTCCTGCAGTGGTATTTAGAGAAGAGTATTCCTGCAGTGGTATTTAGAGAAGAGTACTCCTGCAGTGTTACTGAGAAAAGAGTATTCCTGCAGTGGTATTTAGAGAAGAGTATTCCTGCAGTGTTATTTAGAGAAGAGTATTCCTGCAGTGTTATTGAGAGAAGAGTATTCCTGCAGTGGTATTTAGAGAAGAGTATTCCTGCAGTGTTATTTAGAGAAGAGTATTCCTGCAGTGTTACTTAGAGAAGAGTATTCCTGCAGTGTTATTTAGAGAAGAGTATTCCTGCAGTGGTATTTAGAGAAGAGTATTCCTTCAGTGTTATTTAGAGAAGAGTATTCCTGCAGTGTTATTTAGAGAAGAGTATTCCTGCAGTGTTATTTAGAGAAGAGTATTCCTGCAGTGGTATTTAGAGAAGAGTATTCCTGCAGTGTTATTTAGAGAAGAGTATTCCTGCAGTGTTATTTAGAGAAGAGTATTCCTGCAGTGTTATTTAGAGAAGAGTACTCCTGCAGTGTTATTTAGAGAAGAGTATTCCTGCAGTGTTATTTAGAGAAGAGTATTCCTGCAGTGGTATTTAGAGAAGAGTATTCCTGCAGTGTTATTTAGAGAAGAGTATTCCTGCAGTGGTATTTAGAGAAGAGTATTCCTGCAGTGTTACTGAGAGAAGAGTATTCCTGCAGTGGTATTTAGAGAAGAGTATTCCTGTAGTGTTATTTAGAGAAGAGTATTCCTGCAGTGTTATTTAGAGAAGAGTATTCCTGTAGTGTTATTTAGAGAAGAGTATTCCTGCAGTGGTATTTAGAGAAGAGTATTCCTGCAGTGTTATTTAGAGAAGAGTATTCCTGCAGTGTTATTTAGAGAAGAGTATTCCTGCAGTGTTATTTAGAGAAGAGTATTCCTGCAGTGTTATTTAGAGAAGAGTATTCCTGCAGTGTTATTTAGAGAAGAGTATTCCTGCAGTGTTATTTAGAGAAGAGTATTCCTGCAGTGGTATTTAGAGAAGAGTATTCCTGTAATGGTATTTAGAGAAGAGTATTCCTGCAGTGTTACTGGGAGAAGAATGCTTTAAAGTAAACAATAGCTCATGGCAGTGAGCCACAAGTGGGAGCATGAGGTAAAAATCATGCAGGTGTTTTTTTTGGCCAGTACTGCAGTGATAAGCTCTGGGTGGCCATCCTGTTTTCACAGTGTGCCAGCAAGAAATCCAGCACTTCTACTCCTCTGGCCAGGAAACAATGATTGCACTTAATTCAGGACTGCTTTCCTTTTTCTAATATAGTCTTTAAGCTCACCCACTAGATTACAGTTTTGCAGGCTCCTCCTGCAACCCCGTCAGGCAGATACGCAAAGACACACACAGACACAAGCACAAAGGAAACGGGACATCATACCGGGACAATAGACAAAAGATACTGCACCTGTGTAGGAGGTCTTTGTGATTGGCGGAGGGTTACACATGGGTGATCTCCTGATGAAAAGAATGACGAGAATTAATACACACACCATGGAAAATAACTTCACCACTGCACTACATCCTGCTGTTCATATCTGGGAAGCTGATCAGTCCCAAAATGCATGAATTCATAAACATGCTTCGATTCCTTTGGAAACAAGTGTTACGATGGAGGAAAACCAGGTTCTTGAATCACTGTTTACAAGTGGCAGTAACTAAGTCAGCCGACAGGGAAGTTCTGGCTCTGAAGCCTCACTTTTAACACAAACATTTCACATATGCCTTCTATGTACTGAGCAACTATCAGAAGTTCAAGTGGAATCATATGACATGTTTATCTTGGCTGAAGAATCACAGAACAATATGTTACTGCAAGATAATCGTATAATCAACAAACTGATTAACTTACTTGTTGGATGCTCTTTCTTGCTGTACATTTGTCAGTGCTGAAAAATTATTCCGTACAGTTCTTAAGCTAGCCAGGACCTGCGGGGAGGAACATGACATCAGCCGAGGGCTATGAATACTACTTTAAAGCTAAAGAGTGTAAACGTTTACACTCATAATTTCATTTTTTTATGTAAAATAAACTAAGAAAAAAGTCAGTCATCTGTCTTTGGAAGAGTTTGAATGGGTTAATAGGGAGTAACAGGGCTCGCTCAGCCAGCATGCTAAATTCAGACCCAAGATAAGTCCAGACAATGACTGCCAAAAAAGGAAATAAAGAGAGCTGCTTGACAGCGCTCAAGAAAATAACCATGGAATTGGCTCACCTGTGCAAAAGGGGTAACAATCATGTCATCTCCATGTCTACAGAGAGAGAGAGAGAGAAAACAGGCTAATGTTAGACAGCTAATGATTCTGGTCAACATCAGGAAACCCCCACACATCCACTGTGACTTGCTTAGAATAACCAAGTGCTACTGTTATAACAATGATTACAACATGGCGTCCAAATTATTTTTAATACGTGTAAAATATAACTAAGAAATAATTGAATTTATCGCTTTGGATGACCAACAACATGTTTTTTGTTTACTGCATACACTGTAATAAGTTACACATACTGTATTTTTTGGTGTATCCTAAATGTTGGCCTCTCTTTTCACATCACTGAATAACATTCGCTGCAAAAAGGGGTTGAAAAAGGCTCCAACTCACATGTCGCTGGCGATGGAGGAGTTCCTGGACATAGACTTTGGCGAGAGGTCGTAGTCGCTGTCTGAGCGGTACAGGAAGGACTCCCTCCGCTGACTGTGGACGAAGTTGGCCTGCAGGATGAGGCCCGAGCCTGGACTGGCCATGGGGTCCAGCGGGCTGCGTCCCGATGACGTGCCATTATCCACATCAAAACTGGAGACAAAACACCAGTAGGCAGTTAGTGCTCTGATCAGTGATGTATGTTTCTCAACTTTCAGAACCATCAGAATCAGGATTGGACGCGGGTCTGTGTTCTTTTTCAGATAACTTCATTAAAAAACGTTAACCCACAAACCAGGCTAGTTCATCTGGAGCAGCAGATCGTTTATCACTGTGCTCAGAGTTTAAATATTAGTCCATGTTGCCTCTGGTGCAGCCACAGCAAACAAACGTCACCGCTGACACTGCTGTTGTAGTGTTTTAACAAATAAGTCAGACAGTCACACTGTCTATTCCAATAAGTCTTGAATATTAGCAGATGTATAAAAGTAAACAGATAGGTAAATAAAAGACACACTGTAAGTAAACAGTGTTTTAATTCAGCAACATCATCTAGTAATATCTTATGGTGCAATATTAAACATCATAATATCCCATTCATCTTCTGTCTATATATATATATATATTTGTATGTCTATATTTTACAGTGAAGTCTTAATAATAAGGAGCCAGTACAGAGGGTGTACATTGATACTGCATAAAAACCTTACACTCTTACCAATCTGGTTTGAATTTGCATTGCATCACCTTTTATAAACTGAATAAAACCCTATAATCAGCTCTTAAACTGCATTCAGCTTAAATTTCAGCACAAAACTGTCACGTGTTGTAGACCCAGGCAAGAAAATCAGTAGCGACATGCTCAGCACTAATTAAAAGCATTATCGCTACCAGAGTGAAGTTCCTGTGTACTTAAACACTGTAGGAGACGTCAGTGCTGCAGAGTTTACAGCGTTTTAGTAGTCGGGCTTATCTTCCTAGGACACGCTGCCTCGCAACTGCCATGTGTCTCCGTGGTGATCCCCCCCTTACCCTGTCTACCTGGGCTGGCCCATAATACCTAAGGGGGTATTAGTACAATCCCAAAGCTCCTGGGATTCCCTTGGGCTTGACGTAGACCATGACGCTGCATTACGTCTCTCGGGCTCTCGTTTACCTCACTGCCAGACCTCAGGCCGGTAGTCATTGTGATTATAGAGGCCGGCACAGCCCGGGCTGCTAACGACTAATACTGACTAATCCGCTCGGCCTGATGTGCAAGACGGGGCTGGCGTAACTCACTCCTCATCATGCCGGTGCTGAGAAAACAAAAATAGGCAGTGTGCATGGGCACTTATTTGCCATAACTGCTACAGTGGGATGACGGACAGGCTTATTCTTTTGTTATGACAGAGTACAGCGGGGTCTGTCTGTAGACCTACAGCTGTCTGTTCAAAACACGTGTACGGGTCTTGGGCCTGCGAGCGTCTAACGCCCATCTCTCATTGGCCATATCACTGTGGCAGGCTACCTGAGCATCTTACACAATCACATCCATCTGCATGTATTACACATGAGCTGGCTTAGTGCTTGTCTACGTACTTGTTCACTGAAAGAGGGTCCACTAACCCTGCACAAACAATTCCAAGCTTTGAGTTTCCGATTTTGAATCTTTTAACACATCCATTACAAATGCATTTGCCATCTCAATCATCAGTGAAACTACTGGAACTAAAAATATGATACTGAAATATGATAGGAACCTTAGAAATATGCAAAGAACACAAACAGCAGAACTAAAACAATATCAAAAATAATTCTTAAAGTCACTGATTTTTAGGGGTGTAAGAAAATATCGAAATATCGAATATCTGTATATGTATCAATTCTCAAAAACACAGTATCCATACACAGATTCCTGGCAGAAAGTGAATTAGTGTTGACCACTAGATGGCAGTGTTGTAATCCATTTTCAGCTCCACTCCAACATTAACAAGCAGCACAAGAGCGCAATGCTGTTGTAGGCATTGACAAACCTGTTTATACAGTGGTGTGTTTTTATAGTAGGATTTGAGAAATCTCAGTAAATCACTTCGCTTGCAATATTGCAGTATATTGCGATATATTGAATCTTGACCGCTGTATCATAATACATATTGTATCGCCAGGTTCTTGCCAATACACAGCCCTACTGATTTTATACAAGATTTGGTTGATACTGCTTTCTGATGCCATTTGCAAGTTCATCTGTGGACCGTATATCAGACTAGGGCTGCTTGATTATACCAAAAATCATAATTAAGACCATTTTGATTAATGTTGAGATCACGCTTATTTAAAAGATAAAAAGAAATAGGCCAAACCCAAAGTACAATGGTTGGTTTTTACTGATTGTTTTGGCTGGTCAGAGTCCAGATTTAAACACTACGGCGAATATTTAGTCTCCCAATAAACACAAATTAGCTTGGCAATGTTTTTCAGCTGTGGTTGAAGCCCTCAGTGCTGAGCGGAACAATAGTGACTCTTCTTTCTGTAAAAGACAGCCTGCAAGTTTAACCCAAAATCTTCACCATTTAGAGAAAGATAAACTTTCGAAGCATCTTTCCATCCATAAAATAAATTAGACCACAATTAATTTGATGAGTCTGGCTTTCTAGGGATGGAGTGGAGATCGATTAATCTCCCAGAGCTACTCACAGTGTAATTAATCCTTGTTTATGTGTACACAAAAGCATTTAGACATTCACAACCGATAGCCGATCACATGAAACATGAGGAGTAGAGCAGCTTTTTAAGATAAGGTGTAATACTAGACATGTGGGAAGCAAAGCAATTATAAAAACACCACAGTTGCCACCGTTTTAGTGTTTACTGGTATAATAACTGCTTTACATTTCTACTATCAGCGTAGAATGCTTAGCTCGTTCTGCTAAAAAAAGCTATATTTTCATATGATTGACATCACATGAGGTTCATAAAGATGAACAGGTGACAGCACGGGTCCACCTCCATTGGAAGGCTATCCCTGAATGATCAAAAGCGTGGCCCTGATAGCTCCAAGAGTAATTCCTGAATTTAAGCTGCCCTCAAGCAGGTTTAGGCATACAGCAGATGCTTTATCCCAGCAAAGAGTGGTCCATCATTGGGAGAAGTAAAATCCAGTGTTGGGTTGAACTATGCTGAAAGTAATAATGTCCTAAGCAGGCATGAGACAGGCCCCAGGGATTATTTACTCAGCATTTTCTTCAGTACATCACTAGTTAAACTTTGGCCAAACTGCAAAGAGGACACAGCAGAGAGGAAAAAGTTCTGGAATTGTAACCACTGTCATCCATATTTACACTTGAATGTATTCCATCAAATTACAAAGATCCAGGCATAATTGTTTGCAGACATATCTTGTACACAGAAACACTGCTCACAAACATGAGCCCACAACTGTTCAGTTAATGTGGAAAATATATTTTGTAAATCACGCATTCCAGCTTCCCAGGAGCAGCACAACCTACAGGACATTTAGCTACCTTCCTTAACCCAGTTTAACCACCACGGGAAGCACCAGTGTGACCTTTACAACTAATAACTGGCAGTTTGGCTTGAAGTCAAACACAAAAGAGAGAGAAAAAATGTGAATGTGAAAAATTCTCTCTCTCCAGTCTATTTTCTTTCATCACTGGTAAGTGAGCAATAAGTGATGGCCTCCATCTGTTCCTCAAACAAGGATCACCGCATGCTTAAACTCGGCTTATGTTACTCATAAACGAACACACAAACACACACGTACGCACACACACTGCCTCAGTGGCCCAAAACACAGCACAGTTTGTTCTTTTGGTGTAATTGCCTTGAGATTTCTCTCCACTGATACGCTGATGTCTGTTATAATGCAATGTCGTCTATGTTCGTCTATTGTAGCGCTCCTTAAGCCGTAAAAGAGGCAAACGAGTAAACTGCAGGCAGTTGTAAAGAAAATAGCTGACACCCTGGCGAATGTTGATGTGTGAAATGACTCATTTTGTTTCATTTTAGTTCATTTAAATTGAAATTATATTATGTTATATATTATATTCTATGCAATTAAGTTGCCAATGAAGAATAGGATATCCACAGTTTCTAGCCTAAGGCTTGACCCCTGAATGCATGTGTAACCTGACTGCCAATAAGTTGTGGTTACGATGTTGCAATACATAGAGGTCTGTTTACTAGCTCTGTGCTGTAGCATTCAATTTCCATACTATGGCTTTCTGTTTTCCTTTTTTCTTTAGTGTGTTGTAGCTTTTCGTGCACACAAATTTTCTGCGAAATTATAAAGCCTAAAGTATATGCCAGAGGAAGAAAATCACACAAAAAAAACCCAAACAAAAAAACACTTCTCTTCAGCTGCCTGACATAGCTTGTTAGAATTCCAGCCCTTTGCCCAGTTACAAGGTGATATCATCTGATAGCACAACCCTCAATCTCATTTCCTGTCTAGTGACAAGTGTGGCAAACCTCACACAATCCTACAATGCAGAGAGCTACAGCATTGTACGAATAGCCACAGAGCTGTGGGGATGGAACCATTCAAAACAGCTCATCAGGAGGCGGGGTTTAAAGACACAGGGGCTCAAACAAAGTGATAGATAATGAATTTAAAGTTTGAGAAAAATAGTATGTTTTGTTTTCTTGTAGAAAACGTGTAGAAAATGTAGTATGTCCCCTTTAGAAGAGTCTTATATATATATATATAGACTCTTCTACAGGGGACATACTACATTTTATATATATATATATAAAAAAAAATATATATATATATATATATATATACACACACATATACATTTTTATTTTTCTACATTGTTTGAACACGACAGCTGCCATTTACATTGAGTAAATGGACCAATAGAAATGTTCCAAAACAGCTTGGAAAAATTCTGGTTCCATTGACGTGCATTGAAAGTAAATATATATATAGTAGTAAGTATATATATATATATATATATATATATATATATATATATATATATATATATATACATAATTTACATTTAAAACATCTTTGCAAAATTAACCTGAGCCACTTTCATATGTGGTACCAAATTTAGATACATGTACGGTTTGTGGCCTGATGACCTTAAAGATATTCAAAACAGATACACCACCATCAAAACCAGAAACTAGTCCAAGCATACATTGTAAAATATAAAATCGGACCCTTTCCGACCTTCATTTTGCTCTAATAATGAACAGCTGAAAGTGGTTTAGAGCTAACTATCTTTTCAACAAAGTCTTGCTCAGTCGAAAATTACTGACGTTATTAGGATTAGGATGTACGCACGTGTCCCGTTCCAGCATGCATGTTCGTTCACATTGATGACAAATTTGAGTCACTTAACTGCACAAAAGTGAACCATTGAGATTACATCTGAGCAAACTAACTCAAATTAAACAATGCCACAGAAACATGTTTAGATTTATTAATGGCTGTGATATATGTGTAGCATGAGCAGCCATCAGCCACAGTATTCTCATGAGGAATGCAAACTTGGACATCAAGAAAGGACATCACATACACCCCAGAACTTGTGTGCACTCTCATGCTTTGGAGTAAGTCTCATACATTTTTAATGAGGAGAAAACAAACCAGTTCAGGTTGCTGGGTTAGACACCCACCACAGTGAACTGACCTTTAAAAGCTGAAAAGAAGCCCTTTGCTCTGGAATGAAGAAAACCAAACTTCTGCTTTCTTCCCTGTCAGGGAGAAGATGAGAGTTTCAAAGCCTGAAACACCAAGACTAACCCCCCTCCCCATCCACATTCTGCCAAGCCCTTCCTTCCTCTGGAATTGTTTAGTAGTTTGTACTCATAAAAAGTAAAAGACAGGCCTAAATCTTTTAACAAAACGCTGAAATTTGTAGCCAGTCCTAACACAGGAGGCCGGGCTTGTTGGAACATGGGCAGGAAAAAGTGTGAACGAGCCAAACCTGAAAGGATTTTAAGTGTTTTACTCCTCAGTAAGTTTGGTCTGCTGGACCTGGCGTGAGACTGAGAACAATCAGCTTTCTTTGGTCAAATCTTTCTTAAACTCTCAAACTGGAACTACAATAGCTAAATACACAGTCTAAGAGGCTTCACTCAGTGATCTAGAAAAATAAATAAATTAACAAAAAATCTGATACATGTGCAGTTTGTGGCCTTGATGACCTCAAAGTTGTTCAGAACAGATACACCACCATCAGAACCAGAAACTAGTCCCAGCACACAGTGTAAAATATAAAATCGGGCCATTTCCCACCTTTATTTTGCTCTAATAATGAACAGCTGGAAGGGGTTTAGAGCTAACTATTTTTTAACAACCAACTGAACAAGACTTTGTTGCAAAGACGTCATTGATTAAGATTAAGATCTCGTTTCAGGATGCATGTTCATTCACATTGATGACAAATTTGAGTCACTTAACTGCACAAAAGTGAACCATCAAGATCACATCTGAGCAAACAAACATGTTATTATTTTTTTTCTCTTTCCCCCTCCTTTATTGCCTGTCAGGACTGGCGTAAATAGCTAAATAAAAAATTAATAAAAATACAAACATTAACAAGAATAGGCTACAGAAAACCTATAGAGCTGTTCTTGTAAAAGCAAGTATGTTTGGTACATCAGTGCATTGGGATCACCATTCCGATTGCGAATACTGCCAGACATGACAGGTAAAAAAAAGACAAACAAACAAACAAAAAAAAAAACATTTAGATATATTAATGGTTGTGATATATGTGGTGTATGCAGCCATCGGCCACAGTAATCTCATAAAGAATGCAAACTAAGTAAGCTGAGCTTATTGCTAAGGAAATTTCATTCAAAGCTGTTTGACCAAAATAAATAAATAAATAAATAAATAAATAAATAAATCAGTTGCTTCAAAAGTGCATACAATGAAAACACAATCCCACGAATGTAGCGCTATCCTACAGCAATAGAAGTAGGAACCTCTAATAAACAGGATCATGCTATATTGCTTCTTTAGTTTTTTTTAGCTTCCAGTAATCAAATGTCTTCCATTGAGTGTGGTCAGGCCTGATGACAAGACCAACCCTGAGAGGAAAATTCCAATCAGAGGAAAATTCCAATCAGACTTAGGGCGTACTCACACTAGGCTCTGTGATCTGATCCCACTTGAAGAGGTGGACCAGGGCACGATTCGCTTCTAGTGTGAGCGCTATCTGTGCCCAGGCCCGCTCGGAGCCTCGTGTGATCTTTCCTTCCAAAAAAAAAAAAAAAAAAAGTTGCGTTGTGATGACGTAAGTGTGCTCGGGTGCGGATTATTAAAGGCAATGTGAGTGCAGGCCAGCGGGGGAGTGGGGAGGGGGGATAACCGGTCCCCAGCATGGAACGAGCAAACCAGGCCTAGTGTGAGTACGCTCTTACAGTCCAACAGTGCAACTGCTCCAAACAGCAGGCGCGATTTCCCCACCGTAATGCAGACGCTCTATTTACAAATGTCAGAGGATGTACTGTTCTTGTGCAAGGAGTCTTTTTATTGGCTTCTTCATAAGTCTCAGTCTCTGTCCTAATTATAACACACACTGTGTATTTTTTCAAATGTTTTCCAGCCTAACAAGTCAGTCCTCCTTTAACTCACATGAGAACACGTATAAGACTCTTTTCCATTCACCTCAGTGCTGAGGCTTTCACTCGCTGAGTTGGGACTTCACCGGGGAATGTTTGTATAATATGACCCTGTCTGCTCCTAGGAGTTTTTTCAGGTCATTGTTTTGGATTCTGAGGCCTGGAGACAGTGAAGTAACAAAGACACTGTAGTGGCAACAGTGATGTCCTTGAGCTTTGCACTGTATCTTCTCATTAACTTAACAGATGGAGGCCTGCGTGAGCCATTGTAACTTTAGAATGTATAGGCTGTTTTTTAACTCAATCAGTCTTCCGTTGAGCACTCAGATAGATTTTTGACAATAGAAATTTAGAAACTGATTCCTTGAATTGGCAAACCATGCATGAAACCACTGACCCTACACAAGTAAGCACTAGTAACTGAATATAGTTGACATATTTTGAAGTAAAGTTTATATATAATATGTGTATATGCCAACTTTGTTCAATTGAACTGAATAGAACTGCAAGGTATAGAAGTTGGTGTGGGAGTATTTCTTGGTTGAGACGGGCAGAAGCAAAAATGCCCGCTGCAAATTTGTAACACCAGCATTTCGAGGGGTGGTACGACCAGCAAAGACTTTAATACTTTAATTAAATTCATCCAAACAAGCACAAAGAAGCAAGCTAGCACAAAATACAACATCTAAAAAGTGAAACACTATAAATATCAAGATTTATAGCCATATATTGAGCATTTAAGTCAGAGTTGGTATCAGTATCGGTACTCGGTATCGGCAGATACCTAAAAAGCAGGTATTGGTAAGGAAAAAGTGGTATCGGTGCATCCCTAATATATATAATTTAATTCTCTTTACAAAATATACTATAGATGGTCTGTATTGCCCCACCATGTACACCAAAAGCAAGAAGAAGACAGCTGTCTATTATAACTGACAAACAAGTCAACACACAGCGGTGACGAGGAAATTAAAGTTTTATGTATAGAAAGTATATATACTACTAGTATATTATTTTCATATCATATAATATGATACATGCTAAACAAACATTCTGTGAAACAAAGTGAACTCAGAGAATACAACTCTAGTGAGTAGGCAATGATGTAGCAGTCATAAACATGCTACCTAGACTTACTATCAGAGCTGGAAGTGGTCTCCTTCCATATTGCCCCCACTTCTTTCAGTGTCCTGGTCAACAAAGACAGTGCTGGAGCACACAGAGTCGCATAAAAGTTAACTCAGGAGCCACAAATCATGAACTGGATTTAGCATTCTGCTGCTAAGACGTCAGTATTCAGAGGCTCCCGACAGGATAGGAGGACTGGCGGACTGGTTATTCACCCAGATAAGACCCTCTACATTCAGGAGATAACAGTGTCTCATGGCTCACACACGCTCATACAGAGTTAAACACTGGCACCAGTCCCCCAACACGTGCTCACACGTTAGTGATCTGACTTCAACTCAGGCTTGCTTAAGGCCTAGTAGTTGGCGTTAGCAGCGCTGTGCTATGAAACAAGTGGTAATACAAAGTGAACCACAGAGACCACAGGCAAAGCCCAAACACTCACCACTGGCCTGTGCCGGGCCAGTGCGTCAAGCAGCGTGACCAATAACGTCACCCCTTCCTCATAACCTCATGACCTCCTCACACTAGTGTAAAATACACGCCAGCACAAAAGCATTCCCCCAAAGTCATGTTTACTTAGTCGAAAGACTATTGATAGTGATGACATACAGCATTCCACAAGCTGGAGGACGGGGGGTTGGCTCTTTCTACCACACCCACTGCCCTCTAGCTTACAAATAAATGTAAACACACACCCACACCTATCCATCCCTACACATGCATACAACACCACAAAACGATCGCACCTCGAACTAGCAACCCAACAGTATGCACTGACCTAGTAGCATAACAGCCTCATACTGTGTGTTAATGCAAAACATCTGCATAACTAAACAGTTATGTAGGAAAAGTCTTTCAGATTGGTTTTAAATGAAACAAATCTTTACATGGAAACCTCAGTCAGAACTGTTTACGGTGGTCGTGATAGAAGCCAGACATCTAAAGCATTCCATGTTTCTTAAAAAGGGCTGTCCGAGCTTCTCTATAGGAAGTTGAGATGGCTGCAGGTCATTCTCAACAAGCTGGAGCACACCTGAATTTGTAAGATGACTCAATCTGATGTATTCATACATCCAAACAACAGGGGGCAGCATCACCAGAAAATGCACAGTCCCTCTTGTGCACTCGTCAATTCTCTAAATCTAGAAGAAACAACACAGTATCAAACTTCACCAGTGGCGTTCTGCTTCCGAGCATTGATTTTTGTTAAGAGCAGGAGGCGGTGGTCGCTCACCAGGAGCTTCAGCCTTCATTGGGTATACGCTTCCTTTTAATGGCTACTTATCCTTAAATAATGTAACCAGGAGCAGCACCTTTAACCTGATTGACAAGAGGTTCTTCGTCCTCTCATATTGGTCTGATTCAACTTAATGCTTAAGTGACTCACTCCTTTTAAAGTACAAAGCTGTATTATGTTACAGGACAGGCTGGGGCTAGCTGGTAGCACACTAACTTTCACAGATATCTCTGTAACACAGTACACAGATGCCATTGACATACTATCAAAACTGTTATTTTTCACATTCTGTTGATATTTTAGTTAATTGTAGAAGGTTTTAAGCTAAATATCGTACATGTTTCTCCTTTAAATCAATTGGTCTCACTCTTTGATCACATGTGGAATAAAAACCTGCAACCACGCTGGCTCTTGCAGACTAGATTGGAGTCCTAAAAGTGCGAAAAAGCTACCTCATGGCAAGTTACAACATGAAAAGGTTATAAATACACTGCCTGATATCTGATAGAACAGTTTGTAAAACAGTTGTAGTGGTTAATGGAAGATCAGTGCATACACGGCATTATAGCAAAATAGTCAGCCAAATGTATTCACGGTGGACATATAGGATCACTGCTTATTCTGGACAATAAATAAAATGGCTATATTTGCGTTACAGACATCACAACCCCTGATTCCTAACATCACTACGCTATAGAAATATGTGTCACAAAGTGTATGTACAATAAAAAAACACTTACATCAAAGCATTCTGAATGATTTTGTTTACATTACAACAGCGGAGTTAGTTTACAGTGTAACTCCCCTTTAAGAAAGGCGTCACATCACAATGGTGAAATATCTAATTGTGCTGTTTTTTTACTAACATTAGTAATACTAATATTATTACTTAGAGATGGACCAATCAGCGCTTTTGAGACAGATTTCCATCACCAATCACCTTTCAGCGCAATCAGCCGATAGCTGATAGCGATAGAGGGCGGGGTATGCGCCACAGCAGGGCTACATGTAGTTATTAGCGCAAACAAGTCATGAAACATGGTCTAAACTGGTTTATTACCATTTTTAACGGGTTCATGTGAAACAGCATAATATCTTAAGCTAAATTAACAGTAAATAAACAAAGTAAATCAAACAAATATCCACAATACTGCAATCATTCAATTTAGACCCTTAATTTAAAACGAAAAAAGCAAATTAAATAAATGCAGTAAAAACAGCAGTCATTAAACGCAGACTCTGGTTATTTTAAACAACAATCTGTAATCATTAAATGTAGATCTTGAATTGCTGCTGCTGTTCTGTTCGTACTGGTCAGATCTGGTCTGTATGGTGTTCTGGGTTGCTTGTTTTGTGCTAGCTGTGAGTGCTAGCTCTGCTGTTTGCTGATACTCACTGTATTCAGTTGCGTGCAGTGCTGTATCAGATTAGTAGAGTTAAATGTCTGTCTTGGTTCCTCAACGAAAGACGCTGATTTTACTAATTTTAAAAACACCCTGGATGAGTCTGCGTCACATACGGTAAAACACTGTCAGACTTTCTATCAGCGCATGCTTTCCTCGCAAGGCTGCTGCTTCAGTCAGTCTGTGGAAAATGAAAGGGTGTTTATTTCCACCTAGTGTTTCAGATAGGAATTGCGGGGAGCTGGCCAGAGGGGGTTCTCCTCTTCCTGGATGAAACGCTAGGTGGAAATACAGAATCTAAGCTTATTTAATGCCATCGATCCGCTGTCGGGGTCGGCTAAATCAGAGATATTTCGTCTGATCATGGATCGCATATTTTGATTAAAAATCGGCCGATACCGATCTCTATTATTACTAATATTATAATTCTATAAATTATAATTCTATAAATAAAGATCCAGTCCTGTTCCTTTGGCCACAAAGACCAGGATATCCACCGAATCTAGCTGGGGGCTAGAAGGCACTGTGGCGAACTGCCAGTAAGTTGTGGTTGTGATGTCACAACACACGCAGCTTTCTTCACCACAAATTAGTCAAACTCATCTACAAGCTCAATGTTATTAAGTTCTTCTGCCCCACTTAAAAACTAAAGACTTACAAACTTACTTTCTGATCACGCAGACTAAACAAGACAAAAACAGCTCTTGTGATTTAAAAACTTTAAAAAAACACAATTTCGATATTAAAGAAACGATTCACCTTCAAGCACAAAACAGCACAAAACAACTCCGCTGAGTAGAACACTAAGCACAGAGATTAAGCGCGAGCTCCCTTATGGCAGCATGCGTTACCTCTGAGACTATAATAAGCACGAGAATATGAGGAACAAGACAGGACAGGAGAGAGAAGGCCAAGCTTTCTGCCCTGCAGCATGTAAACAGCACCTATTCAGGCCCAGTGTGCTAATACAGAAACATCTGGCACACAATTAACTGAACTTCAAAACACCAACGTTTACACAGTTCACTTCTAAAACGTCAGCAGCTGTCAAACATTAACATTAACGATGAATTCATAGCACAGAGTTAATTAAGAGGACGGTTAATTGACAGTGAAATCCAGACCTGCTTTTAAAGCTATTATAGATTAACACGTGTTAACTCGACAGTGGACATTTAAATAAGCAGAAGAAAGACAGAGAGTGGGTGTGAGAGAGAGAGAGAGAGAGAGAGAGAGAGATTGAGCAAGGGGGGGGGGTTCCTACAGTGGAGGCGAGGAGTGACCTCAGTAAAAAGACGTGTGGTGTATGTTTTGAAAAGTTGCAGAGACTTGAAGCTGGAAGAAACGGGAACGACGATGAACAGAAGGAAATCTAAACAGCTGGTGGAGGGAGAGGGAAGATAAGAGAAGGGTAAGGAACCAGCATGCTGACACTGCAGTGCGAGAAGGAAGCCAGCAGGGAAGCGAGAAGAAGAAACAACACACGCTGCTGCTGCTGCTGCTGCTGCTAAATGAAAAGTTTGTGCTTTACCCTTCAGCGTTCTTCAGAGAGCTGGTGGAGCGCGAGCGAGGCTTCATAACAATGCTCATGGTGACCACGGCCAGACTTCGGGAGTGTCTGTCTGTGTCTGTGTGTGTTCAATCCTCATGTGCTCCCCCCTGCGCTCCCTCGGGTGGGCAGACAGAGTCTCAGCTCTGCTCACACACACACTTCTCTGCTCTCCCTGAACTTCCACACGCGCACAAGTAGAGCCGCAGTGTTTTCACCACGCCCACTGTTACTACACAGGAGGAAACCCTGCCCAATCTGATTCCTCTCATTCTGTCCCCCCAACTCTCTCTCTCTCTCTCTCTTAATCTCTCTCTTTCTGAATTTCATGTTAAACCATGTTTTCCACAGTAAAAAAGGAACAACCTTTTGAAGGGGAAAGCCACCAAAATTTCCAAACATCAGTATAATTTAACAGACAGGACGTACAGGAAATAGAACTTTTATTGCAATAACTATTGCGATACTCTGAGATGTTCTTATTTAACGATACTTTATATCTTTTTCAGTTGGAACAGAGGATTAAGCACCAGCAGTGCTACATTATAAACTTATTATCAAAAATTCTAAACACAACAGCTGGGTTTTCATACGAGCACTTCACTAAGATGAGCATTTATGAATTATGGTGTTTCCATCCATTACAGTTATATTAAAAAAACTTCTGATGATGTAAGCTACGATGATTAGGGGCAAACAAGATGGAGAAGTTTATTTGCCATCTTTTTATGGCCGCAGTGTTTGCAGGTCAGAGACGCCGGGCAGGACAAGCACAGGGATGAAATCGTGGTGCCCATATATTCTGGGGGACGTCTTCTAAACCTTTGATTAGGCGTTTTAGAAGACAGCCTTTGAAAAGCTAGTCGCTATGATCGGACCATCCTTAGGGTCAACTGTTTCCCTTCTCCACTGATACAAGCTGGTCACTTGCGTGGGGGCAAATGTTGGGTGTAACAGTATAGCAGCGCACTGTTGTGCGTATGTTATATGTTGAGCAATGAGATCAGGTGGAATGAACTCGATTTGATTCGTAGCTGATTATGCGATATCAGAAAATTCCTTTAGTGATATTTGGGTTTTCTCTAGAATTCCTCTTTTCTCTAAAAGTTAGTGGATGGAAAATCTGCTGTTGATTTTGATTGAATTTTTTGCTGTGTTGCACTAAAACTTTTTAAATGGGACTAACTGTAAGCTCTCCTAATACTGAAACTGTTGCTCAGTGTTCTACAAGCACGCATACTGTACTGTAACATAATTCATTACAATAACATTATACACACTACTGTGCAAACGACTGACTGTTTAAAAGCCTTCATTTTAGCAATACGTATATTTTCACCAGTAAGAACACCAGATTGCATTAGATGTAAACAGGTGTAAATAATCATAAATACAATACAAAGTGACATAAATATCTTATTTTGAAAGAAGTAGATTATATCTAGTTTGCCAATTTGGAGAAAGTGTAGTTCCAGATTTCTCCTGGACGCCCCAGACAGTTCCATTCAGTTCCTTCAGCAGCAATCTTGATTTAGCTTAATGAAGTACTGAGCAGTCAAACAAAATTACAATGGGTTGTTTCCACAAGGAAAAGCTTGAAATGGGTAAAATAAACACAATAAAATACACTACCAGTCAGGTTTTATAATGCTACCAGTCAAACATTTTAGTACACTACCAGCCCAATGTTTTAGAACTGTTTAATTCTTTTTACTGGTTATATTCTGAAATAATTGGCTGGTAGTGTACCAAAACTTTTGACTGATAGTTTTCTAAAACGTTTGACTGGCAGTGTATTAAAACTTTTCACCAACAGTGTATGTAAAACCACTATGTATTGTATTCTCTATTAGATTATTAAAAAATAAAAGCTTCTTGTCTGGAAAAATAGCTTTTTAAATATAATAATGCCTCAAACTTTTGCACAGTACTATATCATCCTAGAGTTGTGATGTGATGTGAAATGCTCCAGAGGGAAACTAGAGAAACCTACAAAGTCAGAACTGTTCAGAGAGACGTTTAACACCTCTGAAAGTTACCTCACATAAAGCTACTGGATTAAATGGTTATGAATATGTTGGCTGGAATTTAGTTTTATGGGAAGATTTTGGCCTGAATGTCATTTATGGTGGAGAAGTTTATGCAGGGCACTGTAAGGCAAACAAGACCCAGTGAAAGCTTATTACTTCCTGATTAATGACTAGTTTACCATTATTAATATTAAGCATAAACAACACCAGTATAAATCACATGTAGTTTCACTGGAGATTTTTATTTGTACTGTAGACATTGTGACTCCTGGTTCCCTTCACCACCACTGTATAGACATCTGAGCTGGTACGTTTCTCTATAATACACAGTAAATGACCTTGTTTACACCTCAACAGCTGTCAGAATTCCCATTTAACCTTTATTCCTCCCTTACCTGACCTTCCTGTGTTTTCCTGCACCTCATCCACTGACCTCTCTCTGCCTAAGCCTTACAGGTATCAGTAAGAGTCTTTCAGACTGACGCAGGGCCATTAGGGAAACGCTTGCCTGTAATTGCCCAGCTTTATGATGGGGGTGTTTACAGTGGGTTTCCTGTGTTCTACACCTATTCAGCATTTTAAACCGCCAAGGCGAGGCTGAAGGAACAGGTGCAGAGTTTTCGAGCTTCACTAACATAACAAGGTTATTTTAAGACTATTACAGCTTAATGCAGTCAGGTGTCTGTCATCCCAAACCCAGACCACACTTCTTGTCTACACCAGAAACACCCACAACTACATCATATCCTAAAAGACTGGTTAGGATATCTGGAGATGCTCTATATCATAATATAATAAGAGATGCATATAGTGTAAACCGATTTAGTAAAATGAACCTAAAACGCCAGAAACACTGGACTTCCATAAAGCTTGTAGGAAGCAATAACCAAGAAAATGCCATACAACATCGCCCCCTGGTGTTTAAAATGCAAAACAACTTCTCAAATGGACTGCCACAAGAATGAACTAAGCCATATGAAAGAATAATAAGTGTAAATAAAAGTATAAAAGTCTAAAGCTGGCAATTCAAAAGCATCATAACTGATTATAATATTATTTAAATATAATTCAAGATGCGCGATGACAAATTCACGGAAATTTGTCAGTGTGTCTCTGGCCACCTCAACAGCAACAGATCAATTGCTTTTCACAACCGATATTCTGTAATATTTACTAATATCAAATGTAATGAAAAGCTGAAATCTAAACACATATAATTTCAATTTTAGACTTAAATTTGTAAAATTAGACAAATTATTAGTAAATTAGACAAATTAAGAATGTTCCCACAGCTCAGACATTCAGTTCCAGTTACAATTCACAGCATTCTGTAGATAAAAAAAATTAGAATCTGAATTGTACCACAACTGAACCGTATCATGGTGAACCCCGATGATGAGTCGTATCCTGAAGAATCTAAATGAAACTGAATCGTCTCGAGGCCGGAGATTCACAGAGGTGTGAGTACCTGCGAGACTTGAAGTAGCGTTTCCTCTTCTTTCCTTTAGGAGAGCTCATGTTGAGAGCAAGCTGCCATCCCACGCTAACCACTTCAAGAGAGAGAGAGAAACAGGAACTGCTGCTGGACCTGCAGTAAACTGGACTCAGCTGAGGCTAATGTCACGCAGAGCTCCAGGTTCCTGTGAGAACGTCCACGTCACTGTCCCCCGACCTCACTCTATAATCCCATCAAATCCCAGTCTGGCCTTGTTGACAGGCTGCCAGCGTATTCTGCGGTGCAGCTGTGCGCAGGAAGGGCTTTCCCTTCTCAAGCACAGAAACATATCACCCCACTAAGAGCAACGAGGAACAAAAACACACCTCCCAGAGTTCCACCAGGATCCACACATCCAATAAGTTTAAAAACATGTTACCTGCTGGATTAAATGGATTCTTACTGGAGAAAAGATTCTCTAGACACAGATTAATTTTAGTGTCGACTGTGTTCCACTCAGATAACTGACTGGAAATGCTTCATCGCAATCAGAATAGGAATCAGAATCACTTTGTCAGCCATGTCCGGCTGCAAGGACTTTCACTCGGTGAGATCGCTGCTTATGTAAATACACAACACACAGAAATCAGATGCTTTACAAAAAGTACGAATTAACACAACACACAGCCACAAAATGCATTTGTAGTTGTGCTCCTGTTCTATTTAAATGTGTTCTCCTGCTATTCTGAGCTACACAGCAATTCCTATATGCCAGAACAAACTTCCTCTCAAGCCCACATGTGTACAATTCAAAAACATACCTCAACTTGAATGATAAACAAACAGGTCCCATTTGAATAGACAAGTTTATTTATTGGACATTCTATCTATTTAAAATAATATTTTTACTGACTTGCTATCTGTCAGTTACCAGTTAATTGGTGCGTTATGTCATAGAATATACACTACTGCTCAAAAGTTTAGGATCACTTTAGAATTTCATTATCAGCAATTCTCAGTCTCTGTCTAAATCTCCTGGTATGGCCGCCAATCCAAGTTAAGGATGTTATTGGGCTGATTGGTTGTTAGGACACTCTTGCTTAATTGTGATGCACAGCTGAAAAACATTCTACTAATAAGTGAGTATAAAAGGGAGAACAACATTCTAGGTTAGTTTAGTATCTGAAGCATCAGCAGTTGATGGCTTGCTGACCGACTCAAAATGACCAGAAAGAAACAACTTTCTTTAGAGACCCAGACTTTAGAGAGTCAGTCCATTGTTGTGTTAAGGAAGGAAGATACTCCATTGAAAACAAGAACACTTCACTGTGATCCCAAACTTTTGAGCGGTAGTGTATGTACAAGTCTTTGCAACTGTATGGTGTGTTGTTTTCTGTTAAAAATTGTGTTGTCCATTTACAAGCTTAACGCCTGCGTACAGATGTTTGTGAAGAAATCCAGTCCTAGATGTTCTACACAACAGCAACACAGACCACATTCCCTCTTAACCTTTGTCTAATTAAGTTCAGTTCAGTTCAGTTCATGAACGTAAAGCTCTGGTGAAGTAAGTGAGGTCAGCAGTGGGGGATGCCTGTGGCGTTTGAGGTGAGTTTCCCAGACCCAGCGCGTCCATTACAGTCTGTAGAATAATTGAGCTTTCTAGAACAACAAGCTTTCCAAAACAAGTCCAGGCTAGCGTCTGACAAAGAGCCCACGCTGCCCCTCGTAATGTGTTACCAAACATGACCAAAATGTTGTGACTGCGTTTCTAATTTCTATTAATTAGGCATTCATGCAGTACTACTGGGATGGGATTAGCCTTACAATGGGGGTGGTGAGATAATGGGATTATACTAAAGGATGTCTGAAATGGGAGTGGCTGCACGCTTGTGTAATTAAAGGTACATACGCACTACGTTCAGCTGCTTACAAGAAGAAAAACATCCAAACATTTTATGTAATCCTGATTCTGTTCTTCCTAACCATACACCTGGCTGTCTTAGCACCACTAGCACTGTTATTAGCTTTTAGTCGATTGTTCAGCCATCATGGGCACATAAAATTAAACTTATGTTATTTAATAAGTTTTAAGGTTCAGAGTTGGACACTTAAGGGTACATGCTGGCTTGATCTGGACCACAGAGAATACAAGTAAATACCTCTATGAGTGCCTCCATACTAAAAAACTGATATAGGGGCTTTGGATTGAACTCAACTTTCAATAATGTGTGTCCAATATATGGCCAATGCATGTGTTAAGTGGGGAACTTGATTAAGACCCCAACTTCATTCTAGATGTTTGCAGAAAGTAATATCTCTTTATGCACTTCAACAAGATACATTGCATATGTATGCCTGAGCCTGGGGTGAGTATAGTTAAGCCAAGTTCGGTTCGGTTTGTGAATGTAAAGAAGTGAGTGAGGTCAGCAGTGGGGGGTGCCTGTGGCATCTTAGGTCAGGACAGGTTCAGAGTAGCGTCTGATAAAGATATATAACATAACGATACATGAAGAAAATGTTGAATATGTTTCCAATTAGGCATTAATATAGCACCATTGTGGCGGGATGGGTTTTACATGGCATGGTGAGATAATGGGATTTTACTCAAAGTAAAGATAGCTGCAGTGTTTTTGACTGGTTTACATCGATGGGAGTGATTGCACAGTCTATGCATTCTGTAAAAAAACTTCCATAGACATTACATGATCATAAGAAGAACACGTCCAAATATTCAGTGTAATCATTATTATCATCTACCTTGTTGTCTTAGTGGCACTAGAGCTGTAATTAGCTTTTAAATGTCTATTTTTTGCTATTTTATAGGTTTTATAGGGTCCAGAATCAAACTCTTTCTATAAGACAATATATGCAAGCTTAATCTGGACCACAGAAAATACAAATTAAAGTTTTTTCAAGTGTCTCTGTATTGAAGAAATTAGCTTTTCCTCAGGAAATGATGGAATATTTACTGACACAGCAATTCACATGACATAACTTATTGTATTTGTTTTAAAGCAGGTTCTATACAAAAGCAAGAGTGTGAAATCCACATAAAATACTGATATGGCAAATTCGGATGGGACTAAAATCACTGAGAAACACCAACTACATCCCCTGGTGTAAAATCCCATCCGAATGTTCCTTATGTTATGCAATATGCGATGATACTGATGAGCGTTCACTGTGGCTAAAAGTAGAATTGCATGCGTTATACAAATCATTCATGAGCCCATACAGTGCAGACCTGTAAAGTAAGGCCACATGCATAACAATGGGTTTCCAACATATGACCAATGCATTAGTACCCAACTTCATTCTAGGTGACCACTATACTTATTTTGCTATTTGGAAGTAAATAAACAACTATAGATTTGCTGCAGCATGCTCTGATGTGTTCATTGGCTGAGCACTTCTAAGCCTGTACACTTTAAATGACCATCAGCATATGGTATATTGCACAGCAGGGATCAGTAAATCAGATCTACAGTGAATACTAATGGAGCACAAAATCACACTCCTGACTCTGTGATGGTCATTATGCAATCTGCCCGGTGTGAAGAGATAGCAGGTTGTTCTGGGGGGAGAGGGGGGCACAGAAAAATATCCCTGGCTGCCCTTCCCGTCAACAAGTGTGGCCTTAATGAACAGCAAGGCTGCTTGTCAGCCTTATCATCATCAGATAGGGGTTAAAAATAACACCTTAGGTAATGAAGCAGAAAAACATCATTCACTGCCTGAAACCTGAACCTCGCTGTTAATCATCCGGACCACCAACGATCGGGTCTAATCATTTAGAACCGAAGCGAATTTTTTAAGTAACACCTCATTATCTCTGATTTTAACTACATTACATTGAACAGATGGTGTGCATTAGTAATATACAGCTTATCTTCATCCCGTATATACGATCAGCCTATATCTGTGTAACAGTGCTGAACACAATCAGCCCACTCACAGGCTAACAGCTTCCCTGCTACCTAATATTGATTACAGAGCCAATAAGAGCTACACTGAATATACACTCCCCATCCAGTTTATTAGAAACACCCACCTTATACTTCCACTCAGTGGTCAAGTAATGAGCTCTACCAAGCCAAGAAACACACTATAAACAGTACAGTTCAAAAGAGACCACCCTTTATTTATTTAAAGGGGCCATTAAGTACAAGTTATTCATTTTTCAGAGGGTATGTCTGATGAAATTTGATATCGATCCACAAGCAGAGAGAAATGTCAAAGGAAAACAAATGAAAATACACATTTCTGTGCCTACTGAAAGCATTAATGTATCCTGAGCGCAAGCTGCAGCTACAAACAATCACTCACGTGCATCTAAAGTTGTGGGAGTGTTTCACACAGAAACACAACAGTGTGGTGCTCTGTCAGCTCTGCACAGTGGAGATGATCACAACAGTACAACTGCTATACACCTTGAAGATCAAACATCCCGTAGCTCTTTATCAACACAGCAGCAGGACAGCACCTGTTTACCTGTTTATCTAATCTTAGCAGATTATTTTAAGATTATTAACACGTGTAACATGTTTCTTTCAGTAGTAGTTCTCGATACCGGGGAGCTTTAAAATATACATAGCTGCTGCTACGCCTACACTCTATATGCTACGCCTACACTCTATATATAGCGGCGCTATATTCATTCTCATTGGCTGTTCGTGTTGTTTCTCAAAGTATGGACGGAACTTAATTCTATCCACTGCATCTAATAGTTCTATCGAGGAAACGTTATTTCGTATTAATTATCGTTATCGTTTTATTGCCCACCCTTAATATAATATAATACACAAACACACACACACACATGCACAAAATCATCCATTGGTTACAAATCCATAACAAACTCATCCCTAACACACTTCCATTAAAATAATCTAAAAATAATCGACTAATCGAAAAAAGAATCGTTAGATCAATGAGAAATTAATTGTTAGGTGCAGCCCTACCTAGCAGACCACCAAAAATGTCATCGGCATCATATAAATAGTACTTAAAACTTTCATCTTTAAGACAGAGGAGAAAAACAAGCTCCACTTTACTTCTCATCTGAAAAAAGGGTGTGAGAGGATGCGTAGCTATCGAGAAGCCATTACAGCGAGAACAGATACAGGAGAAAGCAAGACAATAGACAAATAACTTTTTTGAATGTACTTGGATTGACAGAAGATAAAACCAACTTTTAAGACAGCCTACAAGAGAGGTGGAAAAAACCCTGCAGGCTTACATAAAAGGAAATATCCTGAAAGGAACGGAATCTGTAAAAAAAAACTCAAAAATTGCTCAGAATTGACAAACACTGACAGTTATTCTTTGTCATTTTCTGTTAAATATACAGTCCTGGGCAAACGCCTGACTGTTTAAAACCCTGTGTCTTAGCAACAAGTGTATTTTCATCAGTAAAAACACCAGCTATCATTAAAACAGGTGTAAATAATAATAAATACAATACAAAGTAACATAAATATCTTATTGTGAGAGAAGTAGATCATATCTTGAGCTCCAGTTTGAAGAACAAAGTTAGGTTCCAGATTTCTCCTGGACGCTCCAGACATTGTATGAATATATTTAGTTCCTTCAGCAGCAATCTTGATTTAGCTTAATGAAGTACTGAGCAGTCAAAGCAGGTATTAGATGATCACTGTAAATAATACCAACACATGTAAAAGTGCTACTAACTGCATTAATATTAGTTATTAATACTGTTTAATTAATTTTAAGTGTTTTGCTGAGTAAATAAAAACTGTATGGAAAAATAGTTTTTTTAAATATAATAATATCCTCAAGTGCCTCAAACTTTTGCACAGTACTGTATGTTCTGTTTTTTTCTTAAGGCTGAAATATAAATAATGCTCTAAATGTAAATGCTCATGAAGTAGCACTTTTTAAATTAAAAGTTCTGTATGTTTAACCCTCTGGAGTCACTGACGTGAATATTTGAGTTTACTATAGAACTACTCATCTGGACAACTAATTCCACACTTGTACAGCTGCCAGAGTATAAAGCTTTTAGTTTTATGTTCACATTTTCCTTTCCAACACATTTACATGTTACACTGAACCTTAGTAGATACGTGTTTTATGAGTTGTATACGTTTCTTCTCATGTTGTGCAGAATTTATAAACCACCCATGTAAAACTAAACCTAGATTCCTACTCAAATGTTCTGTTCCACCTTAAAATCCAAAGGTGCCTTAAAAAAAGCACATATTCAGCCTGAAGCCTGTGTTGCCACAGCAGCATTTAAGGTAGGGGTGTAAGAAAATATCGAAATATCGAATATCAGGATATTATGTTTCGTGATCCTGTATCGATTCTCACAAACACAGTATCGATACACAGATTCCTGGCAGACAGTGAATCATTGTGTGTTGTGTTTAAACCTCTGACCTCTAGATGGCAGTGTTGTAATCCATTTTCAGCTCCACTCCAACACTAACAAGCAGCACACGGGCGTAATGCTTTTGTAAGCACTGACAAACCTGTTCATATAGTGGTGTGTTTTAATAGTAGAATTAGAAAAATCACAATCTATCACTTTGCTTGCAATATCGCAATATATTGTGATATATTGAATCGTGACCACTGTATCTTGATCCGTTTTGTTTCGCAGGTTCTTGCCGTGGAATAGTAAATTCAAACAATCTAATCTAACATCTTCATGTAACTGATTTACTGAAAGTAGTGAAGTGTATTGAAGAAAGCTAGACAGCAGCTACCTACATGCAGAGCCTCTGCCTGTGCAGCTGTACCTTAGTAAAGTCACGTGATCAATAATTAGCGTGAGACAGGCAGACCAGAGGGATAGTTAATAACAAGGAATGGTATGATCCACTTTAGAAGGATATATAAATGTTTTGACCCCCCTGAAATATTGTTTTTACGCCTTTTGGGGGGTTCAAGTCTTAATCAGAAGGGTCAAACCCCCCCCCAGTCCCCCCCATAATTCACGCCCTGGTGTCAGCAGAAAGACAAGGTTGCGGTATCTGTATCAGCATCAGGTATCGGACATGTAAACGTGGCATTGAGTCACCCCAAATCATAACTGTACAATTACAGGCTGTAGCCAATATGCTGTAATGCCCAATCTGTCAGTCCTCCTGTTCTCTGTTCATCATTGGTCAGTGTCTGAACGTCTGTTGACCAGATATTGTATTTGGGTCATGGACCATTCTCTCACACGATATTGGTACAAGTATATCTGACACTGCGGTATTGCTGAGGTTTGTATATCAGCAAAAAAAGATAGATTTCAAAATGATTCTAAAATTATTTGAAGAAGAAGAACGTAGCATCTGAATTGCACCACTGTCATCCTCGGTCAACACGCCAATAAAGAATAAAGCTACTTTATTTGTGCTTCAAATGAATCTTGAAAATGGCTAACAGCTCCAAAGAGAAAGTATGTTATTGCTTTCTGAAAGGCCTCTTGGATTCTATGCCTGTGTGTTAATGACAGCAGCACATATCTGATAGCAGCACTGTTGCCCAGCATTCAGCCCCTTTACCTGCAATACGCACCTGCCCAAACACACACACACACACACACACACACACACAAACACAATATGTCTTTCAGGGTACTGCCGATATTGACCCATGCCTGGTTTTCCCGTGCAAACAACAGAACTGGAGCAGATACGGTCTGCTTTTGAGACAGTGCTATTATGAGAACACTAGCACCAAAGTGATGACCCAGCACACTGGTAGACATTTATAACTCCTGACAAGGTCCAATATTAGCAGAGCAAAAGTCATTATTGCTACTGAAGAGATGCCATTCAGCCCCTCAGGGCCAGCGGAGGCAGAGATAAGGCAGCACTGAGAACAAGGCGGGGATTTAAAGGGTTCCTACAAATCAATAGCCTAACAACCACTTTATTCCACCTGCGCTTAGTGTCCTGTTATTGATGATTTGGCTGCGAACCAGGGAACTCGGTTCTGCATTTAATATCTGCTATGCTTTCTATCTACATTAATCAGCCATTTGGAGCAAAGTATGTCCGCGAGCTGTCAGCACATCAGCAGACAGAGAGGTTCAGCAAAGCTCATGTGTTGTTCCCTGTGGAGAAACCACACGACCCAAGCGAAGCTCAGTAAACACAATAAAACCCCACAGACTTCTAATACAAAACTCACAACTCACATCTGACACAACCATGTCCAACCAATTAAGCACCATCAGATGCAAACTATTCCAAATCGAGCCGCTAAGCAGCCCCGCAGAATCAGTTAGCTGTAATTCAGCACTGAAGCACTTCTACTTCACAGAAGTCAACTTTACCATCTTCTTCTCCCTTTGATGTCAATGGGCTTGTTAATGGCGTATGGAGAGCCATTGATGCAGGCGCTGCGGTAGCGGGCCACTCTCTCCAGAGAACAGAGCTCCGAGCTCACGGGCAGACTCATCGCTGAGGGACCAGAGGACAGACAATGACCAACAACGGCACACCACTGACCAACCTGAACACACAGGCAGCGCAGCCTCCCTCTGTGTGCACTGCCCCTTCAGAGAGGAGGGGAAGAAAAGGCAAAAGAAGAAAACGTGCAGGCGGGTGAAGGGAGGGGGTGTAACGAGAGAGAGAGAGAGAGAGAGAGAGAGAGAGAGAGAGAGAGAGAGAGAGAGAGAGAGAGAGAGAGAGAGAATAAGAGAGAAACTGAGAGTGAAAATAAAAGAGGGAAATAGAGAAGGTGAGAGGGAGAAAAAAGGAAAAAGAGAATAAAAGGTAAAGAGAGACAAGGCGAAAAGAAAAAGTGGGGGACTAAGAAAGAGAAGGATGGGAGAGAGGTAAGTGAAAAATGGGGTGACAGTCAGGAGCAAACACAGTAGGAGTTCAAGAGAGAGAGAGAGAGAGAGAGAGAGAGAGAGAGAGAGAGAGAGAGAGAGGAAGAGGGGAGACAAAAAAGGAGAGAGTGAGAAATAATAAAGTTACCAAGTGAGAGAGAGAGGGAGAGAGAGAGAAAGAGAGGGGCAGACACTGAAAAGTACAGTTCAGAATGAAGACAGATAGAGGGATGAATAGAGAGAGGTGCCTGAGGAAAGAAAGGGAGAGGGAAAAGAGAGTAAAACAGAGACGAGGAGTAAAAGGAAAAGAGGAGGGAAAGAGAGGGCAGAGAACAAGGGAGAGATTGTGACAAGTACAATAGCTTAAATGAGAGATTGAAAAATAAATAGAAGACAGAAAAAGGGAGAAATAAGAAGAGAGAATGGGATTCAAAGTTAGAGAGAGTGGGAAAGAGAGAAAAGTAGGAAAGAAAGAAAAAAACAAAAAGAACAAAAAGAGAAGGAGGGCATGGGAGAGAGTATGGGCGACAGAGAAATAAAAAAAGAAAGAGCGAAACAGTTAAAAAGGGAGAGAGAAAGAGAGAGAGTGAGAGAGAGAGCAGTAAAAACAATTAAGGCGTTTTATTAAGAGGATTCTTTTTAAGTGAGGGTGTGCTGCATAGTGGGATGTGTGTAGTGGGGTGTGTGTGTGTGTGTGTGTGTGTGTGTGTGTGTGTGTGTGCTCTGGTTTCTTGGAAATTCTCCTTGATTTACAGCCATTTGTGCGAGGCTTTTATGTCCAGAGTCCCTCGGCCTAATAAGAGAGGCGAGAGTGACGTAGATGGAGAACATTATCAACCCAGCAAGCTGATCTTACTGCCACTTCATCTCTGCTTAGAGCCAATTTAGCACATAACGCAGTTCAATGACTTTTTGGCATCTAATACATTCACTTATGCATTCTGGATCGTGATGGATTGCACTGCATGCACCTGGACATGAATTCATCAGCCTTGCATAATGATGATGTATCCAAAGTGGTTTTAATCTGCTGGGAAAAAAGACTTTTTAATGCCAGCCAGCATTTCTCTCTCTGTTCCATTTCCTCCACTTTCCCTGCAACCAAAACAGATCTGACCCACAATAAACTAATTATTATTTAATCCCACTGGCAACGTCTTTTTTTATTTTTATTATTTTTTTTACTTTTACTACAACTTAATGCATCACAATTGAACATCTCTCAGAGCAGAGGTCACTAATAGGCCAGACGTTGTCCAATGCGGACCCAAACTGATAATCTACTGAGAAGGATTTACTGTTGACTGTGTTTATTTTAAGAGGCAGAGCTTTTCTTGTCTTTACGGTATACGGCCTTTGCAGCACAGTAAACTCACACACCAATCATGTGCGTAGTAAAATCACCAAACGCCCCTCAGCCAATCAGATCTGTGCAGATTCAGGAATGTGGTGTGCACACAGGCGAGAAGCAGCAGTCGGAGAGTAAAGCGAGTCAGACGGCGTGCTCTAAAAAAAAAGAAAAGTCGACGGCGAAAAACGACTTCTCAACCAGGAATGGACCGAGACAGATGTCTCATATGTTCTGAGACCGTGGCGCTAATTAAAAGCAGCCACGCATCTCATATCCATCCATCATCTTCCACTTTATCCCGCTAGTCGGGGTCACAGGGAGCTGGAACCAATCCCAGCGTCATGAGGTGAAGGCAGGGTACACCATGGACAGGCCACCAGTCCATCACATGGCCAACACACACTCACACCTACAGGCAATTTAGAGTGAGGATCAACCTAACATGCATGTGTTTGGACTGTGGGAGGAAACTGGAGAACCGAACGGCCAGGATATCTCATATGTGTGTGAAAACATAATTCAGCCCAGATTTAAAGTCCTGGCTGGACAACCAAGAGCTCACTTCTCTCACTGAACAAGAGAAAGTGTGGAGGAATACAAGAGAGATAGGATGTGAAACTTAGTTAACAAGACTAAACATTTTATTTCCCTTTTTTATCATAAATAAACACTTTATTATGCATTTTTTTCAAAAGCATTTTAAATGTAGCCCTTGTTTTTACTTAAAATGATGAAAACATTTATTCAGTTCAGCATTTAAACAGTAAATATACTGAAATATACTGAACGGTATGTGTGGTGTGTTGGTGTTTCAGTTGCTGATGGTATAAGATGCTGATTCTAGGCTACTTCAGTAAACAGGATACACCACTGAATCAGAACACAAGTTAGAAATGAAGACGGTTCAGACCTTGGCCTGAGGAAATCTCCTCTAGGTGGACCTTACTGAACTCTAATTAAGTACCTCTGCTCCAGAGTATGAAAACATACAAATAAGAGCAAAAAAAAAAATACAAAGCCAAAGTATATGTACTTAAATACTGTAAAATGAATTGTAACACCCTTTGGGTTGAGGAGTGTGTTTATTTCTACACAGTGAGGACATACTACAAAAAACTCACTTCTTCAGTTCTTGTGCTCATGCATTTGGGTGTATGAAGTGCCTACCAACACGCAAACTGTGAACCGAGTACAGCGAGTCATTTCTTGTGTATGGGCTGCAAAAAGACATTCAGATTTGGTTCTCCTTCCTACATCATGTGTCGGGACTCATTAGAACAATGCAGCCTCCACCAGAGTACCTCGGCCTGTGGCTTCAGAGCTATCTTTGTGAGCGGGCGGTCTTTCTTTCTCGGAAGCACTGGAGCCGCTAGCATTAAGTGGAAGCTAAGAGCTAATCACAGTAAATGCTGCTGTCGACTGGAAAGATTACGTTTATTTTTGGTGGCTGCGTCCAGTCATAATCACCAAAAGACCCTCACTGTGTGCTAACCACTCGGTGTCTGACAAAAGTCAGCTACTTATTTGCCAGCTTTTCGTTTGATATTTCAGGTTCCACCTTAAGCAGTGCAGCAGTTACATTCTGCCGCCTCACAGAACTGCTGTTTACTGCTGCGCTGGAGTGAGAAAATTCAGTAGCGGGTAAGAAGCTGACCTCAGCCTCATTTGTTTTTCTAACCTTGGACATGGCCATGGCAAAAAACCATAGACATGTAAAATGTAAGCATTAAGAAAATAATTATTCTGTGCCTCTTTGGTTGTTTAGCACTAGCTAACGTCAAGTCAAGTTTATCTGTATAGCGTTTTTCACCACAACAATGTTATCACAAAGCAGCTTTACAGGAATGTAAAAGCATGAAAACATGAAGTCATAACAATGTAGCCCCTGTGAGCAAGCCAGAGGCGACGGTGACAAGTTCCAACTCCCTCAACTGGAGGAAGAAACCTTGGGAGGAACCAGACTCACAAGCAGAGACCCATCCTCCTCTGATCAAACAGTGTTTACAGTTTATTAACAAAAGCTGAGTCTGAAGGTAAAAGCTTTAGAAGCTGCACAGGTGCTACATATGGATGATACAGCGATGCAGTCAAGGATGTAGCAAATGGCACGAATGAAGAGGAGAACTGGTTGGTGCCAGGTGACAGGGGGGCCCTGATATTCTCCTAACACTAATGCATCAGATCAAATCTAGCTAACTTCTGAAATGGTTAATAAGCTGAAGCAGGTGTGGTCTGTATGTGGTTGGTAATAACTCTGCTGGAAGGTAGATCTACAGGACCAGGGCTAATGACCACTGCAAATTTGTGACAGTGGTCTACTAGACAAGCACATTTGTTTGAGATGGAACTTGAGTTAAGGGCAGGCTCATTTGAGCAGGCAGTTAAGGTGGAATGAGAAAGTTGTGGCCTGAAGGTGCAGTCGTGGGCTAAAGGTTAGGGATCCAGTCTTGTGACCAGAAGGTCGCCGGTTTGATCCATGGGACCAGCAGGACACCACTGAAGTGCCCTTAAGCAAGGCACCTAACCCCCAACTTCTCCCTAGGCGCTGTGTATAGGGCTGCCCACTGCTCTGGGCATGTGTGCTCACTGCCCCCTAGTGTGTGTGTGTATATATGTGGGTGTTTCAACTGCACAGATGGGTTAAATGCAGAGGTCAGATTTTGCTGTGTGCAAACACAAGTGACAGAATAATACTAAACTAAAATTCAGTGGTCAATAAGAAGCGGACTTCAGCCTCATCTGTCAGACTAGTTTTTTAACCTGGGCGAGTACAACACAACACTGGTAACACGACTTCTACCAAAACAGGGCAAAAACTGTAGACAACTGAAATGTAAGCATTTAAAAACTAATTATTATGTGTTTCTTAGGCTTTTCGCTCCGGCTGATGTAATTATCTGGAAAGATCTTGGCTTTGCTTTGCAGTAGGGTTCACAATTATGTCATCGCTCTTCGTCTGTTAGTCATCATTTGGATAGTTTATGAAGCTCTGTGGTGGGATATAAACTCTAAGCTACATTAGCACAATTATCATCTGCACATTCTTCTTCTTCTTCTTATTATTATTATTATTATACATCCATCCATCCATTCATTATCTACTGCTTTTCCAGGGATCCATGTCACGGGGTAGCAGTCTAAGCAGAGAAACCCAGACTTCCCTCTCCCTAGCCACCTCCTCTAGCTCCTCCAGAGGAATACCGAGGTGTTCCCAGCCCAGCTGAGAAATATAATCACTCCAGCGTGTCCTAGGTCTTCCCCCGGTCTTCTCCCAGTCAGACATGTTCGGAACACCTCCACAGGGAGGCGTCCAGGAGGCATCCCAACCAGATGGCTGAACCACCTAAACTGGGTTCTCTCGATGTGGAGGAGTAGCAGCTTGACTCTGAGCCTCCTCAATATAATCAGGCTCCTCAGACTATTTTTTAAGAGAGCAACCTGACAGCTCGCGGAGAAAACTCATTTCAGCAGCTTGTATCTGTGATCTCGTTCTTTTGGTCACTACCCAAAGCTCGTGACCACAGGGCAGAGTAGGAATGTAGATTACTTCTGTAGAAGTTGAAGTATCAACTCAAACTTTTTACTCCAGTAAAAGTGCAAAAGTACTGCTTTCAAAACTACTTAAAGTATAAAAGTAAAAGTAATGTAAGGGAAAACATGCCATTAAGAACAAAAGCTTAGGCTGCAACACAGAGGTCTATAGTGCACTAGTCCACCTACTCAAACTCCTCAAAATTGATTACAATGTTATATTAAAATGTTAATGTTGATAAATTTGGGATGCGCTAGGCTTCCTGTTTCAGCCACATATATACCCATTGAAAATGAATGTAGTTTAGTACAATGTAAATATATTAAAGAAGCATATCTGTGTACTACTGAACATTAACATGTGTTTCATGGAGCAGAAGATATGATGACTAGTTGTCTATAAGTATTGTAATGATGCACAAAGTCAAACTTTAAAGGCATGTTATCAATAATCTTTACTGGAATGTAAATGTACATGAATGAAAACAAGCTGTAAATGAAATAGGAGTAACGAGGTTGTGTTTGAAATGTAAGGAGTAGAAAGTACAGATAATGGAGTGTAAATGTAAGGAGTAGAAAGTACTGATAATGGAGTGTAAATGTAAGGAGTAGAAAGTACTGATAATGGAGTGTAAATGTAAGGAGTAGAAAGTACTGATAATGGAGTGTAAATGTAAGGAGTAGAAAGTACAGATAATGGAGTGTAAATGTAAGGAGTAGAAAGTACAGATAATGGAGTGTAAAAGTACAGATAATGGAGTGTAAATGTAAGGAGTAGAAAGTACAGATAATGGAGTGTAAATGTAAGGAGTAGAAAGTACAGATAATGGAGTGTAAATGTAAGGAGTAGAAAGTACAGATAATGGAGTGTAAATGTAAGGAGTAGAAAGTACAGATAATGGAGTATAAATGTAAGGAGTAGAAAGTACTGATAATGGAGTGTAAATGTAAGGAGTAGAAAGTACTGATAATGGAGTGTAAATGTAAGGAGTAGAAAGTACTGATAATGGAGTGTAAATGTAAGGAGTAGAAAGTACTGATAATGGATTGTAAATGTAAGGAGTAGAAAGTACTGATAATGGAGTGTAAATGTAAGGAGTAGAAAGTACTGATAATGGAGTGTAAATGTAAGGAGTAGAAAGTACAGATAATGGAGTGTAAATGTAAGGAGTAGAAAGTACAGATAATGGAGTGTAAAAGTACAGATAATGGAGTGTAAATGTAAGGAGTAGAAAGTACAGATAATGGAGTGTAAAAGTACAGATAATGGAGTGTAAATGTAAGGAGTAGAAAGTACAGATAATGGAGTGTAAATGTAAGGAGTAGAAAGTACAGATAATGGAGTGTAAATGTAAAGAGTAGAAAGTACTGATAATGGAGTGTAAATGTAAGGAGTAGAAAGTACAGATAATGGAGTATAAATGTAAGGAGTAGAAAGTACTGATAATGGAGTGTAAATGTAAGGAGTAGAAAGTACTGATAATGGAGTGTAAATGTAAGGAGTAGAAAGTACAGATAATGGAGTGTAAATGTAAGGAGTAGAAAGTACTGATAATGGATTGTAAATGTAAGGAGTAGAAAGTACTGATAATGGAGTGTAAATGTAAGGAGTAGAAAGTACTGATAATGGAGTGTAAATGTAAGGAGTAGAAGTAAAAAGTCCGCTGAAAAATAATCACTCCAGTACACAATCAAAATCTTTAAGTAGAAATTCTACTTTTCTGTAGTGCACAAGTTTCTACTTTTGATAGAGTGAATAATTCTGTAAAGGGAATGAATAAATAAAGGCAAGGAAATGCCTTTATAAAGGCACCAGAATGAAAAGAATGCACATAGTGTTTATGTGAAAAAGTCAGACGCTGAAAAACAGCAGATGCACTTGTACCTTATATTCACAAGAGGGCAGCAGAGCAGCACATATCAGCCCAGAATACAACCCAGCTCTGTACAACACGACTCTCTATTAACTCTTCCATCTCTAAACTGTTTCAGCTCTAATACTCCCAAACCCACCATCAGGCTTTACAGAGCGTGTGGTAGGTAACACGAGTTCAGTCACAGCTCAAAAGGCCTCAGGAGTTTACCGAAATGGTTTAAGGAAGCAGACAAGCTCATCAAACGTCTTGGTTTTATTCACTCTTAGCCACATCAGCATTGAATTTGCATTGATCTTTAAATTAAGCAGATTAAAGGAATCTTGCCAGCATGCAGAAATGATACAGCACTAAAGATGTTGTTATGCCAGCAGTGAGAAGAACTAATTCATTTTCAGACACTGTCAGAGGAAATTCTCCTACAGAGCACTGACAACAGCTACACACGCTGTATTCAGTAAAAAGGATTAAGCCGCTGTAATCAGTGTCACCCTCACTTCTACGGTACTGTGCAAACGTCAGGCACCGCCCTTATTTATGTCATTTCCTGCCACATTTATCAAGAAAAAAAGCAGGAAACATATTGAACAGAAGATTATACAGAAGCTTCAACGACTAAATATAACACCGGTGACTTCAGTCTTGCGTTCAGTTTTTCAGAGAAATCTACGGGGCTATTTTTCTACATCTACTTCCCATGATCCAAGTGATCCCAAACACAATCAGTGGTGTAGAGGTTCTGGACTCTGTGGTGGTCAATCCATGGTTCTGAAAACACAGACAGCAATTTTCTTCTTTTCTGTCTAGTTTTTTTTTCTCAGTAGCAACACATCACAGCGTTGTGTTGTCTTCTCACAGTGGACAAATGACAGTGGACATTCCGATCCCAAGCAAGTGACAGAGTTTTGTAAAGCCCTGTTTATTCCTCTTTTCCTTCTCTTTTATGCAATTGAGTAATCTCACATTTAAACTTTCCGGAGACCTCCTGAATTATTAATAACCTGTACATAATATCTGTTTTGACAAGAAATTAAAAACATGCAGGGTGATCTTGGACTTTGGTGCAGTTCTGCAGGTTTTAGGGTCATCACTTCCAAAAGACTGTCATAAATGTGGCACTGCAAATAGAGGTGTAAGAAAATATCGAATCGAAATATTGAATATCGGGATATTATGTTTGGTGATTCTGTATCAATTCTCAAAAACACAGTATCGATACACAGATTCCTGGCAGACTGTGAATCATTGTGTGTTGTGTTTAAGCCTCTGACCACTAGATGGCAGTGTTGTAATCCATTTTCAGCTCCGCTCCAACATTAACAAGCAGCACAAGGTTGCAATGCTATTGTAAACATTGACAAACCTGTTCATACAGTGGTGTGTTTTAATAGTAGGAATTAAAAATCACAGTAGACTACTTTGTTTGCAATGTATATCGTGATATATTGAATTGTGGCTGCTGTATTACGATATGTATTGTATCGCCAGGTTCTTGCCAATACACAGCCCTAACTGCAGCCCAGACCTGCTCTGCTTTGAACTAGCCTAGAGGGTAAAATGAGACTCAATATCCAGAGGTTCAGACTGGCCCCATTATCCCTGCTGGAAGAGAAACTGACCCCCTTCAGAGGTAATTGAGGCTATCTGAGCTTCAAGCATAGGGCATCATGGGCAGCATTATATAGATTCCTGCTTTTGTCGCCACTAGAGAGCAATCTGTCACCAGCTGAGAGCATTTCTACCCCTGTTCATTTTAAAAGGGCCCTTCTGAATACTGATGGAAATACTACACTGCAAGCAATAACCCGAGCCTGGTATAGGGCAAGGTACGCAATTGAAACAAAACCAAATCATACTCTGCTTCATGTTTCTCACCAGGTTTTAAGCAGGCTGTTTAGATTCCTGTGTACTAGCATGTAGATCATGAACATTAATCGCAAAAACTGTGCTCAGGAACTGCTGAGAAAGCCCGCCAGGCAGCAGCTCAGTCATCGCAGCCCACAGCGAGAGCGATTTATCCAGTGTGTCCTGCTCTGAGATGTCTTCCCTGAAGATAAAGTGCATGGTGGGAGAGCTGGTTGAATTCATCCATCACCGCTCGGCAGCAAGCAGAGGGAAAAGAGACAGCCAATCTTGTGTCTCCAGCCAGGGTCCAGAGCCCACATCTGACGTCTTATCTGCCTTACATAACACTGCTTATCCATGCTGGAAGCTCTGAAGGAACTCTTTTGGCCGGCCCATGAATAAGACCTGGCCTTAAGCCTGCTACTTGCTCTGAAAGGCTGCCATCCACATCATGACCACACACCGGCAGACGCACCTACGTGCACACGCGCATGCATACAACATCTTCATTATGCATAGAGGTAGGTTCAAAAACATCATTATTAATACAGCAGGACTAATTCAGTTATCTTGAGAGGCTACTGTTCAGACCAATGGCTCTGGGACCAGGTGTGCCTGTTTTTTCAGGAACAGCCAACTGGCATAATGTCCGTGTTTGTCCCATTCACAGCTCGTGTCACCAATTAATTTCACATATCAAAACCTGGCTCAAATAAGATGCTTCAATTACATGAGGGCCATGTCCAATGGCTGTGGTCAACAGTGTGTCTGGTTTGATCGTCCCACACGTCCAAAGACATGGATGTTAGGTTGGTCAGTCACTATAAATTGCCTGTAGGTGTGTGTGATTGATTGAATGTTGGCCATGCGAAGGACTGAAGAACTGTCCATGGTGTGCCCCGCCTTCGCTGGATGACGCTGGGATTGGCTCCAGCCCCACCCGTGACCCCGGTTAGCGGCATAACGCGGCAGATAATGGATGGATGAAAAACAGTAGGTGTGGTATGTACTTAGAAACACTCTGTTATGCTTTATATTGTCCAAACGATTGAGCACATTAAGTTTTTTTCACATCACTAACACATTATCCTTCATTCCTAGAAGACATGGTATATGTCCAGCTGCTCATGCTCTGTATGTTGCAATGTCAGAATCAGGAACTGTAGCCCTTTTACTGAAATACAGCTTCTAAATACCTCTTGAAACAAAACCTTTCACACATTAAGCACACTTCGGTGGACAGTGCTTGCAGAACATAAATGGATAAATCAACAAACAGCTAACAAAAGCAACAGTGAAGTATGCAGCAACAAATCCCCTTAAAATATTATGTAACAAAAACACACAAGCTGTATCAACAGGAACAAGGATGCTACTTTCATGTTAAAACCATCAACTGTATATATCACGCAAACATTAATTGGCTGGAGCATGCAACTGCAACCCAACCAGATGGGGCTTGTTTATTGGTAAGGGTATGAGTAAGGGTATAAGTATGGGGTTTAATGGCAAGCGTATGGGTATGGGGGGAGAGGGCTGATTTATTGGTATGGGAATGGGGAGACGGGGCTGGTTTAATGGTAAGCGTATGGGTATGGGGGGAGAGGGCTGATTTATTGGTATGGGAATAGGGAGACGGGGCTGGTTTAATGGTAAGCGTATGGGGATGGGGAGACAGGGCTGGTTTATTGGTATGGGGATGGGGAGTCGGGCTGGTTTATTGGTAAGTGTATGAGGACACAGGCCTGGTTCATTGGTATGGGGATGGGGAGTCGGGCTGGTTTATTGGTAAGGGTATGAGTAAGGGTATAAGTATTGGGTTTATTGCTTTAATGGTAAGCGTATGGGGATGGGGAGACAGGGCTGGTTTATTGGTAAGTGTATGAGGACACAGGCCTGGTTCATTGGTATGGGGATGGGGAGTCGGGCTGGTTTATTGGTAAGGGTATGAGTAAGGGTATATGTATTGGGTTTATTGCTTTAATGGTAAGCTTATGGGGATGGGGAGACGGGGCTGGTTTAATTGTAAGCGTATGGGGATGGGGAGACAGGGCTGGTTTATTGTTAAGTGTATGAGGATACAGGCCTGGTTCATTGGTATGGGGATGGAGAGTCGGGCTGGTTTATTGGTAAGGGTATGAGTAAGGGTATAAGTATTGGGTTTATTGCTTTAATGGTAAGCGTATGGGGATGGGGAGACAGGGCTGGTTTATTGGTAAGTGTATGAGGACACAGGCCTGGTTCATTGGTATGGGGATGGGGAGACGGGGCTGGTTTAACGGTAAGCGTATGGGGATGGGGAGACAGGGCTGGTTTATTGGTAAGTGTATGAGGACACAGGCCTGGTTCATTGGTATGGGGATGGGGAGTCGGGCTGGTTTATTGGTAAGGGTATGAGTAAGGGTATATGTATTGGGTTTATTGCTTTAATGGTAAGTTTATGGGGATGGGGAGACGGGGCTGGTTTAATTGTAAGCGTATGGGGATGGGGAGACAGGGCTGGTTTATTGTTAAGTGTATGAGGATACAGGCCTGGTTCATTGGTATGGGGATGGAGAGTCGGGCTGGTTTATTGGTAAGGGTATGAGTAAGGGTATAAGTATGGGGTTCATTGGTTTAATGGTAAGCATATGGGGATGGGAGACAGAGCTGGTTTATTGTTAAGTGTATGAGGATACAGGCCTGGTTCATTGGTATGGGAATAGGGAGATGGGGCTGGGTAATGGTAAGGTTATGGGGATGGGGAGAAAGGCCTGGTTTATTGGTATGAAGATAGGGAGACAGGGCAGCTGAGCCAAAATCTGTTGGGTGTGTCCAGGCGAGGACAGGGAGAGCTGATGTACTATGAATAGCTTGCTATTATAAAAGGTTCTATGCTTACTTTTTTGCCATAAACAAGACAAAGAACTGCAAGCTGTTGTTTTTACAAGCACACTCTACATTATTACATTATCTTATAGTCAAGAAATATATCTAAATTAATACAATTAAGGACTATATAAATGACGAGGAGCTGCTGTCTGCTTAGAACCTGGTTGTGTTGGATCACATAATGATTGACAGTGGCATGTCCCAGGCAAGGTAAACAACTCAGCGCCAGTGAAGACGGCACACTCAGCAGACACCTGAGGTCACGCAAGCTCTCGCTATGAGTCGTCGCTGTCATATTTGCTGACTGAGAATGTTTGTGTTTCTCATTTTATTCCTACTGTTCCTACTGCCGGGGAATCACTAGCCTTCATTTATAAAAGGATCCCGCAACAGGTGGTGAGTAGGAACAGCGGCAGAGCAGTCATTTTATGTAAAGGAGAGGAATAAGAGTAGCTGACTTATGCATTGCTGATTCTGATCGGTGCTTAGACAGATATAATGTCACCTATGCCAAATTCAGACTCAACCAACTTGAATGGAACTAAAGAAAAAAAAAAAGCCATTTATATATCTCCAACAACAAAAGACCAATGTCACTATTTTACTGCGCATGCAAGGTAAAACATCCCAAAAGACAGTCAATAGTTTAAAAAATCAAATTTTTTTTAGGGTTTTAGGAAAGCATGGACACAACTTAGTAGGCAGTGGGAACAGATTCTTAAAGCTAATCCTAAAGGACTTAGACACAGAGATGAGATAATGACACCATCCCCATGTCTTACTAAGCCACAGTAACCATTAGGATCCTGTTCCCATGTCTAACTGTGGCCACACGTTATTCTTATTAGGAATGGATGTCGCCAGCAGATGACACTGCAGAATCCTAAGTGCTCATGATTAACAAGACATTTCTTTTTGGGCCATAATTGTGCAAATGTGACAAATGCGATTAATCAAAGCTACAACAGATTGAACCATAATTACTACAGAAAATACAGATAATTTCACAGCCCTAAAAGAAACCGCTTCCGTCTGGACCACTAACGATCAACAGAATAACTGCTGACTGCTAACCACTAGCTGTGGCGCTACGTACCTGTGACACCTGCTGGCTTTCATATCCTCCCTGGTATCTAACAAGTAAAGAAGACATTAAGCATGCCTCTCCCCGGCCAGGTGGAGTCTGCATGGGGCTGCTCTGCTCGTTCCTTTCCAGCCCTGCTAGCCCTGCTAGCCCTGCTAGCGTGCAGAGACTAGTCAGACAGAAGGGAAGCCTAATTAGCCCGACTCGAGCCATGTGGCATGCACCTGATGGGCTTTCCGACGTAGCCGCCTTTACTGGTCTCTGGCCAAAGCCGCATCAGGATCTGTTTACTCTCCTCTGTGTGTGTGTGTGTGTGTGTGTGTGTGTGTCTGATTCTCTACTGGCTTGAAACAATGTGCATGTCACACACAGCATTCCCTGGTCAGCACTTGTTAGCATCCAATTAGTACAACAAAAAAAGGCCTGTCACTACACACATCTACACTGAGCTCAGTGCTGTACTATGGAAAGGCTGCAAGCTCACTGTAGCAATGTTCAAACACAGGATAACTCCACATTTATTCATGAGCCAGCTGCAGAAACACAAAACACAGGCGAGTCACATTATTATGACCACTTCCTACTTTGCACAATATCGTGTAGGTGGCAGTGTTATGGTCTGGGGAACGTTTTTGTGGCATTCTCTGGACCCACTCATCCTTGTGAAAGAGAATCTCAACCGTTATGGGTCTAAATCCATCCTTGCAGATCATGTACACCATACATGCTTCCCTGGGGCGGATGGGATCTTCCAGCGAGACACTGCAACACGCCCTCTAATTCCCCAACCTTAACCCAATTGAGCATCTGTGGGACCACCTTGATTGCCGCGTTTACTCTTCACTCTCCGGGAGCTGTGGGATGCACTGCAGTCAGCATGGCTTTAGATACCTGTGATAACCTACCAGGACCAGGTGGTTACTTAGGATATTAGCTGGTGGTCATAATAATGCGACTCAACAGTGTACAAGCCTAAGAGAAAGCCATACTGAGCCATACTGTCCCAAGTCAAGAGCCAATAAAACAACGACTATAAAGGGCCTAGGTGCGAGTGAACCTGGCTGCAAACCAAGAGGTCAGAGGACAAACCTTAGCCGCCAACACTCCACTACTGCCGGTGTGACCTTGAGCAAAGCTCTTAAGCCAGGGTCACCAAACTGCTAACAGCCATCATGAACTGTTAGATCATCATCACCTAAAAATCATAATAACAATGAAAAGTACATAATGAATTCAAAATGCTAATGTTAACAGATACTTGTGAAAGCATGGCCTTGAAGTGACACTAAACATATTTATTAAATCCAGTGGCAGGGATATTAATGCTGTATCAGTTATGCGCATTTTAACATCCCTTTTTTTCCCCTATGCTTAGCAGAGCACACTGGCTGAGGGTATTAATAAAGCTGAGATGAATCCGTTTCTAAAATCCATAAATTATAAAGATATTTGGATGGGGCGACAGCATCGCAGCCCCCCCTACTCCCTCCCAAGAGTTCCAAGAAGATCAAAGTAAGGTAGTTTGCGCCCTTGCATGTATAATTGCAGTATCCACTTGAGCATTGAATAACACAGAAAACCTTTCAGAAGTTTAATGCCGTCAATAAAAAGAGCCAAAGAATTTTCAGCTGCCGCGAACCACTTTCACATGCAGCCTGAAAGATTCAGACGAGGCCTGAGATGCTCTTAAGGCTACGATCACAGCAAGAAGGCCATGATTTAAAGTAAAACTGAGCCAGCCGCTTATGTTGATTTTTCTGTCCTGATGCAATAGAGCAGCAAGTTGGTCGGACAGGAAGCATAAGTAGCTTTGATACTGAGAGTCAAAGAACATATCAGATTTGCTGTTAGGAAATAAAAATACATATAAAAAGATGTGGACAGGCCTAAGCTTATAGACAGAGACAGACTGATTATACTACTTAGGGCCACATGGGGGTGTATCAAGCCACTTGATTCAAGAACCACTATTAGGAAAACCAGTAGAACGGGCTACACTGGGGGTCAGCAACCCAAATGTTAATTAGGAAGAGATGTTTGGTCCTGTTTTGGCTAATATCAAACCACCTTGGGAGCCACAACATTGCCCTATTTACTGGTGTAACGTTTTAACATCTCGGCTGTAAACATGTCTCGGTATATGCTAATGTCCTAGTACCAACTAAAAAACGTAACACAAATGTAAATGCGGACTTGCTTTGCTCTGCTTTAAGCTTTAGATCATCTATAGCTGTTTTTCTTTTGCAGCTCTTGCAAAAAAGTACAATAGTTTCTTGGAAAATGTTGGACTTTTTGGTGGTAGACAGTGTTTTGTTACAGATTAATATATCAGGAATCCATATACTCTACTTTGCAAAAGTCTTAGGCACCTAAGCGGATTGTTTAAAAGCCTTTATCTTATCAGTAAGTGTTTTTCCACCAGTAAGCATGACATTTATCATTAGAACAGACGTAAATAAGCATAAATGCAATACAAAGTAGCATAAATATCTTATTATGTCAGAATAGGCCTGAGAATTGACTGAGTTTCATAACATTATCTAGTGAGCAGCATGTCAGCACAAAGTGCATTGTTACATTTTTACTGCTGTAAATACAGTAAAATTAAATTAATTAGTTAGTAATTATTTATTATTCTGTACTTTTTTCATATTTTGAGTTTCTTTTATGTATATGAAGACTTATGTATTTTATCCAGGCTGACGCACAACTGTTTTAATCTGTTTACAAAAGAATAAGAAACTCGGCCTCTGTTGTAATTTAAAGTCAAAGTTATTTATATTGATAAAGTAGATACAGACGTCCATTATAGAGATTCTTGGTTGTTTTTCTGAGGTGTTCAAATTATTTATATCGATATCAGAATTATATCGTATCGACCGAAATTAAGGAATATATTACAATATACATTTTTGCCATATCGTCCAGCACTGTGTAAGAAGTAGATCATATCTTGAGCTCCAGTTTGAAGAACAAAGTGTAGTTCCAGATTTCTCCTGGACGCCCCAGACACTGTATGAATGTATTCAGTTCCTTCAGCAGCAATCTTGATTTAACTTAATGAAGTACTGAGCAGTCAAAGCAGGTATTAGATGAGAACTGTTAATGATAAAACAGGGTTGTTTCCACAAGGAGAAGCTTGGAAAGGGTTAAAATACACACACTGACGTATGTAAAAGCACTATTTACTGTATTAATACTCGATGAATATTTAAAAATTGAAGTGTGTGCTTAATATACCGCCCTGAAGAGCATACAACTTGCACAGAATTGTACATAAAAGTGAATCTGTCCATTCATCTCTCAATGTGTATCCTGAACTTTTCTCTGGTGTCATTTTGTTAGCTACTAGCTAAGTGACATTGTTGACTGTGTTGCTATGTGACCATCAGCCATCCTGGAGGGTTAAAACAGTATATTTTTAATGCATTTATTATTAAATCTTTGTTTGATTCTGCAGAAGCTTTATTTTACTGCAAAGGAGGATTATTTTATTTTTACCTAAACACTACCCAAAAAAAGTGTGCTGTGGGGTCAAAAGGCTAGACAGGCTTTTTATTTCCTTGTTTACCCAATAGCAGAGCTCATGGATGCTTGGCTTGGCCAGCCTGAACAGAGGAGGAAACACTTCCCCTTTTGCAGCAGCCAAATATTTGGTTTAGAATTACACTGTCACATTTAAGCACCATGCTGGGACCAGTAATCTGCTTTGCACTGAATGCCCTTGCTTGATAGCAGAAACAATCAAGCCAATCAGTCTAAAGTATTTTTCAGACCATTTCTTTTGTCCTGGGAAAATAATTCCCCATGATAATCTGCTGTTTCTGACAAAGCAAAGGTGGCCCACGCCGGTCCCAGGCGACTGGGTTCGCTCCAGCGAAAAACCTGTGCATGCCAAAAGTGGTGAACCGAAAGCACGGCTGAACGTTCGCATTGTGCTCCTTGAATGAAAACTTTGTCATTTTTCTTATTATCCAAGCACAAAATTGGCAAATGGTCTTTTTCTTATTATCCAAAGACATAATTGGCAAACGGTCTCCATGGCTGCCAGATGTATGAATTCAGAGGCAAACATTATCGTGTCTGTAGCAGGGCCTGTTCCGTAATCCTTTCAAGAAGAAAAATCGGAGTGACAAACCAGTCAAACGCTTTTCGGTGTTGCCAAGGCTACTCGAGTCTGGGGCACGAATCTGCAGAGTGAAAAGGGATGAAAAGGTAAGACCTCTGAAACAAATAGAAAGAGAGAGAAGGAGTAAGAGAGAGAACACCTTGCAGTACAGTTATGAAACTCAATATCCAATACTACAGATAAGTGTTAGCAGCCAGTGTGACTCTGTCCCAGTATAGCATTATGGATTTTCGCATCTATATCCATCTAATAAGGCTACTTATTACTTATTTATTTATTTATTTATTTATTCATTCATTCATTCATTTCCCATAGAGCATGCTGGGAAATAGCCCATGAACGTTCAGAGGTCTTCCACAGTTTTCCTTTGGATTAGTTTGGGAATGTCAACAGATCTGAACTACTAGCACATGGCTAAGATAATAGGATTACACTAATAGTGCGCTGAATGATGTCACACCAGCATTAGCAGGGAGAGCCCAATGACATCACATGCAGCAGCCTAGCCAAAGGAGGAGGAGGCTCCTTCCCAAAAGCAAGAACTGCACGAGAGAGCTATTTTAATCCATTAAATGTAAAGGGATTACTACACCTCGTACTAGGTCTTACCGCACCAACTGTAACAGTTGGAACATTGCTCCTTCCTGCTCCTCGTTATAATTAGGAATATGCGGATATAGGGGAATCCTGGGCCGGTGTCAATATCTTCCTTTTACAAGTCTGCCAAGTAGTGGAGTAATGGAGCTCAGCTGATCCGTGATCTGTATGGATCCCCCACACACCCGTGGATTAACTGCCAGAGTAAACAATAGTGTTCACTATGCTAATGAAGATGTGATGGCAATAGTAGGTAAATCACTCACAACCTTAGAAGATGCTTCCTTCACCAAGTTTGGACTGAGTTTGATCTTTAAATTCAATGCCTTAAACTAGAGATGGAGGGATCGATCAGCCATGTATCGGTATCGGCCAATTTTTAATCAAAATATGTGATCGGCAATCGGCCGATCTCCAGAGCCGATCGATGGCGGTAAACAAATGAGCCTAATTTCTGTATTTACAGCTAGCGTTTCATCCAGGAAGAGGAGCCCTGTGTGAAACCCCCTGCAATTCCTATCTGAACCACTAGGTGGAAATACATACCATTTCACTTTTGTCAGACTGACTAAAGCAGCGGCCTCACAAGATCAGTTTAAGCGTTCACCGCATGTGCGGAAAGAAAACGTTGTCCATCTGGCAGTTTGTTATTGTATGTGAGTTTGTAACATCTGTAAAATTAGTAAAATCAGCGTCTCTCGCGGGAACCAAGACAAAGACAATTAACACTACTAATCTGATACAGCACTTCAGAGACACCACACAGCTGAATACAGCGAGTATCAGCAAACAGGCAGAGCTAGCACACACAGCTAGCTCAAAACAAACAACCCAGAACACCATACAGACCAGATCAGACCGTTACGAACAGAAAAGCAGCAGAAACAGCCAAAGAGCTAAAGAAACCACAGCCAGAGTGATTGAGTTTATAGTTCTAGATAAGCAGCTCTTCTCGGCTGTAGAAGTCGTTCAGTCTGCTGCTTAATATTCCACCTGGATCCACGCTCTGCTGTTCCTAGTAGAGATACTTTTCAGATGTGGCTCTTCCGGGGCTGTATCAAGCGGTTTACGCCCACATAGACCACCTTCTAATTTAGTTACAAATATTATACTGTTTCATATGAGCTCGTTAAAAATGGTAATAAACCAGTTTCCACCTTGTTTCATGATTTGCTTGCACTAATAACTACATGTAGCCCTGCCGTGGCATATAGCCCCGCCCTCGATCGGTATCGGCTATCGGCTGATCGTGTTGTAAGGTGATCGGTGATCGGAATCGGCCTCAAAAACGCTGATCGGTCCATCTCTACCTTAAACACATCAGATCCTCAAATTCAGCTGGTTGTGGGGGTCCGAAAAACAACTCATGTTCTTCCTTGCATTGCCATGATTTCAAGACGTTACCCTGCTTTGCTGGGCACTTCAGCTCCTAGCAGCTCCCCACAGCAGGGAACGCAGTGACTGCAAAGAAGTCTAATATATTCCCAGACAATGTGGGCTTCCCCCATCTTCCCATGGTTTTGTGATCCGTTGCACCTCTTTTGCTGACAAAAGCTGGTACTAGAAGCACCTGCACTTCATTAACACGTCATAATGCAGTGAAATGATTAAACACTGATGTTTTTTGAGCACAGTAGGCCAGCAGTGCCAAAACGCTCTGGTCCACCATCGAATTCTGGCTCGATATATCAGTTAAATCTAACCATCTGTCTGATTCTGATAGCAATTTACAACCAACATCTGCAGACACGGACATAATTCTGATAGCATCCTTAATTAATAAACAAAATCATCATCATCATCATCATCATCATCATCTCCACAATGGCTTGTTTAATCTGGAGCATGATTCTCTTGTAACATCTCATGTTTGCGATACATGGTACATAGAGCACGGAGTCAGCATCAACGAGCTGCACGCAGTATATCACCTCTGACAGATAGGCCCATGAAGTTGCCCAGACAGGCGTGCAGATTGAATTGCATCTTGTGGAGGCGAAATCGCAAAGGGATAATACCGAATACAGAACCGGCGAAGCAGGTGGGCCGAGAAGCAGATCCATCACAGGGATCATCAGGGAACGATCCCATATCCCTATTCCACTCGCATATGCTGCAGAAAAGAAATGCAAAAGGGGGAATGAAACGCTAAAGAGAGTAATCCAGGCCCCGGTCACACTGAGGGAGAGGGAGGGTGAGGGTGGGGTGGTCATACGATAAGGGAAGGAATAGGAAAAAGAAAAAGGCAGCCAACAGTCAAGGCTGAGGAGCTTCTGAAGTCAATGAGGGAGACTAACTGCAGCAAATTGGCAGAACTCTAGTCATTATGGTAATAGCACTGAGAGCTGTTACCATGTGCTCCACTTTTCTGAAAGGTCATGTTCGGCAGTGTCAAAGTACACTAGAAAAATCTCTCGCTGATTACAGATCACATTAGCGGACAAAAGAAAGCCATCCTGTTCATTCGGGCTACTTTTGGTTCATTGCATCTTGTAAAAGAGATACATTATGCCTATATAATTACTTATCAGCCATTAAAAATGTGGCAATTAGTTTTACTTTATTGCATCATTTTTCCAGCTTGTAGTCCACGGCCAGCTGTACATGTTGCTCACGGTGGGTCTTTTTTCTCAACAGGAAAGGAGTGGTGTAATGTTATCTGATGAGTGTAACAGGGCATTGTTTTGGAGTTGCCGTGACGCAGAATACAGAAATGGGCTGCACACTGCATTGAAAAAAATAAAATAAATAAATAAAAAAATAGGGAAAAAAAAAAAAAAAAAAAAATATATATATATATATATATATATATATATATATATATATATATTAGGGCTGGGCGATATATCGAGTTTTTAAGAAATATCGATATATTTTTGTATGATGATACAATATCGTTTGTATCGACATAGTCTGTGTTGCGCTGCAATTACACTTGTAGATCCACCAGTTTGCCTCTCTCTCTCTCTCACAGTTTGTCTCAACTTCACACTGCCCCGCCTCTCTCCCTCACAAAACTCACCCCTCCCCACCGCTTCACCCGTAAACACAGGCAGCAACAGCATGGAGACAGATAAAGACACGAAAGAAGCTATCGAAGAGGATGCCTGTCAAAGTAGGGCTGGCTTTTGCAATTCCATAGCAAAAATGTTCTGACCAAAACATCTCGGTACTACAGAGTACCAAAAAGTCAAAAAAAATCTGTTGCCTATCTTCAGTACTTTGCGTATAACGCAAAATAAATTAATAAAAAAACATGATGCGCACCGTGACACGCAGAAACGCTGAGAGCACACACACAGAGCTAGCTAAACATGTCGTAGCGCTCTGAACTATGGCTCTACTTCGAAAGAGTCTGCCTCAGAGCAGCTGCAGCAAACTCAAGATGTGCTGAGGATGTCGGTTGAGAGAAGGGACGAACGCCACAGAGCAGTAACCAATCTTATTCTTAAAGGATTGCATAGTTTTATAGTTTAAGCATGAGTAATGCTAATATCTTGTTCTTAATAAAGCAGCACAAAGATTGTTTGAACAAGATCTAAATTAAAGAGATATTATTTTTGGTCCATATAGCCCAGCCCTAATATATATGTGTGTGTGTGTGTGTGTGTGTGTGTGTGTGTGTGTGTGTGTGTGTGTGTGAGAGTTTTCAGAATATACAGGAAGGGTTTCAATTCAATCTGCCAGCAAATCAAAAATCCTAACAGGGGGGCACACACTGACAATCATAACAACAAACACTCTCAGAGCAAAATGCTGCCTTTTAATGAATACCCCCCTCCCCTCCCCGTTTGCAGGGCAGCAATGTAAATGGAATGGTTTTAGGCAATGAGAAATGTCACAAAGACTGTATTGGGCTCAAATCACAGCTGCTGTGCCGAACAATGTTATTTAGCTGATTCAATAAATACAATCATACGAAAAGCAAATATAATTTCGTGAAATGTCTACCATGATGGATGGGTTACGCAGCCTTTAGAGGAAAAGACTGTGTAAAAGAAGAAGATAGGCATGTTACTGTATTAGATTTGCTCTAAAAGCATATTCAGGTCTTTTGTCTCTCTAAGACTGAAAATCAATTGATTCTGCCTTAGCTTTATTATTATAATACTTGGTGTCTTGAATTCTTGAAGTCGTCAAGCTGACTGGAATCAGCCTGGTTGAGCGTGAAGAGCAGCATGAAGGGGAACAAATATAATCCAGGCATTCTCTTCTGAAGGATCTAATGAGCTCAGAACATTAAACTGGAGCGAAGCTGGAAAAAAGTTATAACAGGATATTTTAAGGCACTGCTGGCAAATGCTATCACTCAGAATCCCTCTGATCAGCGTTTCCCTGGTCATTACATGGTTTGGTCTTGAATTTCCGAGCTGCCTGGTTTGGATGAGATGCAGACTGGATGAGGAAGGCAGGCTAATGTTTTGCTTTCTGTCCTTCAGTCTTCTGTGTGGTATTTGCTCTTTTCCATTAAAAATGAACTACTTAATTTTTTCAAATGTAAAGATGTACTACATTCAGATACCAAGGAAAGTGTGAAGCTGGTGATATTGATATAGTCTAGGACTGGATGGTATATCGACTTTTACAGGTATATCAATATATTTTTATATGTACACAGCTAAACCCAAGCCTGATTAAAATAATGTTACACGTGTGAGTTGCAGCTCATGTTACTGATGCAAAACTAAGTTAAAGTGTGGACTGGACATTGAGACCATGCTGTGTATCAGAGCGGGAACTAAACTCCTTAGTTCCAGTTTCTATTTCCAGTGTTGGCCATGCTATGTTATTCCTCCTAACAACTAGCCACACATTCAGTTCTGTCTCCAGATTACTCACCAGCAGTGTTGAAATATTTCATCTGATGAGTTTTACCAACATTAATCACTTAAGGTGGAGAGGTGACGGTGGAATGGTGCCTTAAAAAAAAAAAAAAGGTGGTGTGGTGTGGCGCGCTATAAGGTGCTGGCCTACCACATCACTAAAGATCGGGATCCTGTTGCAACAATGGCAGCTTTAAAAAGCTGATGAAAACCATTGACCCAAGACACCAGTTGCCCAGTAACAACTACCTATGTTATATATGTGCTTTATTTAAGGGGAACTTTATGGCACATATGGCTTTGACTTACAATTGAACACTTAGCCCATTAAAAATCTAAGATAAAATACTGAGGTATGAATTTTGGTTCATATTGCCCAGTAACAAGTGCAGCAGTGTTCATAAGACCACATAACATTGACTCAAGCTTGTCTTGGCAATGGACATAACCCTACATAAATGTTCATAAATGCTTATTAAAATAGGCATCCTCTGTCAAAAAGGCTACAATAGCTTACTTAGATCAAAATGTCAAATGTACTCTTTATAGCAAATGATGCCTGATGAAAAAACCATATAAACATTTATGTGGGGCTATGTCAGTTGTCATGACAAACTTATGCAATTGTCAGATAGCTTTACGAACAGTACCCTACAATAAATTCCCTAAGGTACTTAAAGAATCCAAGTTTTGAATCTTCTAAATGAATAGTTTCAGATATAAGTAATCATCTTCCGATAACATACTTCTAATTAAGCTAATCAACTAAAGATCTGCTTGGGATTTCTTGAATTTAGTCTTGGTTTAAGACTATTAACTATTAAACTTATTTATTTGCAGTAAGTCACACATATGTATACATTTAAGTGTTCATAAGACTATGCAACACTGACTCAAACCTGTCCTGACAATTGACATAACCCTACATAAATGTTCATAAATGCTTATTCCAATAGGCATCATTCATCACAAAGGCTATATGAATTCAAAAAGAAACATAAACCCAACATTTTATGATGCAATGACACAACTGCAGTAATATCCCGGTCCCTCATATTTGATATCACCTGAGCACAACACCTACAGTACCTTCAAAAGGTCTACAACTTTTCTTGGGGGGAAAGAAATAACTGTAATACTGAGCCCCACAGAGAAACTGAACTTGACCTTGTCATCCTTGTGGACCCCAGTGACGCTGAAGCAGGAATGATGGAGTTGCACAGGCCAGTAAGTTAAATTAGAACACAATGCAAGTCCTACAAATCAAGGGCAAACCACTGTTTCCCTTCTAGCCCAAAACCGTCACCCTACAATTATGAATAAGTGCCCAAAAATAAGCGTTCAAAAAATAAGCTGTATCCGGCACATGCTGCCATGCTGGAGCTGTATACAATCGTTTAATTATAGAAAACATTTATGGAGGATTTTAAACAGTTCCAAGAAAAACAAAGCACAAATAATGTCTTTCTCCTCCATCGTTTCCTGCAGAAGTGGACAGGAACAAACTGCAAACTCTTTTGCAAACATTTGCTTAAGCACCATGTTGAATGTAGTCATGTGTACCACACTGACAATACTTTACCCTTTATATATACATATATATATATATATATATATACACACACATATATATTTCTATATCTTTCAGTCTTCATAAATGTTAGTCCTGTAATACAAATGTGTGCATGCATATCATTGCTGTCCAATAGAAAACAAATATCTCCAAAATTACAACTTTATGAAGAGACCAAAAACTGTCTTTACTTTCAATGCAAGTCAATGGAACCAGAATTTTTTTCAAGAGATTTTGAAGCATTTCTATTGGTCCATTCATCATGAAATTCTCCATCAATGTAAACAGCAGCTGTCGTGTTCAAATCGTATAGAAAAATAAAAATTGACAAAAATGGAGATACATCGCTGAATTCTCTTTTCTTGGCTGTTAAGAAGCTGTTCTGTTCCGGCATAGTCAACATTTACTGTAGCAGAACAGATTGATCTACAGAAACAAAAATAGAAAGGCAGTGTAGTTCAGGAGTCAACAGATGCTGCCTGAGATCTACAGTAATCCTCCATCTCTCATGAGTACGAGCAACTTAGTAGTCAGTGTTTTTAAAAACCTCTCTTCTATACGGCTTTGGCTACTTTACTCTCTGCACCTATTAAACAAAGCAACCACAAAATAACTTTACAACAAAGAGCCTCAAACGGCAGTGGGTCCTAAATGAACATTGCTGTTGTAGTGCCCCTCTCGTGACCTCTAAAAGCTCAAGAGACGTGACTGTACTGCCAGCCAAGCTAGAAGGATCATGGGGGTTCCACCATCTGTGGAGTAATTATGTTGTTGATATTGCTGTTCGTCAGTTAAAGGTACGTATATGTTTAATATGTTATTCTGTGTCAGGAAGGGAGGTTAGTGTGTGGGTGTGTTGCAGTGAGGGCTGGTCACCGTGCGTGTGAAGTGTACCCCCTGTGAGTTTAGAGTTCTGTATGTGCCTTTCCTGCCGGTGTGTTTAATAAAGAGCGCTTCTCTCGGCAGAATCATCCCCTGTGTGTACTGGTGTCAGGGTGGGATAGCAGTCTCTAGCAGACTGTTGAGAAATGGCGCTTGCGCTAATATGAAAGCAGACAACAAGGGAAGCAGAGTCTGGCAAAAGACCACGACAACAGGGACAACGCTGGCGAGGCTCGATGGCGAGGCTGGCATGTGGAAGCTAGAGAGCAGAGTCGGCACAGGAAGGCATTATGGCAATGTTGGTGAGACCGGGGGGGCCAGCGCCAGCCAGGAGCCAGCTGCTACAGTATTATATTTAAATAAACAGCGTTTGTTCAGAAAGCATCTCAAACTGGAGGTAAAGTTGGTAACAAACACTGGAACTCAACCTTATTGAAGACCTGGATGTGGTTGGGAAAAGTTTTGGCAATGTATTTACAGAGAAGATTTGAGATTTGTTGACAACGTTAGCCTTGCTTAACCAAAGAAGCAAAACCTTTGACACTGAGGACATCATAGATGATGGACTACATCTAGGTGAAGTTAAAAACTGGGCAGTTGGAATTGAACCATTTTTTTAAAAAACAGTCATTGCCTGTTAACCAAATCAAATGGTAGAAGCATCTTTTCCTACAGAGTAATGTCTGCAGATAGCAGATACACTACCGCTCAAAAGTTTAGGATCACTTCAGAATTTCATTTCATGCAATTCACAAACAATATTGTCCATTTCACAATGAATGTAAGTGTATCAGATAATTTTTAAAGAATAAAAATTTTTGTATTAAAGTCTATTTTTGTATAGAGGCTTATTTTGCATATAGTCCTATTATCAGTAATTCTCAGTCCTCTGTCTAAATCTCCTGGTACAGCCGCCAATCCAAGTTAAGGATGTTATTGGACTAATTGGTTGTTAGGACACTCTTGCTCAATTGTGATGCACAGCTGAAAAACATTCTACTAATAAGTGAGTATAAAAGGGAACAACATTCTAGGTTAGTTTAGTATCTGAAGATCAGCAGTTAATGGCTTGCTGACCGACTCAAAATGACCAGAAAGAAACAACTTTCTTTAGAGACCCGTCAGTCCATTGTTGTGTTAAGGAAGAAGATACTCCATTGAAAACAAGAACATTTCACTGTGATCCCAAACTTTTGAGCGGTAGTGTATATTCACTCTATAAGAACTAAAACTAATATATGCAGTTAGGCCCAGAAATATTTGGACAGTGACACAATCTTCATGAGTTGGGCTCTCCAAGCCACCACAATGGATTTAAAATGAAACAACTTGGATGCACCTGAAGTGTAGGTTTAATTCAAGGGGTTGAACAAAAATATCCTATAAAATGTTTAGCAATTGCAACCATTTTTCTACAAAGCCTCCTCATTTCAGGTGCTCAAAAGTAATTGGACAAATTAACATTACTAATTACTATGGTTATTTTTAATACTTAAAAAACCTTTGCAGTCTGGAACCCATGGACATCCCCAAATCCTGGGCTTCCTCCTTTGTGATGCTTTGCCAGGCCTTTACTGCAGCTGTCTTTAGTTATTGCTTAAGCAAAAAAGTGAAATGCATCTGAGTTGAGATCTGATGATTGGCTCGACCATTGCAGAATATTCCACTTCTTTGGCTTAGAAAACTAAAGAGCTGTAATTCCTAAACTCTTCCTCCAATGAGGATGTGAAAGCCCTTAAATTAAAGCTGTGAGTGTGCACTTAAAGCCCATATTGATTATATAACTGTATCTTGAACATGTTTTGGTAAACAGCTAAACATTTTTTTAAAAGGTAACAGGGCTGAAGTAGCCGAACCAAAAGCAAGTGTCTGTTAGCTATAACCCCATAAGCATAATTCACCTAACCTATTCCTTTAACCAATCCCTCTTTCCACTTCTCAGACTGAAAAACTGAGCCAAAGTGAGAGCAGCTCTCCCAGCAGGGCACTGATAAAGTGCATCCCTGTGCGTCACTGATGAGGTAACCGTGCTCTTAGAGCCAGACAGCGAGGTACGGCGCCTCTCTCAGATGGATGGTGTTGGAGATGGGTAGTGGCCGCTCTACAGGCCTGCTGTGAATGGCTGCTAGTCCGCAGAGTCCTGAAACATCAGCCTGCCTCTTCAATCCTGACTCCTGGCAGTGTCGCCACCCCGGTTCTAAAAGCTCCATTTCAACAACTACTCTATCTCAAAGTTATTTGGTGCAGGGGGAGCTGCAAATGAACTGTGGCTGAGAGTTATTTGTTCTTGAGCAGAGCGCTCTCTAAATTAGCTCTGCTGTAGGATAATGCGGTTTGGGAAGCATGAATTCTCCAGCCTGCTCCGACCAATAATATCTTGCGGAGCTAATGTAATCGCAGCAGTCGCACATTTGTACAATATGTAGTTTTGGAGCAAAAGCCATTCGAATATACAGCTTTACACAAGGAATTACATTCTGCAGGGAGTGTCTTCACTCCCTTGAGCCGTTTCCAGTCAGAGAAGATGCATGTGAAGCTCCGCTCTTACATAACAGTTTGCTGCTCTGCTAGACCTCTTTCAATCAGCTAAGTAAGGTAGTTAAAACAATATATATCCTCACTGAACACGTCCCATTGCCAACTGAAGGCTACTTATCTAGACTACCTTGCTGCAGTGCTTCAGCAGAACAATAATTGGCCAGCCAGCAGGCAAAAACTATTTTGGGTCAGCAGAGAGCCACTGGAGCTTCCCCAGTGTTTATTTCCACAACCTAATGAACTTAAACAAAAGCTTGGGAATAGACGACTTTGGCTCACAGTTCAGCAAGTCTAACTAGTGGTGTCATAAGAAGTTCAACTGCAGAATGTTCCAGCTCACCAAGGATCCAGAAATCCAAGCAAAGACATCAGAACCCCCAAAAAACAACCCAAATCAATATTCAATGCTGTCTGAGTCTAGGGGTGTGCGATATATATTGTCTACGATAATATCTGATTTGCCTAGCACCTCGACTCCACTCGCTTTAGTACAGGCTGCTGGTGGGGGCATTGAGAGTGCCCATACTGTGTGCTAGCAAAGGCTAAAGCTAGCATAGCTGCCTAAACAACACACTTAGAGCTGAAAATGAGTGAACACACTGCAGCAGGGAAAGAAACTCAGACACCACCAGCCTCGCAGTCTACCGCCTCAGATTTAACTCCTAGATGAGAATCATCTTCACTCGGGCGGAGCTGGTTTGGATCTGAAAAGACTGAAATTGTTCAGAAGATGGCAGTTTACAGACTTTGTAAGAAAGCAGCCAGAAAGATCACTCCACTGCTAATCTGTTCCATCCTCTCCCAACAAATCACCACACGAGGAGTATGAGGAGTATGAAGAGCTTCGGGAGTGCGCTGTCCAAGACAGCTAAGATCAGCTAAGGTGTCTGACAAAACACAAACTCAACAAACTTCAGCGAAGCCATTCAAATAAAAAAAGAAAGGTAAGGAAAAAATGCCATTAGGGACAAAAGCTTAGGCCGCACCACAGGGGTCTATAGTGCACTAGCCCACCTCCCCAAAACCCCCATTGTTCTAAATGCCATAATGGCTATAATGTTATATTAAACTGTTAATGTTGATAAATTTGGGATGCGCTAGGCTTCCTGTTTCAGCCACATATATACCCATTGAAAATGAATGTAGTTTAGTACAATGTAAATATATTAAAGAATCATATCTGTGTTTTTTATGGCAAGAAAACTAAATCAAATGAACAAGTTTGAAAGCCAAGCTCTTGCTGTAGCTGACAAATCTTTCTTTCAATGAGTTTAAAACACATAACAAATCTTTCATTAGAAAACAAACCCCAGCCTGACAAACCCGAGCCACAAGCTGTACTGCCTGAGTAATAGTGGAAAACAGTATTCCTCAAATTTTGCTTATGGCTCAGGAGACTTAATAGTCTGCTAAAATTCCTTAAGAGAAAATACATCACACAAAAAAAAGAGACGTCAGATCCTTTTTGTCACTATTTTTTTTTAACACTTATTCGTAACGTCAGAACTGAGAATGCTCTTAAAGTAGAAATGGCTCCTGTTCTCTTGGCAAATCTCAGCAGAATATTTGACTCTCCGTTGTGATCTCTACAAAAGTCAAGAGGAGACACATGAGGAGGTTACTGGGGTCTTTTGCTCAGGAATGATATCTGAGCAGCAGGAGACTAAACTAGAAGCCTGCTGGTATTTCCATTTAGTCTTAAAGTTGTCTAGAGGAAACTATAGTATGTAAGAAAATCTCCGCTTTGATTTATCTATCCTCCGCAGTCGACAACCCTGTGGACAAGGTACCTACTACAATGTGAGCAACAATCTAAGACAAAACATTTTATTTTTATATACTGCATTGAACTGCATTGTTAATTAAAAATCCTAATCCAATATTTTTTAGCTTAAATTTAAGATTATTTTTGATTGAAGGACTACACTTAAGCAGCTAAAAGTAGGCTACAATGCTTAAACCACTACTTCACTACACTGTGACTGTGTGCTGTTTCAGGGCAGATTTGTTACAGGATTAGATCAGATACTGTTATGGGTGGACATGGTGGAGGATCCAAATACAGGGTGTATATTATTTGTTTATGTTTACTATTAATAATTTTATTTTATATTGAATTATATGTATTTAACTAATATCTGTGAATGTAAGTGTATCATTGGCCAGCCATGATTCAAACTCCCGACCTCTGGCACGGAAGCCAAACGCTCTTACCACTACACTACGAGCGGAGCTGGGGGTGATAAAACCCCTCCAAATGCGTTATGAAACCACCATGCGTTGGGAAAAACACCAAGGAGACGCCAATCTGGGCATTAACAAATATAGGACGACTTCTAAAATGAAACTGAGAAAGAAACAAACAACAGTAAACGCAAACCAAGCTGAGCTCAAACTCTTTCTCTATTTATTTATTTATTTATTTATTTATTTATTTATTTATTTATTTATTGTCCCTGAAACTTTCCCTTCTTGAAAACCTTTTCTTTTCAACCTTACCAGTCACCCCTCTACAAAGGTGCGACCATGAGCCAGGCTCGAAGCTGAGTATTTATGCCCTGTTTCACAGGTGCCACTGGTTGGCTTTGATCAGCCCTGTGCATTCTGGGATTTGGAGTTTAACCTAACTCCACCATTTCTTACCCCTCACAGATACATTCTGAAATAAATACATGGTTCAGTCTGGTCCTTTTTCAACCAGTACAACTGAAACAGACATTGACCCTGAAATGGATTTTAGAAGAAAACACAGTAATGGCACGAGTTCAAGCTTAAAGAAGCTTAATGAAATAAAAGAACACAACAACAACTCCATGAACGATGGGCTTGTGGTATACTGTCCTGTTTAATTTGCCCATGAAACTGCTATTGATCTAGTAATGAATGACTTGTGCAATTGTTCAAGCTTTACCATCGGAGGACAATTAGCTTAGCTTAGCCTGAGGACTCCTCTACATCCTATGATGTACACTGTAGCACACACAGCTTTTTGCACAGGCTTGATATTTACCTGCATCACAAAGCATGTTTAACTAGTGCAGTTCAACAGCCACCTCCTACAACAATCTCACCTGTACAGCAAATGTGGGGATAATGCAGGATACCACATCACCCAGCAGGTTAAAAAGTTATGTTCACGTGTGAATAGGGCTGTGTATTGGCAAGAACCTGCCGATACAATATGTATCGTGATACAGCAATCGCGATTCAATATATGACAATATTTTGCGATATATTGCGATTTTTCTAATTCTACTATTAAAACACACCACTATATGAACAGGTTTGTCAATGCTTACAATAGTATTGCGCCCTTGTGCTGCTTGTTAATGTTGGAGTGGAGCTGAAAACGGATTACAACACTGCCATCTAGTGGTCAGAGGCTTAAACACAACACAAAATGATTCACTGCCGGCCAGGAATCTGTGTATCAATGCTGTGTTTTTAAGAATCCATACAGTATCACCAAACATAATATCCCGATATTTTCGATATTTTCGTACACCCCTACGTGTGAAAGTGTTAGTAACTGGATACTGCTTGCATATAATAAATCAATAAATGCCTGAATAGGTTTTAAACTGACAGTGAATGGAGTTTTACTGTCTCTGGGGGCAGTTACTGTGGTAACTCTTTTTAAAAAAGTTACAAGCCTGTGTCTTGATGTCGCCCAGTTACTTGTGGCTCTTTACAAGGGTGCAGTTGTTAGGACTGCAGAAGCTGTTCAGACACTATTTTTCAGTCTGACTTCCAGACGCTGCAAAAAGTTACAGCTTTCGTCCACATGCTGTTCAGATTCTATTGTCCAAAATCATGTCCCATCATGTCCTGAAAAGGTCACACAGTCGTCTCACTAATTCAGTACCGCGGTGCCTCCTGATGGCTGAGGCATGTTTCTGCATGCACAGCACATGCAAAATTATGTCTGAACATACACACGGTGCACACCTCTGAATAACAAATCACTGAAATAAGGTGCTGTGATTGGCCTTAATGCCAGAACGGTTAGCCCCTGATGACGAGTTTGTAAGCATGCACCCCGTGTGCCTCTCAGGCTATGAATTAGGAACAATGCACCTGCGCCTTTGGGCTCAGAGTGTATCACCAAGGAGACGCAGCCTCACCCCGCCGCGGGGAAAGGGCAGTGCGAAGAGAGGGAATACTAATTCATCACACCAGCGCAGACACCGACTGTACAAGCATGTCATCCTGTTTAATTACTCACTCACTGCTCTCTCCAGAGGAGCTCCACTGCCGGGCTATCCACAGCTGCTCGCTCTGTTGTTATTTTGGAGTAGCAGGACATTTTTCCGAATGCTTCCACGGCACCAGGCCTGCCTGCACTGCGGAGACTGCTGGCTTTAAAAAAGCCATTAAAGGAGACAGCACTTCAGGGATGCTTTTGTGAGGAAACAGTAGGCATGGGCGACGTGACAATATGGTAATGGGAACGTAAACACATTTGATGTACGATGTTACCAGCCGTGAGCGCAGATACTCAAACAATCATTATTGTGTGTGAACGGCACTAATGTAATATACTCAGCAAATGCTTTGATTATGGAAAAAAGCATATGCATTATAATGCACTGACATTTTGTTTTATGCAAATAAGAGTATTACAGAGCTTATCAAAATAACATGTTTTCTGTTTTATAAAAGTAAGAATGCTTCTTTCAGAGCATAAGCAGAAACATTAGAAATGATAATTCTGTAGGTTTAGTATATATTGCTGTATATATAATAAACACGTTTTCCAAATAAAAGCATTCTGGATGCCCAAGTAAATCTACTTTCATAGATAAACACTGACTTGTTGTTCTAAGATATCTCTTTAAGGAGGTGTCGTAGAACGGAAAACTGTATTTATATTGGCAATGTTGAATGAGAAGAGTCTGGTACATAGACATGACATACTGGAAACCTCTGTGAACACTGTTGTTCGTTTGGCTGGTAGTGATCTAAAAGGTTTAGCTGGTAGTGTACTAAAACGTTTGACTGGTAGTGTACTAAAACGTTTGACTGGTAGTGTACTAAAACGTTTGTCTGGTAGTGTAACTAAAACGTTTAGCTGGTAGTGTAACTAAAACGTTTGACTGGTAGTGTACTAAAACGTTTGTCTGGTAGTGTAACTAAAACGTTTAGCTGGTAGTGTATCTAAAACGTTTGGCTGGTAGTGTAACTAAAACGTTTGACTGGTAGTGTAACTAAAACGTTTGGCTGGTAGTGTATCTAAAACGTTTGGCTGGTAGTGTAACTAAAACGTTTGACTGGTAGTGTATCTAAAACGTTTGACTGGTAGTGTACTAAAACGTTTGACTGGTAGTGTACTAAAACGTTTGACTGGTAGTGTAACTAAAATGTTTGGCTGGTAGTGTAACTAAAACGTTTGACTGGTAGTGTAACTAAAACGTTTGACTGGTAGTGTACTAAAGCGTTTGGCTGGTAGTGTACTAAAACGTTTGACTGGTAGTGTACTAAAACGTTTGGCTGGTAGTGTATCTAAAACGTTTGACTGGTAGTGTATCTAAAACGTTTGACTGGTAGTGTACTAAAACGTTTGGCTGGTAGTGTAACTAAAACGTTTGACTGGTAGTGTAACTAAAACGTTTGGCTGGTAGTGTATCTAAAACGTTTGGCTGGTAGTGTAACTAAAACGTTTGACTGGTAGTGTATCTAAAACGTTTGACTGGTAGTGTACTAAAACGTTTGACTGGTAGTGTAACTAAAACGTTTGGCTGGTAGTGTAACTAAAACGTTTGACTGGTAGTGTAACTAAAACGTTTGACTGGTAGTGTAACTAAAGCGTTTGGCTGGTAGTGTACTAAAACGTTTGACTGGTAGTGTACTAAAACGTTTGGCTGGTAGTGTAACTAAAACGTTTGACTGGTAGTGTACTAAAGCGTTTGGCTGGTAGTGTACTAAAACGTTTGACTGGTAGTGTACTAAAACGTTTGGCTGGTAGTGTACTAAAACGTTTGACTGGTAGTGTACTAAAACGTTTGACTGGTAGTGATACTAAAACGTTTGACTGGTAGTGTAACTAAAACGTTTGACTGGTAGTGTACTAAAGCGTTTGGCTGGTAGTGTACTAAAACGTTTGACTGGTAGTGTACTAAAACGTTTGGCTGGTAGTGTACTAAAACGTTTGACTGGTAGTGTAACTAAAACGTTTGACTGGTAGTGTACTAAAGCGTTTGGCTGGTAGTGTACTAAAACGTTTGACTGGTAGTGTACTAAAACGTTTGGCTGGTAGTGTACTAAAACGTTTGGCTGGTAGTGTATCTAAAACGTTTGACTGGTAGTGATACTAAAACGTTTGGCTGGTAGTGTACTAAAACGTTTGACTGGTAGTGATACTAAAATGTTTGGCTGGTAGTGTACTAAAACGTTTGACTGGTAGTGATACTAAAACGTTTGGCTGGTAGTGTACTAAAACGTTTGACTGGTAGTGATACTAAAACGTTTGACTGGTAGTGTATCTAAAACGTTTGGCTGGTAGTGTATCTAAAACGTTTGACTGGTAGTGATACTAAAACGTTTGGCTGGTAGTGTATCTAAAACGTTTGACTGGTAGTGTACTAAAACGTTTGTCTGGTAGTGTACTAAAACGTTTGACTGGTAGTGATACTAAAACGTTTGGCTGGTAGTGTACTAAAACGTTTGACTGGTAGTGTACTAAAACGTTTGACTGGTAGTGTACTAAAACGTTTGGCTGGTAGTGTATCTAAAACGTTTGACTGGTAGTGTACTAAAACGTTTGACTGGTAGTGATACTAAAACGTTTGACTGGTAGTGTATCTAAAACGTTTGACTGGTAGTGTATCTAAAACGTTTGACTGGTAGTGTACTAAAACGTTTGACTGGTAGTGATACTAAAACGTTTGACTGGTAGTGTATCTAAAACGTTTGACTGGTAGTGTATCTAAAACGTTTGACTGGTAGTGTACTAAAACGTTTGACTGGTAGTGTATCTAAAACGTTTGGCTGGTAGTGTATCTAAAACGTTTGACTGGTAGTGTATCTAAAACGTTTGACTGGTAGTGTACTAAAACGTTTGACTGGTAGTGTATCTAAAACGTTTGACTGGTAGTGTAACTAAAACGTTTGGCTGGTAGTGTATCTAAAACGTTTGGCTGGTAGTGTAACTAAAACGTTTGACTGGTAGTGTATCTAAAACGTTTGACTGGTAGTGTACTAAAACGTTTGACTGGTAGTGTAACTAAAACGTTTGGCTGGTAGTGTAACTAAAACGTTTGACTGGTAGTGTAACTAAAACGTTTGACTGGTAGTGTAACTAAAGCGTTTGGCTGGTAGTGTACTAAAACGTTTGACTGGTAGTGTACTAAAACGTTTGGCTGGTAGTGTAACTAAAACGTTTGACTGGTAGTGTACTAAAGCGTTTGGCTGGTAGTGTACTAAAACGTTTGACTGGTAGTGTACTAAAACGTTTGGCTGGTAGTGTACTAAAACGTTTGACTGGTAGTGTACTAAAACGTTTGACTGGTAGTGATACTAAAACGTTTGACTGGTAGTGTAACTAAAACGTTTGACTGGTAGTGTACTAAAGCGTTTGGCTGGTAGTGTACTAAAACGTTTGACTGGTAGTGTACTAAAACGTTTGGCTGGTAGTGTACTAAAACGTTTGACTGGTAGTGTAACTAAAACGTTTGACTGGTAGTGTACTAAAGCGTTTGGCTGGTAGTGTACTAAAACGTTTGACTGGTAGTGTACTAAAACGTTTGGCTGGTAGTGTACTAAAACGTTTGGCTGGTAGTGTATCTAAAACGTTTGACTGGTAGTGATACTAAAACGTTTGGCTGGTAGTGTACTAAAACGTTTGACTGGTAGTGATACTAAAATGTTTGGCTGGTAGTGTACTAAAACGTTTGACTGGTAGTGATACTAAAACGTTTGGCTGGTAGTGTACTAAAACGTTTGACTGGTAGTGATACTAAAACGTTTGACTGGTAGTGTATCTAAAACGTTTGGCTGGTAGTGTATCTAAAACGTTTGACTGGTAGTGATACTAAAACGTTTGGCTGGTAGTGTATCTAAAACGTTTGACTGGTAGTGTACTAAAACGTTTGTCTGGTAGTGTACTAAAACGTTTGACTGGTAGTGATACTAAAACGTTTGGCTGGTAGTGTACTAAAACGTTTGACTGGTAGTGTACTAAAACGTTTGACTGGTAGTGTACTAAAACGTTTGGCTGGTAGTGTATCTAAAACGTTTGACTGGTAGTGTACTAAAACGTTTGACTGGTAGTGATACTAAAACGTTTGACTGGTAGTGTATCTAAAACGTTTGACTGGTAGTGTATCTAAAACGTTTGACTGGTAGTGTACTAAAACGTTTGACTGGTAGTGATACTAAAACGTTTGACTGGTAGTGTATCTAAAACGTTTGACTGGTAGTGTATCTAAAACGTTTGACTGGTAGTGTACTAAAACGTTTGACTGGTAGTGTATCTAAAACGTTTGGCTGGTAGTGTATCTAAAACGTTTGACTGGTAGTGTATCTAAAACGTTTGACTGGTAGTGTATCTAAAACGTTTGACTGGTAGTGTACTAAAACGTTTGACTGGTAGTGTATCTAAAACGTTTGGCTGGTAGTGTAACTAAAACGTTTGACTGGTAGTGTACTAAAACGTTGTCCTAAAACTCATTTTATAATCAACTTTTAAACGCTCACACATTTTTTCATTGGGGGTTAAAGTTCTAAACCGGACACATACCTTGACCTTCACTGAGTTATGGTGTTCTTAAAGATGTGCAAATGTTTAATGTGTTTCTTCCTTTGGCAGCCATTATATGTCCACATTTTTTTGCAAGCTGGATATCCGTCCTGGAGACTAGCGCTATCAGTCTCACTTTTCTCTGCTGCATATGTGCGTGTGTGTGTGTGTGTGTAGCTCCAGTTCCTGAGTCTGAAGGCCACCAAATCCTAGACGTGCATCTTGGAGTGTCCAGAAATTCAAAACCATCCATGCAGCATTTTGCCATATCTACATTAAAGTAAAGCCGGCTGAGGCCACAGCAAGTCTCACATGTGGTTGAACACTTACACAGAGAAAGGCAGCCAGTCTTTAATGTAAACAGACAAAAGCTGTGGTCTAATGTACAGAATGTTTGTGAAGAGGTAGTGCACTGATGAGCACCATGAGTGATGTTGAACGCTTTACATTATTAAAACATATACAAGTAGAGTGTGAAGATGAACTAGGTTTATAGCAGCACTGTGCTTACGTATGTTACGTGACATGTCTGCAGTGTGGTGGCCTTGACAGGCAGTTGAGGAGGACAGGTGATGCACATGTGCAAGTAAAGTTCTCCATTAGGTTGCATTTTTTTCTAATACTTTCTAATAAATTGTGTGATAAACATCAATTTATAAACCATTAAAACTGGTTTGTATGGTGGAAGCCTTATACTTAACTGACTAAAATACTGTTACTGTGTAAGAGTGTACCATTAGCACAGATGGCATGTACGTGCAGTACACAGTAGAACAGCAATAACTGTGCTAAATGAAGTTTCTTCAGTCATTTTCCTCATACATCCAACATTTTCATTCTAAAGTCATTAACGTTACTATTAGCAGTTGCCAAGCTACAGATACTAGGCCCCAATAGGCTGCATCATCTGATTGGGACCTGGCACCATAGGTGGCGTGTCAGGAAATTAGGCTAAAGGTTAACCCTAAGAGATCTGCCTTCAACTAATATCCTTTTCCTTGACAGCAAATAGGTGTGAGATCTTTACTGAAGGTCTGTGTCTTTACTAACAAGCTCAGCTTGTTTTGTGCTGTATGTATTGTGTGTTATGTCTGTACATTCTTGTGCGACCCCTAGAAAAGTTTCAACTGTTATACCCAATAAACCGACACATCAGCAATACATTTAAGCATCAGCAACCTTTTGACAACACAGTGACCGAATCATTAAAAAATATTCTTAGAAGAAAATACCTAGAAGAAAATTTTTAGAAGATTCATAAAAGAAAAATCCTAGAATATTCATAGAGAAAAATCCTACAAGATTCATAGAAGAAAATTCCAAGAGGGAAATTCCTAGAAGAAATTTCTTAGAAGAAAATTCCTAGAAGAAAAATGCTAGACGATTAATAGAAGACAATTCCTAGAAGATTCATAGAAGAAAATTCCTAGAGAAAAATTCCTAGAAGAAAATTCTTAGAAGAAAATTCCTAGAAGAAAAATGCTGGATGATTAATAGAAGAAAATTCCTAGAAGAAGATTCATAGAAGAAAATTCTTAGAGGAAAATTCTTAGAAGAAAATTCCTAGAAGATCCATAAAAGAAAAATCCTAGAAAGAGATTCATAGAAGAAAATTCATAGAGGAAAATTCTTAGAAGAAAATCCTTAGAAGAAGGTGTTAAATAGGGCCAATAGATACCAATTTTAGGAGCATCGGTTTTTGGGAATGTAATCACTACCCATCAAATCTTAAAGACCTACTAGTGGTTTTGAAAATTAAATTTCACCAAGTAAATCAAGCAATAGCTGCTATGGACTGTAAAGCACAGCAGCATGGATAAGAGTGATTGCTGCCTGTACACCGTGCTGACACTGTGTTCCTATTGTGAGCGCAGCTAATAGCGCTACACCCACTCCAAGTCCCCGACGCTGTTGTCAAGAAGGTAAGCGGCAGATTGAATGCAGAGCCGATCAGCAGCCAACACTCCTATCTCTGCGGAGAGAAGGATGCAGCAGGCATGGCAGCACAACACAAGCTCCGGTAATTACAATGAAATCAGCGCCTCTGCAAGTCCGCAGCCAGAGGATTACATGATGTGCTTTAAATGAATTAAAGGGAAAAGTGGCCCCTCTTTTAGGAGAGATTACAGGCCTGCTGTAAAACTGTCATGTGAATTCAGCGCACGCAAGTTTGACGAGAATGTCTTGACAGTAACCAGAGCCACCGAGTCTGCGTCAGCATTCTTTCTGTGGGAGATTGAGGAATGTTTTTGGCCCGAAACAAATGAGTGGAGATCTTTTCAGATGTCAAAATAAGAAACGAACTACTGAATACCATTTCATGCTTTTAGTGTAGAGGAGGAAACCCAGAGCTCTGTATACGCAATGCTTAAAAAACACATTTTTCCTGTCAATCCTTCCATTTTCATGTGAAAAATATTCATTGGTTTTCAAACTTTGGCCAGTCTGGGTATGAAGGTATGCAAAGACATCAATTCTTTGTTGGAACATGTGCCCTCAGTAGGACTTAGTGGTAAAACATTTTGCAACAAGGCTGCATTTAGTAGGGGTAACAATGAAACCAGGACTGAAGCCATTAAAAGCTGTACTTGACAGTAAAATATAAATTCTTATGGTCACCATGATATCTCTGTTCCAAGTATAACTTCTAAATCTACATAGATACGTGTCTAAAAATGCTTTGTGAAGTTGCCCCTTCTGGAAAAACTGAATTTTGTAGATTAAAATAAATAAATAAATAAATAAATGCTTGCAAGGAATTTACAGTTACCCAGATTATAAATGAAAATAAAGATGTTAAACATTTTATTTATGAGTGGTCAATACAATATATAACTTAATTTAGATTTTATCACAATATCCACAAAACAAAAACTTCGAATCCCCAGTTTAGTGCCTGGATTTGAGCTGTTTCTGTGAACTGCAGCAACCTCCAAAGACACGTCCAAATGCAACTACTGCATTTAGGTGGATTACTGAATTAGGTGGAACGCAAATATCTGAACAAGAAGCTGGTGAACAGGTAGCTGACCTCAACCTGGTGTGATCCATTAACTTTCCTTTATCTTTCATCAACCTGTAAAAATGATCAAGCTCGGAATTCTTGTTGGATCTGTTCGTACTTGCACAGTCGCATAACAGTATTTTCCCAATTTAGATGTTTATATGTGTTATCCCGGCATTCCCACTGAACCCTAACGCTGCCACTCGGTTTAGTTTTTTTCTCCCACTCAGTGGGTGTAACCACTGAGACTCCTGCTGGCGGTGACATCAGTGCATTAAGAGTAAATCTCAGCACATATAAGAGTAAATCCACATTCTGGGTTGTGATGGTAGACGTTCCATTGTTTTTAATAAAGCGGCAATGGAAGATTCCGCAAGTGTACCACAGGGACCAGAGGAATGTTCAAGCTTCGACAAGAGTTTTTCCAACTTTTGTTGTTGACTGTGGTGGTGGAATCAACCGGATGTTGATCTTTTTGGGTTCCAAACGTCAATTTTTTTCAGTCAAGGCACATTCAGTATTATGCAAAAAAAGTTTATTAGGCAAAGCATCCTTCTGCCTTTAAAATGCTCAACAGCGCTAAAGCCAGGGGCGTAGCTAGCCCTATTTTAGGGCTGCTTAAGCACCCCTAAATATTATAGCAGCAAAAAATGTTTTGTTTCTTTTAATCAGAATCAGAAATACTTTATTGATCCCAGGGGGAAATTGCAGTTTTTACAGTAGCAGAAGAAGAATATACACTCTAATAATAATTTACAACATAAAAGAAATTTGTAGTATGTACACCTATATAAGTCATATATTACAATAGAATAATAAAATGTAAAGTGACTGTGTCTATAGTAATAAGTACAGATATACTGTATACAGCAGTAAGAGTTTTGGAAGTAGGAAAGTTATTGCACATTTGAGTTCTTACATACATAATTAAATTTAACGTTCTCTGACAAGCTGGAAATGTTAAAACCATAGAGCAGAGGTCACTAATAGGCAGACCGTGGTCCGGGTCCGGAGCCAGACGTTGTCCAATGAGGACTCAAACTGATAATCTATTAAGAAGGATTTAATTTTGACAGCGTTTATTTTAAGCGGCGGAACTTTTCCAATCTTTACGGTAACCTCACAGACCAATCGCGTGCGTAGTCAAATCACCAAACATGCTCCTCAGCCAATCAGATCTGTGCAGATTCGAAAGAGAAGCAGCAGTCCGAGAATAAAGCGAGTCAGATAACGTGCTCTAAAAGAAAGAAGTGTTCATGTCTCATATGTTCTCAGACCGTGGCGCTAATCCATTATCTTCCGCTTAGTCGGGGTCATCGGGGGCTGGAGTCAATCCCAGCATCATCAGGTAAAGGGTTGAACCATGAACAGGTTACCAGTCCATCGCATGACCAACACACACTCACACCTATGGGCAGTTTAGAGTGAGTGATCAACCTAGCATGCATGTGTTCCAGTCACAGTGTTGCCCCAACACTGATTTCGGATTGATAGTCCAAAATGATTTTAAATTGTAGTTCTTTTTATGAGCTGTTCTCACTTGGGTGCTCAGCACCCCTAAACCTCTGAGCCTATAACCGCCCCTGGCTAAAGCTATTCTCTAATTCAACAAGATGTCAACATTTCTTTGACTGGTTGTCGTGGCCGGACACAGAAAACAGTTCTTCTTCTTTTTTTTCCCACAGTGCTAAATGTACATGCAACACAAGTCTCACAAAGCAATCGCATCCAAGCTCTTGTGGTTTGGCTCCCTGGTCCTAGCCTATGATCTTTTGTGAACAGCAGAAATCAATAGGCTACAGATCCATGCATTCATTAGCAGTACCGCAAGAACGACCCATAGGGCTGGGAGAAGCAGCTGTGCAGCGAATTCATAGCATCATAGATCCCAACTGCAGTACTTATCTAAAGCCTGCTGATAGGAGAACTGCTGGGACGGCAGGCAAGCTTGTAAACAATGATGATAAAAGCGGTGTGGAGAGCTGGATGCTTTATATGGACTGTACCCACGCAGCTCTGCCAGAGAGGCTCACAGAGGCACTATAAGGAGCTCTGCACTGATGAAATGCTGAGCAGCAGCCTCTCTAATCTGTGTTTGATTTACACCCGCGATGCAGGAGCTGCTCGGGCATTTAATGCTGCAGCCGATGGCAGGAAATCATTGTGCCATTAAACAGCAATTTCTCTTGAATGGCAAACCGCAGGCGAGACCCCAGGTAGACCGAGTGCACACACTCGTGCGCTCTCACGCAGAGCCTTGAACTCGAAACACTTTTCGGTCTGAAAAAGTGCTGCCCTATTGAATCACAGCCCGAAGTGCCAAAACAGAGACTCACCAAATCCAGGAATGTCTTCGGAATGGGAAATTGCTCAAGTGTATCATCCTCCGCTCTCTCGCTCTGCTGGGACGGCCAGGCTTCATGAGGCTTCGAGCGGCCACCGTCTGCGTAGCCCCACTGAAACTGCTCCCGCTGAGAGATACTGTTGCACTCCAACAAGAAAACTCATGCCCTGCCGCCGCGGTTCAGTCTGCCACTCCGGCCCGGCCAAAGTGGGCTGAGAAGCTCCGAGTGCTGGAGCTGTTTTTACTTAAAAAGGCTATCTGCTCAAGCATCTAGCAGAGCCACATAAAATTACCCCTCTCCACTCCCAAAAGAACAGGGCTGCTCTGAAATACCTAACCCCTGACCGAAGGTACGCTATCAAATGACGTAAAATAACAGTCCCCATCATGCACGCTTTCCGCGCCGCAGTTTTGGCAAAGGCCCGAGCAAATTCCTCCAGCGGGTCCCAGTGACGATATCGCTCCTTTGTTTTTTCCTGTCGCTACTCATTTTTCCCCCCTCGGCCCAGAGAGCAGACACGTGAGTTCAGCGGAGTCATGACGAAGCACATCCTCTCCTTTCTCTGCCTGCTAATGTGTTAGTGTTAGCGTGTGTGTGTGTGTGTGCGCGCGCGCGTGTGTGTGTGTACGGCATGTGTAAACTGTATGTGTGGCCAAGTGCGCGTGTACGTTTGAGCACGAAGGAAACAAAGCGGCTAGCTTGCAGGGCTGTGACATCGTGCTCTTGACTTCAGCTGGCGTCATGCGGTCATCCTCTTGACCCCTTAATGAGCCTGGCTGCTGACCTTTCGCTCCTCCAGCTAACTGATCCTCTCAGGACAGAGCACTGGCCTCCACTCCTCAGCACCTGCAGCCTCCGTCCACTGGGCCTCGCCAGCGTGTGTCTGCTTGCGTACGTGTCCGGTTATATCCCTCCGCCGGGACTAAAACTGTTCTCAGGATTAAGGCTGCGCAATATGGACTGAGTAGCTAATGTGTTATGCCTGGCCATGTGTTTAAAAAAAACAAAAAACATTGGCCTGCATATTTTCACATGATGGATCACATGATCCTTCACAAACACCCACATCTGGAACATCTGATACATAACACAGAAAAAGAAGAGTGATTTGTTAAAGGGCTCATTTGCATACTGTAGCCTCCAGCGTGGAACGGACAGTACTGCGGTGAAGAGGAGAAACGGAGAGGCTTTTTTTTAAAAAGAGACAACAGAGCAGTTTTTGGTTACTCTAGGTGGACGCGTTCAGCGGAGAGACCATCCTGTTTGTTTTATTTCTGGTGGAAATGGTAATTCAGTGTCAGTAAAAAAGCAGGCGGCATATATTTAACAGAAAATTATACACGAGCCATTTCCAGTATTTAGTTTGTCCCCCTTTGTTATTATTACAGCTTCCATTCCTTTCAAGAGGCTTGCTTTCAGTTTAACAAGAGAAATCTGCGGGGACTTATTTTCTCATCCCAATTACAATTTTAGAACCAGTCCATAAATCCTTACTCCTCATCTCAGACAAGCAGTTTGCAAATGTACTCCTTTTTATCTCCTTTTCTCAGTAAAGGCTTCCTGACAGACACACTTCCTTTAGACTCATAGCGATGAGTGTCTTCTCACTCCGGAAGGATGGCCAGAAACAGGCCTGACAGTAAAGAGAACAAAAGTAAAGAGTGGGCATGAAATACTAATAGATATAATATGACACTAGAGGCTTCTGTATCATGTTAATTAAGGTATCCTGTTGAAAAGGAATCATTTAAAGTGCAATTTAAATTTATAGTAGCTATATGTCACATGACGCAATTAATATGTATGACTTTTAGCTAAAAATGCTCCAAAAAGAACTAAAAGTATCAACAGATATAATGTAAATACATAACAGTTTTGATAATATGTCAAAACTCTCTATGTGCTGTGCTGCAGAGATATTTATTAAAGTTAGCAGGCTAATCAGCTAGCTCTGGTCCGTCCTGTCTTGTAATGCCATCTCGGCATTAGTGAGTCACTGTAGCAATGAGTCTGCCTATAGTCCTCACTAGGGCTGGGACGATGCGTTTGGTGTATTCGTTTACAAAATTACGTTAATTAGCATAACCTGCGTCGATACATCACAAAGATGGCCACGCCTACTGAAAGCATGGATATATCCGGAGCGCAAGCTGCATGTAACGTTTCTTTTAGTAGTAAAAGTTTCTTAAGCGTCCAGTGTAGATACCTGAGACGGTTCTCGATACCACAGGAGCTTTAAAACACATGTAGCTGCTCCTCAAATGACTCTCTGCCAAAATATATAGTCCACAAACTGTCCCACTTCATGAGGCGTGTAGGTTACGAGACATTTGTGCCTCTAAAAGTCGAGTCAGAGCATAGACTTCTACTCTTTAACCATTTATAGATTACCTTCTTTCAACTTACCCTTTAATGCAATAAGTCTAGAATGGCCATGCATTTTCCTTGTGCTGCTAAGCCCCCCAACCCCCCCTTTCAGTAGGTGCGGCCCTCTTTGAGGCGCATTGATGCACTTTATGCTAATCAGCGTAATTCTGTAATCGATTATGTCGACACGTTGCCCCAAAATCATATTTACAAAATCATCCATTGGTTACAAATCCATAACAAAATAATAAACAATTTAATTCCTAACACATGTACATTAGTGAGTATTCTAAAAATGAGTCATTCGATTAATCGGCCAATGAAAAGAAGAATCGTTAGATTAATTGATTGAGAAATTAATTGTTTGGTGCAGCCCTAGTCCTCACATAAGCGGATGAGGAAGAATCATGCCCACTCTTCGCAATAAACACAGCAAAGACAAGAAACCGTTAAAAATAACAGCACTGGTGTTTCTTTTCTCTGCTGGCGACGCTCTTAGTGAGTAAAGGGAGGAAGTTTGATGCTGTGCTCTTAATGATTCTTCATGCTGGTATGAAAATGGGGGCAAAGGAGGAGAAACTAGTTATGTAGGAATTTGACAGATTGTGTCTTTTTACATATTGCTCCTTTAATGACTATTTTGGCTGGAAATAAAACAAAACACTGGTCTCTAATATTGGCAAATTTTGCTTGCAGCTAATTAAACTCTAGTCCAGAGAAATAAAGCATTTTGTGGAAAAACCCCACAAAGTAGGAATGCAAATGTGGTTTTGTGGCAAACGTGCTCCACATCGTGAGCATTCATGACACAATTACTCTCTACCCTCCTCTTCTGATCTCTCTCTTACCAGATGCTCCGTGCTGGTGTCTGGCATTGCGGCCCTCGGCTCCCTAACCCTCCTTTCAAAGGCAGGAGCATCTCCCTCCCCTGTGCACGCACATACGTTCCCTCCGCCAACCTGTCTCTTCCATTCCATCACTTCATCCATCTTTTTATTTCCTTGTTCTTTTCATTCCCCTCTCCCCTTAAAGTCATCTGTGCCTGCAGCACATGTAAAACAATATGGCCAACATATATAGTAACGCATGCTCGCGCCAACTCCGCATTCTAAACCTGCAACAGAGGCCTCACAATCAAGCAGCTCTTCACTCTAATATGTCAGTGATTGGTTTCAGTGGACGTATGTGGAAGGAGCAGCAGACGCAGCCTCCTGGTGCAGTTCCAGCACCGGCAAACTTGGAAAACAAACAGAATGACACTTACACACATTCGCTTAAAAACAAATGTCGGCAATCTGTCAGAGAGTGACAACTCGCGCTGCGTCTGAGAAACAGGAGGCGGAAAATTAAAACGCTGTGAGAAAACGACTTTTTCTCCTTTCATTCGTGTGTGTTGTGCAGAAGTGCTTCCAAACAAAGCGTTATGAATTCGGTATCTCACTGTAGAAAGATTCTAGAGCGCATGAAGTGCACGTTTCTGAAAGAAAAATGAAGAGAAACGCGCGACCCTTGAGAATACAAATAAGTTGGTGC